>JAJLZR010000046.1:0-165397 GCA_030572315.1 [Candida] glucosophila | reverse complement strand
CAGAATCTCGTAAGATTACTACTACTAGAACCCATAAGGTAGGTCCTAACCCTGCCCTTTTATAATATTGCAGAACATTGCTGTTACTTACGTGAAACATGGTGATGACATAACTCAACGTTTCACTAAGTGTTTCATATACTGTTTGTGTACTATTCTGAGACTAATATAATGTTTATACGTACACGTTTCCTAACATCCAGAAACTGGAAAAATCCTTTTTAATAGTTGCTTTGTCAGTGAAGTCTCTATCGATATTATTTTTGTCATGAAATAAAATATATACACGAGTAAGATGAACAGGCTCTTTGGATATCACAGAAATACACCAAAGGTTTCTTTAAACGATGCGGTACTGAACATCGATGAACGTGTGGGTTCTTTGGATGTGAAGTTGTCCAAAATTAACTCTGAATTAACTACTTACCAACAGAGGATATCAAAGATGGGGAATGGTCCAGGGAAAGCGGCTTTGAAACAAAAAGCATTAAAACTATTAAAGCAGAGAAAACAAATAGAGTCACAAAAAGATCAGTTGGAGAATCAGTCTTGGAATATGAGCCTGGCCGCTATGACAACTGATAACCTACAAAATACTATGATTACCATTGATGCTATGAAGACTGCTAATAAGCAGCTCAAGAAGACATACGGCAAAGTAGACGTAGACAAGTTAGAATCCCTACAAGACGAAATGCTTGACCTTATCGATAAGTCGAACGAGTTACAGGAATCCTTACTGATGAGCTACGACGCACCTGAAGACATTAGTGAATCAGAACTAGATGCGGAGTTGGAAGCACTTGGAGATGAAGTAGACTACGAAAGTCAGATGACAGAGTCAGGTCTGGGAGTACCTGCCTATTTGGATAGTGAAACAGGTGGACCTGATAAATTACCAGCATTCATTGAAGAACCCACTGAAGAAGATGCTACAAAAGTTACTAATTAGCTTTCCGAAGGCTCACTTTTTTGTATCGCCATAAAATAGTTACCGATATCGGGAGTTCTGGTAAATATCCAACCACAGGCTGGTAAATATACGCATCCTCTTACATCTACCACTCTGAAATTATCCTTGATATTTTCTTTTTGTGCGACCCATCTTTCAATTTCTTCCAGATTTATGTATTTATTTAGTGTGTGAGTTCCTACAGGAACTACCTTTAAAATATACTCCGCCAAAAAGATTGTAGTAAACCAACTTACAAAGTCTCGATTAATAGTGGACAAGAAAACCCACCCTCCATTATTCACTTTCAGAAGGGCTTGTTCGAGCATTTTCGAAGGAAATTCCACATGCTCTAACAACTCAAATAAAGTCACTATATCAAATTTCTCTTCTGATTGTAGCTCTTCCAATTCTCGGAGTTCATAATTTAATTTTCCGTTCTCCCGCAACTCTGGATCTTTCATTTGGTGAAGTTTTGCAGCTTCTATTACTTTATTTGAGACATCAATACCCTTGACCGAACCAACAAAGTCCATTCTTGCTATAGACTCACAAAAAATTCCCCCTCCACATCCGATATCCAATACTGAGAGACGTTTTTCTTTAAGTAGTTGCTGCCTTCTCTTCTCTTGGTCCGCTATTATAGTATTCTTTATTGGTCTTGGAAACAATTCTACGTTGCAAGGTGGCACATACACTTCATCCTCTGGACTTGTATCAGGCTTATTTAGTTTGAGTTGGCTTCTTATAGTATCATTAACAAAATCCATTCGAAGCATGTTCATTTTATGTAAGATTCTCTGTGGTCCTTCCACATCCCACCATGAAGATGCTAATTCATTGAAATGTAACTTTTCGGTGTCTGTGCTTGTAGAGTATAAATTTTTCTTCTCATAGCTCAACCTATGAAACACGGACTGCTTTGATAAGAACAAAGGCCTTGATGTCTTCAACAAGGACACAAATAGTCTCATTAGCCTAAACAAAAAAAAGAAAAAATCCAATAATGCTTTGATGCGCAATATTTAAATCAAAAACTAATTATATTTTTCGTTATTCTTTGATAGCCTATGTTTAGTTATCACTGCTATAAAGAAATATGGATGGCGGTGATAGTTTAGCCACATCAAGATCGAGAAGAGCAAACACAGGGACTCGTCTTAAAGAACTTATAGCATTCGAAGAAGAGGCGGATGAAAATCGACAACTTAACGAAGATGATGATGATGAGAAAGTAAGATTATTATTTCAAGAGGACGAAGACGATGTGGAATTTGAAGGAAGCGAAGAATATAGCAGCGAGGCAGAAGAAGAATCTGTAGAAGATGATGAGGAGGATAAAGTCGTCCAAAAAGTGGATAACGAACCCCAACCTAAAGTTTCAGATACCTCGGACAACGAGATAGAAGTAAACTCTGACGAGGTGCTCACAGAATCGGAGCTTTCAGAAAGTGATACGGATGAAAGTGAAGGGGAAAAAGAGTTGCAGAAGGAAGAAAAACGAAAACAAAGATCACAACGCAAGAAACAGGGTTTGGTTCCCGCTATTAGACAACCCATTAAGTCGACAAATAAAGTTAAGAAGCCAAAACCAAGCGTCCCTTTGCTGGAAGGTATATTGCAGTCACAGAGATCTTCATCAAGAGCAGCGGTACGTGAAAGCAAAGACGCCTTGTTGAAGAGACTAGAGGAGAATGAGAAGAGAAGGGCACGATATACTCCCGCGCCTCGGGTAAAACACGTTGAGAAGACGCAAGAGGAGCGGCTTGCGGAGTCTATTGAGACAGAGAAGGCTAATATTTTGTCTTTAAATGAACTTCAAGAGCAAGAGGAAGAGAAAAAGAAAAGACAAAAAGAATTGTTGATGCTGAGAAAAGTGCGTCTCAAGAATGTCATAAGGTTTATAACTAGAGAACGATTTGTCAGCCCGTTGGAAGAAGTTGAAGAGGCCTTTTTGGATTATCAAAGAGAGAAGAAAAAAAAGAGACTCGGAAGGAAAAGAAAATTTGCTACGGAGGAGAACCGAACAAGACTTCCCGGAGAGATAGACGAAGAACTCCCAATCGTGAAAGCTGAGATAAGTGCTGGCAACTTACCGAAACGTACTGAGGATGTTAATGTAGATTGTACAAATGGGAATGTGGGTGCAAAAGACAACAACGCACTGCCTGAACCGCATGAGACCGAGCAAAATGGTACTGACTTTTCTGCAAAAATAAACATTGAGCTGCCTCCTGAAAACAGGCAGTATGGAGATATTCTGGAGAAACAATATGAAGAGGTTGATCATGAAAAACAGAATAAGAACAATGAGCATGAAATCAGTCCTGGTTCTGTACCCTCTGTTGATACGAAAGGTGGGAGTGGTGATACTAATAACGTAAAAGATACTACTCCGATGCCATCTTCAGGGAAAAATAGTAAAGATAGTCTTAAGGACGAACATCTGGAAGTCGCTGATGCTACAAATGAAGTTGGTGAGGATATTGATAATATATCCGGCATAACTGATGAAAATTCCGAAGCACCAGAGGGGAAGAATGTAAATGATGCCGGTGACAGACTAAGAGATTCTGAAAGTGATCCGATTGAAACAGTACCCGCCAATAAAATCGGCGATTCCGAAATTTCAACTAAATCATCTCCATTTGATAATGATGGAGGTCCTCCGCTGTCACATGATAAGAATAAAAAGCAAGTAAAGTTTGCAGATGATAACGATCTTGAGAAAGGTCCTAATGAGGGCAATAATGAAGGTAACGATAGTCCTCCGGATAATATCATTGAAGATGAAGAGCAACAACAAAATAAAGACGTCGCTTTCACTGATGAAAGAATCTTCGAAGGACCACCCCAAAAAATCGCAAGTAATGTACTTCAATTCATTGATTTTGATACTAACGATGAACAAATGGACCTTAACGCTGCCAATGTTAAGAAGCTTTTATTTGGTGAGCAAGCACTCCTCCCCGCGTCTAGAAGATTCAAAGATTTGCAAACTGTACTCAAAGTTGGTCAAAAAGAAAATCCATATGCTGCACCAAAACAGGAGAAAGACAGACTTTTTCAAGATGTTATGGAAGTTGATGAGACGGATACGATTTTTAGCGAAATTCAGAAATTACCCCGACTAGGAGAGGTACAAGCTATCGAAGAAGAACTGGAAAATGATCAGCAAGAGGAAGATTTACCTATTGTCATCAAAACCGAAGCTCCCACCGGTTTGTACCTACCAAATGGAAGTAAAAAGGCTTGTCTTATAACTGGGACCGAGGTAAAGTATTTTGACCCTGCCACGGGCATACCATACAGTAGCGTCGAGACTTACAGATTTTTGAAAACCATTGAACAAGGGAATTGTCCTTGGTATTCTTTACCAGAAGAATTAAATGATAACGGTCATGTGGAATTATATTTAGGCGCCAGAGATGGTTCTCAAAGACATGCTAAAGGTGTTCCTGAAGGCTTCGCTGGCTGATACCTGACAGAAATGTGTTACGTATTTACAATGGTTATATCATTGGCTACCTGTATATATATTATAAAACCGCATCTAAAGAATCTATGATATAAAATCACATGAAATAGAATAAGACAAAATTTTTTTATAATATTCTGAATCCCGCCGTGGGACACTCTATGGAGTATATTCCAGAAGATTTAAAAATCTAAATAGCTGCTAGCTGGTATTTGAGCAGCTACTTTGTTCTTTTTGACAACCAAAGACCTCTATACTACCCTTCTATGTAGCGGCACGGCTTTGTGGCTCTTTTAATTGAGAGTTCATCGTCAGCAATTATATATAAAGAAATTCTTTATATATCTTGATCGTAGTTGCTTCGACTGAATCATTACCACGGTAAGGCCTTAAGTCCGGTTGCACTAGAAAAAAATGTTCAAGAAAAAAACCTCTTTGAATCCCTCTTGGACTACTGAGAGTCATTAACTTTAAATGTCACTTAAAGAAGTCTACTAAACTCTTAGCTTTTTATTTCCTTCAAGTAAGTGATGGCACTTACGATCTAGCAAATGTGCAAGTCCGCTTTGGAACTATATATCTAAATAGTTGCGAAATAAGATAAAATACTTCGAAGTGAAAAAAAAAAAAAAAAAAAAAAAAAAAAAAAAAAAAAAAAAAAAAAAAAAAAAAGACAAAAGAAAAGATAATAAATAAGAAAGTCTTATGCACAGACAAGTAAGGAGAAAAGAACATCATCAAAGATATATATATGACAAATGAGGTTAAGAGGTACTATAATGTAATTTATAACTTCTATTTTTGTTTACGTTCTTATCTAATTGTCCCGTTTTAATCCAAAGGCATTTCGCAAGAGACCTTAAATTACAGAAAAAAAAAATCCAGCAAGGCAGATAAGAAGTTTATAAGACATTTTAGTTCAATGAGTGAAAAGAATCTAATCCATAGTAGACGATAAGTCACTTTTTAGCGTACATAAGAGAAACTTGATTACGAGAGCTTTGAGATCCAGAAAACGTACAGTACACTACCTAGAATCTTAAACTAGCAGGATGCTTATTTGTTCATTGTCAATATTGTACTGGGCATTTCATGCATGATACAGGGATATCAAATACATCAGTATACCAGGAGACAGGTCATTTACCAGGCCCAATTTTTGGCAAACCAAAGAAACATGGAAAAAGGCTCACAATAATTTTAGTGTGTGAGATAATAATTTCACTTTCCATTTACTATTATTACGCATCATTGGAGAATTTACATGGTTTAATCGCACCTTGTTTGCTTGGAGCCTCGACAGCAGCACTTGCACAATCTATAAATCAGTACTCTAAGAAAAAATTCAATCAGAATAAAATCTATAAATTTATACTATGGGGTCTGATCAATGGAATTTGCACTGTACTATGGACACGAGTGGTTACCGAATATTTTCAAGAGTTGACTCACAGAGTATTAATTGACCAACTTATAGGGTCACCAGTTTTTCAGCTTGTGTTTAATGTACTTAATAGTTTGTGGAACGAACGCACAATCAATAAATCCACCAGAATAACTTTTCTCAAGGCAATGAAATATAGTTATTTTTTTTGGCCCTTTTTTTCAATTGTTCTGTTTGTCTTCATTCCTGCCGAGATGCTGTTCCCTGCTACTTGTTTGGCTAATTTAATGTGGAATATAATACTCAGTAAGCTAAGCTAGTTGTTTACATTCCGGTTGAAAAAGTTACTAGCGATTTCGTTCTCATTTGTGGGCTATATTAAGAATTTTTCTTAATGTACGCTTAAAACTAATCTAATTAAATTTTAAAAGACTTCAAAGGATTCAGTTTTCTTCCAGTTCTTCCAGAAGGCTTCTTCTTCCTTATCCTGTTTTTATGGAATGGAACAAACCCGATACTTTTTATATTGCTCCTGGCACCTTCAGGAAGTAGATACTCAGGTACTCTTTTTAGATGGCTTTGTACTCGAGTCGGATGTAATTCTTTATCGTGCCTCAAGGAGGCGAGATCTTTCGGATTTTCTTGAAAATATCTCTTCAATTTTTCAGAATTCAACAATTCATTCTTCAAGTCCTTAACGCGAGCATCTTTCACAGCAACCAGAGTAACTGCTCTGAATGCATCTTCAGCTCTGTAGCGAAAGCCTTGAACTTGCTTCATGTCAAAATTATAAGGTTTGATTTCGAAGCCGTTACGTAATTGCTGTTTCACAATACGATTCAATACTTTTTCATCTTTTTTTGCAGTGGCAAGCGTAGCAGTTTTATGTTTACCAACTTCTTTCCTAGGTACTGCGAAAGACAACGCCATACCCGGCTTTCCTGCTCTTGCTGTTCTGCCAACCCTATGAATATATGACTTCGAAGACAAAGGCAAATCAAAGTTTAGCACACATGATACATTATGGAAGTCAATTCCCCTTGAGACGCCGTATTCCTTGTCTTTTTTCTGTTTCTTTGATTTTTTAGATTTTCTCTTGTTGTTATCACTGTTGGGTTTTTCCTCAGACTTCTCTTCGGTTTTTTTCTCGGAGTCTTTTTCTTCATCGTCGCCATCACCATCCTCTTCAAGGGTAAAATCATTAGTTTCGTCAGTTGCAATGAGTAATTGATACACATTTTTGTTAAATTCTTCTACTATATGTAACCTTGAATTAACAGGTAACTCACTGTTCAAAACACAAGCACGAATACCAAATTGCTCTAGGTATAGCTTCAATCGATAGCCTCTATCTATAGTATTAACGAAAATTAAAGTTTTCCCTTTAACCAATGCTAATTTGAAAATAACGTATGCCAATAAGAACTTATCAAATTCAGTAGTCTTCGTATAAAATTGGATTAAATTATTTTGCACAATGTTTTCTTCGTTTACTTTTAAAACAGCAGCCTTGGTACAGAAGCGCTCTTTAAGCTCATTCACGTCATCATTTATAGTTGCAGACATCAAAAAAGTCTGCAAGTTTTTTTTAATAGGCAAAAAAGTTTCTAGCTTTCTCAAATCATCCATATATCCATAACTTAAGACAAGGTCAACTTCATCAATAACTAATGTCTGTACAGTCGATAAATCAATAGTACTTGAACTTGCATTCTTCTCAAGAACGTTTATTAATTTAGCTGGAGTTGCAATGATAACATGTGGCCGATTGAACATCAAAGAATTTATCACTTGCTCAGACAACCCTGAAGAAATATTCAAAGAATCAATCTTGATGTTACAGTGTATAAGCAACTTTTCCAATGTCTCAGAAACCTGGCTTGACAATTCTCTCGTAGGTACTAATATAAGGCTTCTTATTTCTCTCTTATCTGAGGGGTTAAGGAGCAAATTTTGAATAAGAGGTAACAAATATGCAGCAGTTTTCCCAGATCCTGTAGCAGACTGTGCTATAATATCTCTTCTTTCTTCTATAGCTAATGGTATTGCATTCGACTGTATCAAGGTGGGTTTTTCAAAACCTAAATGATCGACGGCTTGCATCAAACATGGATCTAGATTTAAAGACTTCCATGATGAGGAATCATCAACATAAGACAGTGACATTACTAAAGTATTTTCTTCGGCCTTCAGCATGTTGAATATCAATTAAACTTCAACGAAGAGATGCTCATCACTAATCAGCCAAATTAGTTTTTTTTTTTTTTTTTTTTTTTTTTTTAATTTTTTTTTCTTTTTTAAAGCTTACAAGTTGCGAAAAGAAAAAAGACAAAGGGAGAGATCTTTGCTGAAACTTAGTGCTTAGATGTCAGCAAAACGTAAGGACATTTAAAAACTACATATCAAAAAGGGTCGCTGAAAAAAATACGAATCTCTTAGCATATAAAGTTTTGCAAAACCACTCACTTCAAGTACAAGGGCGTGTGGCGTAGTTGGTAGCGCGTCCGCCTTGCAAGCGGAAGGTCATCGGTTCGAATCCGGTCTCGTCCATTTTTTTTTCTTGAATTTTGAAAGTCTTAGATTTGTAGGTCATCTCTTCTATGGTCATCTTTAATATGCAAGTAACGACAAAGTGCTTTTATTAACGATTAAATTATACCTTTCCTCAAAGTCTACTTATAGTTTTTTATCATCGCTCATAATCTTTATTTTGTGTCTTTTTACGACCGAAAAGTCTCTTTACATGGTCACCTAAAAATACAGCGGAGGAGAAGCCATTACCTTTTTCCTCATTTACTGAGGACAGCTCTCCATTCTCATAAATACTTTCAAAACCTGAACCTTCGGCAATAGATCGTTCTTGCGCAGTTGGAGCTTCCATACCTTGTATAGGAAACACTCTAGCAGGAGACAGTCTAAGACTACTTTTGCTGGCGGTACTGAATTTTGAAGCAGCTGTACTCCATCTCCGTGGCCTATTTTGAGATACATCGGACTCTCTTAAAGCTTGCGGATACATGCTATCTTCTTGAACAAGTTCATCATCATCACAAGACGAGCACTCATTTTCACCCTCATTTTCACCCTCATTTTCACTCTCCTTTTCACTCTCCTTTTCACCCTCCTTTTCATTTTCGGCAACCACTTTGGAGTCTGAATTAATCTCCGGTTGTTGGTCACGTACTTTCTTAAAGGGCAACCTCAAAGCATTTCTGTCTCTCTCGACAGAAAATATATGCAAATACCAAAATATGACTAATGCTGTAAGGCATCCGCCTATGATGTTACCGATAAATGAGGGAATCATAATTTTCCAAGCCACCTTTCCGACAGATATAGGGGCCTTATTAATTAGGCCAGATATTAATATATAGAAATCTGCGACACAATGAGTAAAACCGAGCGAAGCAATCGTCCCGATGGGTAGAAGAATCACGATGAGTTTTACATGGAGGGGATCAACTTTAATTTGTAGAAATATTGCAAGATCAACGAAAAAATTACCTGCCATCCCTCTTATCATTCTTTCGACAAAGGAAAGAGATGCTAGATGCATAAGTTCTTTAATGGAGGCTTCCACATAAGCTGGGTCTCGCGATAAATTTGAAAAGTGGCATATGACATAGCTTACAAATATACAGCCTACTAGATTAAACCAGTAGGAGACGATCCAACTGATGGCGACATCTAGGATAGAGACAGAACGTCTTAATAGAGCCACTGTAAAAAAAAGGATGTTTGAATTAAACAAATCTGCTCCCAAGATCACCACATAAAATAATGATGGTGCGTAACATGTCCCTTTTAATATCATAGCAAATCCAGGACAATTCTGAACCATCCAAGGGTTATAAGCTTCAATAGAAACAAAAAATATACCACCAATACTAAAGAGAATTCCTGCAAAGAATGAATTTATTACCAAGTTATCCACGGTAAGTCTAGCCTTTTTCATGGCCGTCGCAACCAAAGCAAGGGACGCCTCATAGTTAGTTAAAGTAGTCATGTATATCTTTTCCCAATCCCACGAAATTCAGTTAGCTGGCTTACATCTACTCTCCCAGTATTGTTTTGTCGCGAGATTTTTTATATGAACACTAGTATTTGCACTTTAGCCATTTTTACATAATATTTGGAAATCATATATTTACAGAATTTTGAGTTGTTTAACAATGCTATGCCTGAATGAAAAATAGTCATTATCTTCCCATCGAACACCCCATTCTTTATCTTTATTTCTCTTGAGTCCTATGCTCACATTGGCCATCGACAGGATCAGAAAATAGGGGACTGTTTGACAAATCAGCACTGAAATCCAAAGAATCCATTACGGAAGATGTACTTTCAGGCTTGGCAGATTTCTCAGTTGTGATAGTGTTTGTAGTTATATCAGAGTTTAATTCGTCAGTTTGAGCAGGTTGTCTTGTGGCTGCTTTTGCTCGGCTTATAAGCTCCCTATAGTCATTCTTATAAGTTCGCAACCACTTCTTCAACGGAAAATTCCTGTCAGAAATATTCTTATTGCTCAATCCTGTACCTCTGTTGAATAGAGAAGAAGAAGTGGAACCTGAAAAAGCCAGATGCGAAAACTCCCATTCACTAAGCTTTTTCCTGAGTACTTTTTCAGAAAGAGGACGATTGCTATCCAAATTAGAATTGAACAAGATATAGTATTGATTATATCTCAATTCGAGTTGAGTTCTGTTTCCTTGGGCCGGTAGACCTAACGAAACGAGCTTCTCTTTCAATTTAGTAGTAGTGAGCGAATTGAAATTCAACATGGGAAGTCTTTTTACGTTGTTATGGTGGTGTTTGGATGCTTCATCAAAATAGAACTTCAGCATATGAGGAACAGGATTATCATCTGTATGGTGGTTTTCTATACTTCTGTGAGGTTCAGCTCTTTTAAAAAAAGAGGATATATTAGTAGCGGGTTTGGAGTTCTTTTTCTGAGATCCCAAAAATGACTGTAGAACCGATCTGGGTGGACTTGGTGTCGTTTTACCGTTCAAGCACATATCGATATGTCTTGTCTGCAAATATTCCGCAGTCATGGTTCCAGAGCAAATGGGACAAGCAACATTATCTTTACGGTTGGGTATCGCGCTTGTTGATTCATTAGGGCTTTCTATCTTCGTCTTCTTCACCGACTTGTGCAGTATTTCTCCTTTATTATTTTCATCACTTTCACTGGATGATACCTCTATGACTTCCCTTTTTGATGGGAGACTATTGACACTTCTTTCCTCTGACTGGATTTTATCGTCTTTTTTTTTGGATTGAATCGGATGATTCTTACTCGATTTCCCTTCTAGAAGTCCCATCAACTTAGGCCTTAACTTCGAGAAGCAGAAAACTATTTCCTCCAATAATATTACTCTCTTCAAGTTACTTTCTAGTTGCTCCGACTTACAGAGGGGGCATTTATTATTTGAAATTAAGTATTCCCGAATACAATATGAACAAAAAGTATGATTGCAACTTGTAATCACTGGTGCCTTAAGAAACTCCTTGCAAATGTAGCATCGTTGTAACGAATCTAGCTCTTTCAAGCTCGAAAGTTTTGTATCTTCCCACTCAGACGGGTCTGTTACAGTTTTAGAGAATGGATCATTCATTCTATAAGGTGTACAAACATGTAGCTTACAATATTTAATCTTGATAGAAGAGATATTAACGTTGCGAATCATTAAAAAAAAAAAAAAAAAAAGTAGTCTTATCAAGAATACGTGTAGGCCTGAATTCATGCTACAGCTACACATTAGAAATAATTATTTAACTAAAGCTATAGTTCATCACGCTGAGTTCTTGCACTCCTTTTGTAAGAACTTCTCGATGCCCTTGTGTTTTTCCTTGAAGGGGTCCTTGACGAGCCAGTTGAACTTGAGGATATAGTTGAACTTGGTGATCCTTTCCCTGATCTAGCATGCAATGAGGTTCTCGCTATCCGAGGCGTTGGTTTTGTATTTAAAGAAGAATCATCGCTCCCAGGTTTCCTTTGATCCGTCTTCTCAGTAGATTTGGAAAATTTGGTTGCGACCTTACTTGTCTTACTAGGTCTGTTTGATTTAGAACTGATAGTACTTTGAGGTCTTGGTGTCACACCGCTGTGCGAAACAGCAGTCCCCTTAGTAGCAGTATGAGATGAAATACCTGGCTTTGATTTTGTTGTTGAAATATGCTCCCTATCTTTTTCAGTTCCTGTGGACTTGATATTACTTTTTGTCTTACTGGAAGTGGTGATTTTACCAGCGTATTCAGGAGAGGAAAAAGACTGGTCATTTACACTCTCAGTTTCTTGGGATCTTGATGTAGGACTTTCTGTTTTGGAAAGTCTTCTGGCAGCCCTCCTACGTATAGTCTCCTTCAAACGTGCTTCTTTTGCTGTCAGTTCTTTAGGTGAAGACATTATTCCAGAAGTATAAATCGAAGAAGCCACTCTGTTACTAACAGGCGTATTTGATGCGTCTTGCAGAATAGTCCATTCTTCACTACTAGCACGAGAGGAAGAAGGTTTGACTGTCCTTGAGAATTTTTCCTCCGGTTCTTCAGTTTCAGTTTCAATGTCGTATGGATTTTCATTGCTCAGACTCTCATCACCATTACTTATCGACTCATCATTAACCAAATATCCAGTACTTAGAGCAGGCTCTTCAGAAGGAGTAGTTTTCTCCTTTTCGTTCTCTTCTGGTTCGAACGTCCCATTGAAATCGTCTTCTGCATCATAGTGGGAGGAGTCTTCAGTGCCACGTGGCATTTGCTCTTCTTCTTCTTCTTCTTCTATATCCTCAGCATTGTGTAAGTGGGATTTGGGGTCATTATCCTTGTAATTCAGTCTTTCATAGTCGGCTTTATTTTCATATGCAGAATTCTTTTCTTGATGAACAGAGGTTGTAGGGAACTCGCGTTCCTTTGTGCTTCCAAGAGTCACAGTACCTTCTTCTGGACTAAGAGTAAAGCTACTTTTCTTTGTCAAAGACTCGTCTAAGTCTTGTTCTTCTGCATCTGGAGTAGAAATAGACGAAGGGGTATGTACAAAAGTGTAAGTTCCATCGAAATCCTCGTTAACATCAGCATTTCTCTCTTCCTCTTCAGGATAATCCTCGTCCGAGTTTTTGTTATCCTGATCTGCATTACCAGTCTCGTGGTCTGGTATCTCACTCTCTACTGGCCCATCGCTACTTCTTGAACGATCCGTGGTATGTAACTTGGTGTAGTTTTGGGTATCATTTAAAGACCTATCCGATTCGCTCTCTTGATCGTCACTATCATATTCGTTTTGGTCTTCAATAGGTAAGTCATCGCCATTAAGCAGTTCTTCAGCATCGCTTGCCGATAAATTCGTTGAAATAATGCTTTCCTTCTCTAAGGGTGCATCATGAGAGTGAGAAGTTGAAGGCTCAATGCTATTTGGTCTACCAGCGGCAACTGAAGTAGTTCTACTGAAGCTTTTATCCCCGGGAGTCTTGCTTTCTTCTGAATGATTATTCGTATAAGTTTTACCTTGCTGCTCGCCATCCGAAAAATCAGTACCATGAGAGATAGCCTGTGATGCTGATTCTTCCTCATTATTATTAAGAGAGTCTGACGTGGCAGTGGATTGTTCTGGCGAATTTGAATCATTGCCATTACTGGAGCCGTCGGCATTGTAATAACGATCTCCTTCCTTAAGCGACTCATTGCTGATGCTCTCATCATCCTTTATCTTATTTTGAGTTTCCGGAATCTCCGTAGAATGAAGGCCTGAAACAGTAGGATACTCCTTCACCAGACCGCTTTCAGGAGCATTATCGATACCTTCCAGCATATTTGCTTCCTTACTCTGAACCAATGAAGAATCTTCTTTGTCGTTTTCTTCTGTAGCCATTTCAATGTTTTCTGGATTACTAGAAGGGTTAACAATAGAGCCAGTACTGCCCTGACTTGGAGTATGGTATTCTACATCTTCTGTAACTCCTGTGCTTGGTGTCACCTTATCCGGTCTATTAGAACTAACTTTACTGTCAGAGCTCAAAGTACTAGTCGTGCTTGGGGGCGCTGTTGAGACTTCCTTCAGGGTGTCCACCAGTGCCGTATCCTTACTGCTTGGATAAATAGACGTGTGAATGTCCTCGTCATATCTTCTCTTGTTTGACATATCAATAGTACGACTGTTTAAATCCAGAGGAATCTTACTTGCGTCCCAGTCTTTAACAGTAAAATACTCCCTTGTAGCGTCATCGCCATCAATGTTTTCTCCTTGAATTTTCTGCTTCACGAAGCTGTAAAACAACTTTCCGTTATCAGTAACAAGTCGAGAACCTATTTGGTAATAATTAATAGATACATGATATGCTCTTTTTAGTTGGCCATTTTCGTATCCTTTTTGTAAAACAATAGCAAGCAAAGCCATCAAAAGACTCATAAGTAAGTAATGCATTATCGTTCCGAGGGGGGATCTACTACTAGCATAGTTAGAGGGTATTTTCATAATATGAACACTATTCGCAGCGCTTACTGAGGCAACCTTGTCGCCCCTGGGGGAAAAACTGACATCTGTGATGGCAAATTTATGCAAGCCTTTAAATGTATGGAGTGGCTTAAGATCAGAAAGTCGAACTAAAATTACTGAAGTGTCATTCCCTGCTAATGCGATAAGGTTCAGGTCAACAGATACATCCAAAGCGGTAACAGCTTTAGCTTTTTTACTTATAAAACGGTATTGGGCTACCTTGTGCTCGGACAAAACGTATTTGATCAAAGAAATACCTCCGCTTTTATCATGCGCAGTAACTATGACCGTAGATTCATCAACAAATCTCACCTTAGACAATTTTAACTTGCTTGTCATATTCACCACAGATTTTACTTCAGAAGAGCTTGAAATTTTATTGCTCGTAACGGCAGAAATAACTTCTATCGAGGAACTCGTAATAAGACACAACGTCTTGCCGTCATCGAAAGGATTCAATTGGAAGTCAACAATCTCTCCCTTGTCAGGTTTGTATTTAAAGTTCAAATCCAAAGTTTCCGGATTGAACACATATATGAATGAAGGTTGCTCAGAGGTCATGAAGCAGCCAACATTTTCGTTTCGACAAAGACTCAACCTTTTTGGATATACCCCTGTATCTTCTACATCATAAATCTCTTCTAATTGCGCCGCATCTATAAATCTCAAGTGTTCATCTCCAGTGAAGCTATACTTTCTCAAGTTATTGTTGATATTCATAGTCCTCAATAATTGTGTGGACTGATTGCATCCGATCATTATTATATGTTTCGAATCATCAGTTCCACTCTTGGCAACATCGAGGCACATAGGTGAGTCCTCGTTTCCAGGAAGCTCAATCTCTCTAAATCGCTGAAGCCTTTTTGTTTTGTCTTGCACCTTGAAACTATTTCTGATCACCGTGATTTTATTCGGGATCCCATTGTTCCCTTCTCCCCCTCCTCCTGCTACCAAAAGTGACTTGCCATTTATAAACTTAGCCGCATAGATAGGATATCCGACGTCAATTGTTGCTGAATCCTTAATCGACATCTTATTGTGCTAGTTTAATGTCGATTTGTTCTTAGCTAATATTGTCTTCGTGGCATATAATAAAGTAATTTTTTTTTTTTTTTTTTGCTCGCAGTCTCTCTATACCTTTTGTCTACTTCGTACGAGTGGGTCTCTTTCTCCGTCTGTCCCACCAAAAAAAAAAAAAAAAGCCCTTAGTGAAAAGAAAACATTGAAATAGATACATTGATGGTAGCCAAATCCATCCTTTCGATTCTGTCGCACGTAGTCCACGGCTATGTTGGGAACAAAGCGATTGCTTTTCCTTTGCAGTTCCTAGGATGGAATGTTGATACCGTTAATACCACCTCCTTTTCCAATCACCCAGGCTATGGCTTGTTCATGGGAGAAAGTGCCAGTCCGGAACTTATTGATACGTTGATGAAAGGGCTTCAGAATATTGTTGATTTTAAAAAGGAATACGAACTTGTGCTTACTGGTTATATCCCTAACGATTTAATGTTCGAAAGAGTATTTGCCGCTTTGAAAGAAATGTACGGGCCTAGCCCTCGGGGAGAACATTCGGGGAACATAAGGAAACCGGTATGGGTGTTAGATCCGGTTATGGGGGACAACGGTAAATTGTACATGCTGGAAAAAGTAGTGCCTATATACAAGACAGTATTGTCTAGCGGATTAGTGACATTGACAACACCGAACCAATTCGAAATGGAGTTGCTTAGTGGCATAGAAATCAGGGACTGGCCTTCCTTGAAGCAATCTGTGCTGCAGTTTTACCAACTCTATAAGGTTCCTTACGTGGTCTTGTCGTCAGTTAATATCGCTGGCAAAGCATACTCTGTGGCCTCGGTACGCGTACACGATAGAAGCGAACATATGTGTATCCCTTTAAATTTGATCGACTGCAAGTTCAGCGGTAGCGGCGATATTTTTACTGCGTTACTAGCACATGCTTTTTACGAAAACGGCTACACTATCAAAGCCGAAATGCTCTGCAATGTATTGGGAAAACTAGAGAAGATATTGGCATTTAGCTTAGAAGATGAGAAAAAGAAAAACGATACACAAGATATAAATTATGTGAGGGATTTAAGAGTTGTCTCTGCTAGAAATATTTTTATAGAAGACTATCTGAACCACTTGATAGATAAGATATTTTATATATAGTGCCAAATAATTTTCGCGATAGTTCAGTACTTATAAGAATATAGTGACACAAATTCAAAAGGAAAGGGTCCGTTAGACTATGGGCGCCACCAGTGAGAAGGCCTCTCTCAGAAAAGGTATAGGTCATCTTGATAGAGCGAGGAGCCCGAGAGTGAGATTTATTATCCATCTAGGTTTTGTATTTGCATTATTTATATTCGTAAGCCTCCTGATCTGGGGAGGATATATATCGATATGGAGGGTTTTCCAGGGGGAACCAGAAGATGGGAACCACTATAGAGACACAGAACCCATCAGCGAAAGCAGCTCTTTTCAAATAAAGCATATATTTCATCACGGAATCGGACCGGACTATTATCGGGTTCATAAAAGACTAGACGTTACGTCAGAGATGGCGGAGATGCTCGAGGAGGAGTTTCGAGCTAGTATGCATCAAACAGTTGTGGATGAGAATAATTTTGAAGAAACACTTCAGGTTCTTGACTGGCCTCGCAGTTTAGAGAATAGCAGTCCATGGTCGGTAGAGTTAAAGGCTAGAGCTGCTACCTCTAGGAGTAAATCTTTTCGGTTAAAGCAAAGACATAGACCTAATTTTATAGAATCTTATCTTTGGTCAAGTGTCCTAGCGTCAGAAAGGGAAAGTTATATGAGAGAACGGGACCTCGAGTGGGAAGAGGAAGAAGTGGAAGTGCCAGACGTGCAAGACCTAGATACAGTACTATCGCTAGCTATTATGTCTTCTAATGCGTATGTAAAATATCCTGGGAAAGAGAAAAGTGATAATTCCGAAGATTGGATAGATCTTGGAGACCCTTGGGCTCCTGACAAACATCATAAAAATTTGGGATACGGTTGGAAAAATGATAGCCTTAGAGGGCATGTTTTTGTGAGCAAGGACAACAGGACGGTCGTAATCGCCATTAAGGGTACTTCTGCTCCCGGTTTGTTAGGAACGGGTCCTAAGGATACTGTGGTTAATGATAAGATCAATGACAATTTGCTTTTTCTGTGCTGTTGTGCAAGGGTGAGCTACCTATGGACCCCAGTGTGTGATTGTTACGAAAAGACCTACACCTGCGGACAGAATTGCATCGAGTTGGAGCTCTTGCGTAAAGATCGCTACTATCAGGCTACATTGGACTTATATCGCAACGTCACTGCAATTTATCCTCCTGAAAACACCACCATATGGGTCACCGGTCACTCTATGGGCGGTTCTCTTGCTTCTCTTCTAGGCAGAACTTTTGGTTTGCCTGCAGTCGCTTACGAGGCTCCTGGTGAGATGTTGGCAGTCAAGAGATTACATCTCCCGCAACCTCCTGGCTTACCTAAAGAATGGGAGAACATTTGGCATTTCGGCAACACTGGTGACCCAATCTACATGGGTGTATGCAACGGTGTCTCCAGTTCCTGCAATGCTGCTGGCTACGCTATGGAGACCACCTGTCATACTGGCAAACAGTGTGTCTACGACGTTGTTACCGATAAAGGCTGGTCGGTTAGCTTGTTAAATCATCGCATCCATACTGTGATTGACGATGTGATAACCGATTATAACACTACACCACCTTGCGTGGACCAAGCTCCATGTCATGACTGTTTCAACTGGAGATATGTATAGAACCGAAAAAGAGTTAGTTTCTTTTTGCTTTCTGCAAGGGCCTCTCACATGTAGAAAGAGTGCCTTAGGTCCCCTAGGTCACGTGCACAACTGTCTTGCCAGAGAAAAATTGCTACTAGCCCTTACGCATATGCGTCTTTACAGTTCCAGGCAAGGAACTATACAGTACTTCTGTTACGAAAACTTCCGCTGACAGTGTTCCGGTGTCCTGCTTCTACCTTGGCTAATGTTGCTCCCCTTCTAGTTGCCCGCAAATGTTTACTTATTTAACTAATTAGTAGATAATATCGCTTCCGAAATGCTCACAAATTTCTCCTCGGTTAAACCTCGCTGTCATCGTCATTCATCACCATAATTACCTACTTGGGTAATACCATTCGACTCTTTCTCTCTCTGCTATGCGTAAATGCTTTTGCCCTATGCACACGCACGTACCCTAAATTTTCAACCCGAATTCTGCGCTTTTCTTTCTACCGCAAGATATCATGCATCGAATAAAAAGAGACGATCACATGCAGGACTATATATAATATCAATGGCTAATTATTTAGCAATAGCTTCCAAAGTAGGAAGTTGATAATCCACTATGTTAACCATTTTGGGGCAAAAGTCACCAGACAAGTGCGAGGTGCCCAAAAGTAACAATAATTCGCTTAACTCAGAAATAAATAAACAGGGATACTTTATATAGGTGTTGAACTTTCCCAAACGAGGATTTCAGTTCATTGCGAAAAACTTGCGCTAGAGAGATCCCTTTGGAAAATTGATGACTACAAGTACAAAAATACTACAGTTCCGCCATTGTAAAATTTGACGTTTTTTTTTTGACTTTACAATTCTACAATAGAACAAGAAATTGTCTTGGAAAAATTGAGCGGTGTAGCGGAAATTTTCAATTAGAGCACCCTTAAGAGAGAAAAAATAAGAAGCAATTTATTGTAATAACAAAGGCAGTACAAGGAAAGTGGTATATTGAAAAGTAGAGCTTGAATTTTAATTAACTAGTGAGACGAGTAAAGAAAATGAAGATTATTAACACATTTCTTAATTTGTTTTTCTTAGCGGGCACTATGCTCTTGCTTTTATTCATAATCATGGCCGGTTCAGGAGACCATACCCCCTTGAACTTTTACTGGGTGCGAGCAGATACTTCCAAAATTTCCGGAGCTTACAGTGAAAGTGCCTGGTCATTTTGGGGTGTCTGTAGCTATCCTGGGTTTAAGGACTGCCAGAGGGGTCCTGCCTACCCAATGTCGCCCAAGGATAACTTCCAGACACTGCAGGGAGTGCCACCTGACCTTTTGCACTACAGGAACAATCTTTACTATTTGAGTAGATTCGGATTCTGTTTTGTGGTCATTGCAATTTGTTTCACAGGTGTGGCCTTGATCGTGGACTTGTTAGGCTTCTTCTTCCAGATTGTTGATAAAATCGTGGCCATATTTGTAGGAATCGCATTATTCTTCATTTCTGGTTACAATGCTCTCTACACTTCAGCAGCTGTCATGACCAGAAACGCATTCACGAACGATGGTCAATCCGCAAAGTTGGGTGTCAAGCTTATGGCTATTTCCTGGACCACTTTGGTAACAATTCTTATTGTATATTTCACTACCTGTGCAACCAATGTGACTAGGTCCTACAATAAACACAAGGCCAGAGTCAATGCTACTCGTACTACTGCTGGTTACGGTGCTGCAGGTGCTCCAGCAGCTGAAGAGTCCTCTTTTACGAGAGAAAATGAACAGCCTGAAACCTCTGAAGGTAACAGCGGTGGTATTCGTTTCTTCAAGATAAAGAGAAACCAAAAAGCAAGTGATGAAGAAGAGAGTATCTAAACTTATTTAAGCCTTTAGTGTTTAGCTGGGAGGGCTTTTTATACTAAGTGCCGACCATTTTAGTATTTCAAAGTCTGAAGATAAGCTTGTTTTATATACCCAGGAACTTTTCCCGCTTACGTGCAAGCGCAAGCGCACGAAAAGTGTGTTGTGGTTTTGTGTGTGTGTGTGTGTGTGTGTGTGTGTGTGTTTTTTTCAATGAAATTGTTGGTTCCATGCCTAATAAAGAAATAGGGGACACCCCGGGTAATAAACATTAATTAATTTAGACACAATGTCTATTTTGACTTTTTTCTTCGAGCATCGTTTAAGAACCTTATGTGTTTCTTGGTGTTGTAATTTTATACCATTTAATAATAGCCGATATTGCCTAATAAAATTTCGGACGACGGCCCCTTTTTAGTAAATCTATAATTTAATTTTTTTTTTTAAATGTAATTATTAATTTTTAATTTTTTAATTTTTTTTTTTTTACTTTTTATTTTTTATTTTTAGTATTTAATTTTCTTTTTGGCTTTCTAATACTTGCATACGTCTTTCGTGCTCAATAAAATAGATACTCTGTTTCAAGGTTGAGAACAAGTGTTTAAAGGTGTAGGGTAGTGCTTTAAGAATAACTTGAGGGGGCTTCTTGAAGACATTATAAAAACCATAAAGTACTAGAGGTAGTAAAATTGGTCCTTTGCCATAGAATTATAGGTAAAGATGACGCTTTCCAAACCACACAACAAACAAGAAAATCATCATCACCATAGTCATTTCCTGGGAATAAAGAAGTTTTTCGGAAAGGAACAGAGCCCTGAGTCAGACAGTAGTAATTTGAGTACTGGAATATCGAAATTAATGGGTCGAGACAACAAAAAGGAGGACAAAGACCAAGACAAAGAACACGATAAAGAAAGCACATCCAAGAATGCATCACCAGCTTCATCGATAATATCTATGAGAAAGAAACACTCTAATTCTCCAGAACTGGGAAAGGAAGGAAAACTGCATAGTAAAGATGGGGTGAGAAACTTCTTTGGGAGGCATAAAGGCGAGAAGAAATATGTGACTCACCACGAGAAGATTGTATACAATCCTTTTGGCATAAATAATATGCACAATTTCGACCAAGCTCAATCAAGCTTTTATGGAAGTGGTGGAAATGAAAATAGGGTGCTTAGTAACCCGGTTGCGGATCCCAACGAGTACATACCGCAGGAAATGAGTCAGAAACACGTGAACTTGCTAGATGATTTTGAAATTGATTTTACTAATAAAAAGCTAGGTGATGGGGGGTCTGCTATTGTTCATATAGTAAACCTGAAATATCTGAAGAAGACCCTTTTCGCCTTGAAAAAAATTACCCTTTTTTCTAAGGAGACGGAGGAGGAGTATTATTCTAGGGCGTCACAAGAGTACATTATGAGTAAGTATGCATCTAAGAGTAGACATGTAGTCGATGTTTTGGCTTTGATGAGAGTTCCGTCACAAAAATATTTGACGAGAGGCTGGGCTATCGTCATGGATTATTGTGAAGGTGGTGATTTGTACAGTAACATAATTAAGTCAGGATGGAAAGGATTGAAAAGCGGCGAAAAATACTGTATGTTTAAACAAATTTGCTATGCGTTAAAGTTTCTACATGATCATGGAATTGCACACAAAGATATGAAAGCAGAAAATGTGCTTATTGATCGTTATGGGATCGCAAAGTTATGTGATTTCGGTGTTAGCGAATTTGCTAATGAAGTCGAGGGAGATCCTGAATCACCGGTCAAATACTCAACTAGTTATGTTGGGTCACCGCCTTATACTTCGCCAGAGGTAATGAAATTGAGGAATGCGCCTTCAGTAGAAATTAAACACTTAGCTTACGATCCTTATAAGATGGATTGCTGGGGACTTGGGATGTTATTGTTCTGTGTGGTATACCGAGGACTTCCATTCTCTTCGGCTGTTCCTGATGATCCGGGCTACAGAGATTATAAGTTCAACCATGAACGCTTTCAGTCAAACCATCCTAATTTTAAAAATAATGATGAATGCAATAAGGGGCCGGGGGTAGAATTCAGATGGTCGTCTCAATTTGACTCTAGCGGTGCTTCTCGGGTTGCGTGGAAGCTTTGTAATCCCAACCCTGAGCAGAGATATACGATACCTTTACTCTTCAAAGACCCTTGGTTCTTAAGTCTAGAAATGTGCATCTACGAGGACCCTGACCAAGATGTTAATGGTATAGTCGCTTGGAAAAATCAGTCGGTTAGCTCAGCTAATTCTGGATCTGTACCACTTTCCAGAAAAGGAACCTTTTCTTCGTTAAACGAAAATCACGAACCACATGTTGTTAAAAGCATGGTTGATATCCCCGACGAGGGCAAGGACAATGCATCCGTGAAGTCGAGCTCTTCATTGTCCTATCTGCCTTCGCGTTCACAGGCCAACGAAAAAGGGAGGTATAAGAACTCATCGAGTCGCAACAATCATTTCGAGGAAAGCGATCGTCATAAAGCGGATACGCAGCTGGATGCTGATAATGGGAGTAGTGCCTTTAGCTTTGGTGCTAGCAATGCGGCTTTACCCAATGTAAAAGAGGAAGCAAGTAACTTTGAAGAGGAAGGCACAACAGAAGGTAAACATGAAGGCAACCTTGTTGATAAAACTGAGCCTCAGGAGGAGAAGCCAAATGAAGATAAGCCAAATAAAAAGGAAATTGATAGTAAGGAAGATACCAAGAAGGAAGACTCCCACCAGGAGAAGAAAGATGAAGAGAAATCATCTGAGAGCGACAATTTTGAAATAGACGAGAGCATGTTTAATGATGGTTGGTTCAAATGGTGGGGAAAGGAGAAGCCACCAACGGAAGTTTCTTTAGACTCGAATGGGATTTGTGATTTAGGTTATAAGTTGAGGAAGCATAATCATAGATTATAATCAATCTCTAACTTATTGTTTCATCAATACTAAAAATAAGTTCTACGCGTATAGATAATCAAATAGGCAACGGAACGTAAAATGTACGTTTACATATATTATTGTAGAAATCTTATTTTAAACTTAGTGTAAACCTCATGACTATACCCAAGCGGAATTTATAACTATTTTTCAAATAACTCAAGCTTCTAAGGAAACCTTACCCTTTGGATTGGTGACCTTAATACCGAGCTTCTTTGCCTTGGTAACAATTCCTACTCTGTTTCTGGCAGAAACATTTTGAGAAATCACTGCCGCGTATGTCTTAGTGTGCATCATCAAGACATCTAAATCCTTGGCGTTCTTAACCAAAAATTCCTTGTGGCCAGATGGCAACATATGTCTGGTTTTCTTGTTGGATCCATATCCGATGTTTGGAGTTGGGAATGCTCCTCTGTATCTCTTTCTGATACAGTTGTCAATTCCTCTTGGTTTTCTCCAGTTAGGACGTACACGCATAAACCTGTCAGACTGATGTCTGGTGAACCTCTTGGTGTACTTCTTCACGATTTTTGGATGTGGAAGTGCTGCTGCCACTAAAATTGTTAGTACATGCTCTCAGAAACCCTAGTGATATCTCCATTTGTACTGCCCTTCATGAAACATTTTAATAGTAAAGTAGTGAATCTGAATTGCTCCCACAACTACAAAAACATTCTACACTTTCTCTCCTCTTTTCAATTAAATTAACTGAGCACTGAGTTTCAAAAACTTCCTTAGACAGTCCCCCTGGCTATTTCTTATCTGTACATACTTTTGTCACAACTCTTGTTCAAAAAACGATAACGTCGTTGTACGCTATAAAATTTTTCAACAGTTTTAGTACTATCATCGGCTACATTTCGATGTTTGCACGACCTATCAGGTTGTTCTACTGTGCACACCTGGAAATTTTGCCAAAGGCCCCAAGGGTAAGCGCCCTAATGAATCACATGATTAAAACTCAAGATACCATTAACCTTTTATATTGGCCCTGTCTCTTCTGATAGGTGCTTCTCCATTGTTTTTATACAAGTATTCATGCAAGAGAAGCTGCCTGATTAGGGAAGATTTTTAGCCAGCTACAACAGTACTGCAAGCAACAGAGGCTGCTTCATTATCCTGTATGTAAAATAGGTAACTCTAATGAACGAAAGCGTAGATACCTTAGGCAACAGTGAAGAAAAAGCGGACTCTAAGTGGTAAGCATGGAATTTGAAAGCAATTCTAAGCTCAATGCACAAGAAGGATCTGCTTTATTAAGAGAGTTGCTCCATGTCGTCCCAATAAAAGACCTCACGTATAACGTGCTTAAGTTTATAGCATTGTGGATAGTTGTATGGTATGTGGTGTACTTGATAAGTGGATTCTATGTGACATCAATTAGTGTCAATAATGGTATACTGTTTAACGGAATTCGGTATCGAGGAAAAAGAGTAGACTTGTCAATGGACTCGCTAAGGTTTCGACTCTGGGGTAATACGAGGAAGGTTATATTAGACAATATCAGGCTAAAGATTGAGAATCCTGAGAAAAAGGGAGAGACTACAAAGAAGAACACGAATAATGCCCAACAGAAAAGAATGAGCATTTTTTCACGGAATCCTATTATTCGTTGTGTTGAGAGATTTCTATTGAACCACAAGCCTAATATATATGTCGATTTGAAGGATGTGACCGTTATATACCCCAGCGGCGACTTGACAGAAATCAAATACATACACTTGAGTGTAGCATCGGCTAGAAGAAAGCTTGATCAAGCGACGGACGTGGTTCATATGGCTTTATCGCTTACTGCAAATCGGATTGGTCATTTCAACGAAAAGTTTCTGGATCAAGAGAAAACACCATCTTTTGTTTTGGATGTTGCAAAATTTGAGACGAGTCTACACATAAATTATGATGGTGATGTCTCCAAGATAAGATTAAAAGTATTCACAGATGAATTGCACTGTCTGGTGTTCAGAAGTTTGCAAGGTTGGTTGTCGAAGGCTGAACAAAGCAAAATGAACAGCGACAATGAGGGATCTATGCTGGAATCAGGTAATGCGGAAGATTCACGGAAACGAGATCCTTTTGACAGACTTTTATCATTTTACGGTTATTGGTACCCTGTAATTGAAGAACTAGTAGTGAGAGTTGAGAATACGAAGATACAGCATATTCCACTAATGACAACGGACAGAAATATCACTTACAAGGAACTCCTTGAGCTGGGCCAGGAACATTTAGTCCATCTTGATGTGGGCTTGAAACTTTTTTCTTTAAATGCAGTAAAATTACATAAAGAATCCGCTGGCTATGAGCTTTTATTCAATGAGAATGACGATCCTTTAAATTCGAATATTGCTCTTCAATCACTAACGGCAACTTTTTTTGATAAAGATAGTGAAGGAATTTCTACTGTAAAAGAAAAAGAAATTCTATATGTTTCTAATTTCATTTCAACTTATAAATCTAATTTGATTGATAGAATTTCGAAACTCCGAAGCTTTAGAGACTGTAACAATGAGATTTATTGCACAGCTTCCAGTCCCTTAATCGACTTGAATACAAACCAAGTGGCCTTGCTAATATACAATGGCTTTCTATTGAGATCTTATATGAAGTTGCAAAAGCTAAGGCAAACTAATGGGGCACGGTCTGAAAATTTAAAAGACAATTCAGGTAGTAGATCACCGAGCGAGGAAAAAGAGACGGAAGGAAATACCTTTCAAGAATATAAGCCATCTCGAAACAAAAAAAAGATCTTGAAATTTTTAGAAGAGTATCTTCCAAAGTTCGACGCAAAGATTGCAATAGAACAACCACGAGTAGTTATAAGACGAAGGAATTCTTCGCTTCGTGATCCGCAAGCGTTGTGTTTCTCTTATTCTCTGATAGACTTTCAGGTATCAACGACCTCCACATCCACAAGTAACGAGTATGACATTGTGTGCCGATTTTCAAACCCATGCTTGAAATACATGCTTGATGTTGAAAATGATTCTTCTTTTAGACGGCCAAAATTCAATAACGAAACAGTCTTCAAGATGACCTCGTTCCAAATTACTTCCAAGTTTTCGAATAATTTCACATCGAAGTTTTCGATTTCTGCAAAAAATTCTACCTTGAACTTGAACCATATCAAAGTATTCCTCGGTATTAGTGATTTATTAAAAGAAATTCTTAAGACAACAGAACACCAATATCGCTCTAGTTTGATGATAATGCAGTTAACTCAAGCAATTTCGATTGAAAA
The DNA here is from genome assembly GCA_030572315.1 of [Candida] glucosophila. Classification (NCBI taxonomy): domain Eukaryota; kingdom Fungi; phylum Ascomycota; class Pichiomycetes; order Serinales; family Debaryomycetaceae; species [Candida] glucosophila. The sequence goes on along the minus strand of JAJLZR010000046.1, from coordinate 139,280 downwards.
GTCATCGTTTCAGGAGTATGAATATGGGGATAAGCGAGCAGCAAGAAAACATGCAAGGGGGGAAAAGCGTTTGCCTCAATGGTTATCAGAAGTGACTTTGGATATCACTGGTTTCTCTGTTGTATTGGGTTCACGCTCTGTGTTGATGGAGAAGGATCAAATGCTTAGCATAGGTGAGAACTCCTACGTTGATCGGAACCACGGCCTTAGGAGCACGAGAGCAAGTCTAAAAAAGGTGTCGGTACATATAAAGAACAAGGAAAGTAGCCAGGAAAGCACAAGCCACTTAGTTAGTGGTAAGGAAAACTGGTCAGCGGAGGTGTCGTTACACTCATTAGAAATTTCTACGAAATCAGCTTTTGATGAAAAAGAAAAATTCAAACGATTTTTTTCCTTATCGCTGTTGAAGGTGATTTTCAGTGTTCACAATTACCTTCCTATCCCTAAATTCGATATTAATGTTTCTTTGGATAATATAGACGGTACTTATGATAATTTCAAGCTTTTTACATTTTTGGGTTCCATAGACTTGATTAAGAATGCAATATTAGATCCAGCAATTCAAATTAAAAAAAAAGTTGCTAGCATTGTGAAAGGTTCGGATGACCGAGACTCACAGGGAGATTTCTCTCGAGGAACAAAGATAAGTGACATGATAAAATTACAATTTACGATAGGAAAATTGGATGTTGCTGCATTTATGCACAATGATTTTAAAGTTAAATTGCAATTATTTCACGTTTTTGCATCCATAGCGGATGAGCAAGTTTCGTTTAGTGTGGACTTTTTAAGACTTCTATCAGAATCTCCGCATAGTTCGTCATTGTGGGCAAGACTTGCATGCATTGATTTTATAAACTCTCGTTTCCATATTGAAAGACCAACATATATCCCAATAAATCTGGAATCAATTCGAATTATTCAACATCACCGTCTTCTCGTTTATAAAATATTTGACAACATTTCCATTACACTTAAAGTTGCGAAGGAACTTATCAAGAATTTTAAGAGCAACGACAAAAAGGAGATGGTGGTCAAACCGTCAGCTTCTCGTGCTTCTCGGTTTTCTGATGTTCGACTTCGTTCAAAAAAACTATTATTTTCAGCCGAGGATGATCCTTTCGAGTGTGGTCTAGCTATGTCCTTCCAGTTGGGTTTAATTGAACAACGAAAAAGAATAAAGCTTTATGAAGAATTTGATCATAGAGCAACTTATGTAAGACGAGACTCGGAAGACATCCCTATCGATTATGAGAAACAACTATATTTATTACAAAAAGAAATGTCTGCATCTTGGATTCAAATAGTCAAAACCTACAAGAAAAAGATGAGTCGAGAAATTTTCGACAATAGAGATTTCTTGTTCGGTTATGAAGCCTCTCTTCCGAAAATAGAAAATAGGGACATCGTGGCCTATATGATCCAAGCACCTCTTTTGAACGTATTTATGATAAATTTGGACTTACATCTATCCATGCCAAAATTCCCATTAGAGGAAATACCACAATTTATTCACACGTTTGGCCAAGGTGTCCCGATCACTTCGGAATATTCTATGCTTGCTCCTTTTCATATAAATTTGGGTATGTCAGAAATGAGGATGCATCTACGGGACTACCCAGTGCCGTTGTTATATGTTCCACCAAAGCAAGATAAGAACGATAGAACATTTTTCATGAGTGGGCATTTGGTTTTTTGTGAAGAATTATTGAGAGCGAAAGAGGCAACTCGAGTTATCAATGTTCCGTTAGTGCCAGACTATAATGAGTCTTACTATGAACACTATTTGTTAACGTTGCAAAAATCATTGTCATCAATCAAAATTTATACTGATTTAGGAGTGAAGTTCCTATCGAATCACATTACTAGGATCTCTTGGTCGCCTTCATATCTGTTTGGTATACAGCAGATGATGCTTTCTCTAGATGAATTTTCTAAACCCCCAATCGATCCATCCATGAAGCTTGGTTTTTGGGACAAACTAAGATTTGTATTGCATGGTAGATGTGTAATTGATTCTGAAGTTGGCATTGAAGTTGCTTTCAAAGGATCCAGGGACCCCTATGATATTGTCGGAACAGCATCCGGGTTTACATTTGCTCTTAGAGATAAGGTGCGCTGGACCATCAACGAGAAAAATGATCCTCAACTGTTTTTTGATATCAAAGCCGGGAACGTTTCCTGGAACATTCCGGATTTTGTGGGGACGCCTTTGTTGTCGTGGTCTAGGGATAGCTCGAAGTTCACTTTCCTTCTGCACTCAAGGAAACCAGTTCTTTCGTGTTTTGCTTATTTCTTAAATCCATACGAGGAGGGAAATATTGCCATTGAGCTTTCGAAAGCAAAGGAGGTTGAGAAGCAAGTTTTTAGTCTTGAGAAAGTCCAATTCAAAGCGGGTTTCAAGTTACAAAGAAGAGCTTCTAACAATTCAATAACAAATAATTCTAAACAGCACTATGAGGTTAGGCTCTGTAACCCTATTTATGTAGAAAAAGGTCATGACTCATACGCTGGCTTTCGTACGGATTTTATCCACATGATTCTATCATTGAATGCTTCAGGAGAAAATGGCTATAATTGCCTTCATTTGACACCTGCTGTTTTCCAACAGTTTTTCAATTGGTGGACGCTTTTCTCCGGGAATATGCTGTTGCCTATTCGGAGGGGTCCTCTTTTTGGCGCTCAGAAAAACTCAATGAAGTTTTCACAGCATTTATTCAGCAATACTTTTAAATTTAACGTTAAATCTTTATTCATTTCACATGCTTATAGGGACAATGAATCTGGTTCAGAAGACAACAGACTTGAGTGTTTCGGTATAAAGGCAAAGATGTCCGAATTCTTAGTAGATCTTCATCAAAGAAAAGAACCACGTATTGAAATCAATGAAGGGTTATCAAAAAATAAAGAAATCATGAAGATGAACTTCAATTCTGGTGAGGTACATCTCAACAGGATAGAAATAAGAACGATGCACGCATTTTTTGAAGAAGCTGTTTCCAATTCTGAGTTCTCTAAGCCTATGTATGAGACTTTCGACGATGATAATCAGTGGTTTGACGTTTCCGACTTTGAAGAAGCATTTTTTCCTTCTCTCTGCGGACGCAGAACAAAGATATCTATTCATCCGTTGCTATATTCCGAAAGGTTTTCATATCTTAGACATACAAACGATGAAGTATTCAATCGAAACGATATCGAGAAGGTAGATGATCAGGACTTTGGATCTGAGTTCTCAAAGGAGACAGGGATTCAAAAATTACAAATTGATATGTTTCTCTCTAGATTAAATCAATTGCAGGACAATATAGAACCCAGCAAGCTCGAAGAAAAGGATAACGAGACTTTGAAGAAACGGATACTTTTGGTTAAACGAAAGATACATGAAAATCGAATGCAAATGAAGATGCAAAAAGATGGAACGATACATTCGACCGATGATGATAATGATAATGATTTCCATAACAAGTTCATTCTTATAAGCATGCTTTTGAAGTGGAATCACACAAATAGGAATCTTATTTATAAGTATGTTCATTTCGTGCAATTAAAATTGAATTACTCCAAATCTGTTTCATTTGATGCTATCAGGTCATTGGAGAAACTAATTCAGAAAAACAGGAATGGATTGCGGTTGACTGGCACGAGAAAATCTTTTGCAGAAAGAAATACAGAAACAAAGTCTTTCACATCTGATAGAAAATTATCAGCGGAATATAGACAAAGTCATTTCGATGATATAATCTATGATATTGACCAAGGAAATGAGACTGTTTCTAGCGACTTTTTAGTGGATATCAAGTATCCTCAGATTCAGCTAGAAAGTGAGGAATCACCAAACTCCGTTATTCTTGTTTCGGCTCCAGAAATTGATGCAAAAATTATCACTGTCTTTAAAAAATCAGAGGACGAACTGACTCTTAGCGGTACAGAATTGGAAAAAAGATACGGGGTTTTGCTACATGACTCTAATATATTTGTTTTGAATAAAGACGATCTTGAAAAGTCCAATGCCTTAATATCAAGCGACTTTTCTTACGGCTCACTAACGAGCTGGCCTCCATGGGTGGGAATTGAGGTATGTATGGACGCGCAACTTGCTGGAAGAGATAAGTTGGTTGTGGAAAAGTCTTCTATGACGATAAACTACAAACAGATCAGGAGCAACTTGTCTTCTGATGAAGCGATGAATACAGAAATGGGGAATCTGACTGGAGGGAATGAAACATCGAAAGCGAGCCATACATTATCAAGCATTTTAGATGTTGATATTCCCAAGTTTGCTGTGTTTTCGACTTCTAAACAATCTCACACGCTATTTTCTATATTTTCCTCCCTATTGTTTTTTTCTGAGCCAATGAACCAAGATTTACAAGATAAACTAAACCGACTCAAGTTCTCCATCAACCTCCAGGATTTGGATATCCTATACCAAAAAATAGCCGAGTTGCATAGACTATACCGGTTGAGTATTTTCTTGTCTAAGCCATTCGAAATCAAGAAAAGTTCATTAAGTAGAAAAGAATTGCGAGAGTTCCTTCAGATTAATTCCGATAAGGCAGACTTGAATACAGAAATGTACCTAATGAACCGTTCCCTTCTTTTGGGAGACTCGTTGAATGCTGACAGCAGCACAAATCCAGTGTCTCAATGGAACATTAGAGTTGATCAAATCATATTGCACATGTTAGAGGATAGCCGAATTCCTATCTTGGATTTTGCTATGGCGCATGGAACTTTCACTAGAGTCATAAAGGAGGATGGCTCTAATAGCAATAAACTAGGTATTGAGATGATGCAAGGGTTCAATTTTATTTCTCACGCTTACAGTCCCCTCTTTTTAAGCCCTATAAAACAGAAAGCTGATCAACATTCAGACAAAATAATAAATATTTGGTGGGACATGATGAGGTCCATTGGTGGTATAAGTGTTATTAAAAACTTTTTAATAGATTCTCAACCGTTGCATATCAATTTTGACGAAGTCACTGGAAAAAAAATACTTGAATACTTTTTATTGAGCGACGACATTGATTTTAAGCTAAGTGAGAATGTAAAAGGAAAATCTAGTGGCACCGAGAGCAATAAAAAAAGGACTAACTTAGAAAAATCATCTAAGAAAGAAAGTAGATTTTCTGGCGACCCTGACACTTCTGTAGACGACGATAAAACTCAAAATTTGCAAAGAAATTCGCCTAAGATATCTAACAAAAAATCAAAGAGTCTGCTAAGAAAACAAACCTCCTTTTATTTGCAAGAAGAACACCAGGATGATGTTGAAGATATGCTCGTTAGAGCAAGAAAATATTTAAGCATTATCGACCTTCGAATAAATCCTATCCGTCTACTGATATCTATAAAATTGAAAGGCTACATGAGTCTCTTGAATGTCCAGGAATTAACTATTGAATTGCCTGAATTTGTTCTTTCGAACAGAATAATGTCACCGTTGGAAATTTCTGCGCTGCTTAAGAAGATGGTAATCAGGTCCTTGATTGCACATATTGGCAAGGTGCTTCGAAATAAGATGTCCCGTAAAGAGCTACCAGAAAGTTTCGCATTGCTGGAACAATTGCAAAATTATGAAAAATTTATTGATATTTTCGAAAAACTGAAGGAGAAAGGCAAAACAGATAACGATGTAAATGAGTAAATTTATTGTATTATATAGTTCTAAACTTGTAAATTATTGATGTTGCCTTTTATTTTCAGTACCAGCCGTCGGCTTTCTTTTCCTTTTGCCCTTTTTACCGCTATATTCATCATGTTCGGACATATCGTCGCTTCTCATAAATTTGTGCTGATCATTAATTGCCAACTCAGAAGTATTGAAACCTGGAATACCGTCAAAAGGTGTCTTGTCAAACTGAAGGGCAACTCTGAGCTTCTCCTGATCCATTTCTTTGATTAGGTCTGGCGCCTGCGCTATTCCTGGGTCAAGTAATGTAAGGGGTACCGGCTTAGGTGCTGGTATTTGGTGCTTCCCCGCCAAATCTTGTATGTGATTCTTATAAGACTTTCTCAACTTCACTCCTTTCGATCCATCTGGGTTAGTTCTAGCTAACGACCGAACTATATCTCCAAGTCCGTATAATTCCATCAAGTTATCTAATGGAGATGGAATAAGATGATTGTAGTTCTCTAGCTCTAGTCAGTAATGAACCTACGAAAATAAGTACACCGTCTTATACTTACGACTAGGATCTAGCAAATAGTAGTCGCTTGTCGAATTGGGGTCATTGCCGCCATCTTGAGCCATAATTCCCTAAAATTGCCAAGCACCTGCTAGATACTTTTTCATCTCACTGTCCGCACTTTGATCTTTTATACAGTATCGGAAGATTTCGATATCAAATACTTAGTCTACTTAAACTACACAAATTAATACTGATAGAGCAAATGAAGGAATGCAAATAGGTTTGAATTTCCGATGTCTTATTAAGAATGAAGGTTAGCTTTAATTTAATTAACGATGTCGGCTTAGTCATTTTGTTCGGTACCCTCAGCGTCCTTTTCGGGTTCATTTTCAGCCTCACCTTCGAGCCCTAACACATGGTACTTCGAAGTCTGGGTGGAAGGAGAGTCTCTCTTTTCTTCTTCAGTTTTTTGGGTATTCTTGAGTAAAGCAGTCTGAGACTGAGGTACTTGACCTCTCTTCCAATCTGCCCCTTCACTGCTTTGTTCATTGGATCCAGATCTAGCAGATGACCAATCAATGTCAGAATCTTTCACTCCCTTTTTCTGGAATCTTCTTGGTTTATCTTTTGGAGAAACACCCGGCAGAGAGCGTCTGACAGCAGACCAGTCTAACTCGGGTTCATCCTTCTTGGGTTTTCTGTCGCCCTTTCTTGGCTTGTTTTTGGACATGATACCAGGAGAAGACCTCACACTTCCCCAGTCGAGATCTGCTTCTTCTCTTCTCGGCCTTCTTTCACCTCTGTCACCTGATACAACACCTCCTGAGGACCTGACAGAAGTCCAGTCCAAGTCTGGCTCTTCCCTTCTAGGTCTACCTTCGCCTCTACCTTCGCCTCTACCTTCGCCTCTGGGGGCCCTCTCACGAGGGCCGTGAAAGCTTCTTACGCTACCCCAGTCCAAGTCCGGATCCTCTCTTCTTGGCTTTCTATCGCCGTTCACGGGAGCAGTTCTAGCGGCCCTCCAGTCCATGTCAAAAGTATCATGTCTTGAAGGAGCTGCTACATTAACAAATATTCTCCTTCCATTTAACTCGGTTAAGTTCAACTTCAATGCCTCCTCTAATAAGTTTCTTTCGGTAAAGCTAACAAAAGCAAACCCTTTCAATTTTCCAGTCATACTGTCAGTAGGCAATGTCATGTTCTCAATGACATCGTCTCTGTCCAACTTCTCTTGGAAAAATTGCCCTAAAATCCCCTCAGACGTTTCCCAGGGCAAATTTCCGATTCTAGCTCTAAATGGTGGCTTATCTGGTATTGGAAACTCCTTCCTCTCTGGCCTGCCTTCATCTCCAAACCCCTCATCTCCAAAATCTCTTCTTGGTCTGTATGATTTTCCCGTATTGATTGGGACACCAATAGATGACATATCTACTTCTTCATCTGCCCAAGATCCTCCTATAGTATCGTCTGTCAAAAATGAACCTAAGTCCATTCTAACTGACTTTTTTGGTGCTTGAAATGTTAATATTTCTGCTCATATTTCTCTAGAGATAACGTAGCACAGATTTCATTTAAACATACCCATCTTAACTAGTTCTCTCCTTTGTTATTTCGATATATTTGACAACAAATATAATACAAAGCTTAACAATATATATGTCCAAGCTCAAAATTTTTTTTATTCAGACTTATGTAATACGTCGAAATCATCGATCAAGTAAAATCGAATAATATACATTAAACTATATCATCAGGGAGCAAGTACAAGACGTATATAAAAATATGATATTTTATACTAGTTGTTCGACCCATATTCTTCCAGACTCTCCTAAATCAAATGAGTTTGTCTCACTTGATTGCAGTTGAGAGAGAGAATTGGCAGTTGGTCGCGACAGATTCAGCGAATTAGGGGAATGATTAGATGTAGATGTAGTAGCCCTAGTTAGTGAACTCTGGCTGCAATTGAGGTTAGCAAGAGTATTTTCGTCTTGTGGTCGTGGAGACTGGGCATTATTCCAACATTCACGATGGAGCTCTATGACACTCCAATTGAAGATATCATCCCTGGTAATCCCCATGACTTTCCACCAACCTAAAAGAAAAATATTACGAAACTTATATGTAGTGGCTTCATGTGCCCTTTGTTCAATGTTAGGAAATGACTGGGTTTGGTGTTCCAAGATGTATCTTACTCTAGCTTGTATAGGTACAAGACTTCGAAGCAAGATTCTTAATGATGCATCATTTCTTACGATATCAACACCAACACTTGGGAGGTCGTATTCTATGGCTCGTATCCGCGTGCTTGATTGACCGGAATCGGTGTCGTTGTCCTCGTCGGGTTGCACTTTTTTCAATAAATAATTTCGTCGGCAGATGGGACAACATGCTCTTTTGGTGGTAAGCCAAGGGTCCAAGCACTCAGTGTGAAAGACATGGCCACATAACAAACCACGAACAGAGTCTTCATGCTCCAAATTTTCGAGGCAAATAACGCAAGAACCCGACGAAAATTGTAACCCTGCTGTTTTTTCAGAAACCATTTCGTTTTGTTCTTTTTCGTCTAACCCCAAATCCAATTGCTTTTCATTGTTTTCGCTAAAGCTACCTGAACGCATCTCTGATGGCTTATAAACGGCCACCTCTTCCAGGACTATCTCCGTCACCTCCGCATCATTTTTTATCAAGGCATCCTCTTCTTGTAGAATGCCATTTATCCTCTTTTTGTCGTCCTCCTTTCCTCCATTGAGCCACAGTTTATAGGGTTTTTTTGGAAAAAGTAGGTCCACCTCATGACTAGTAAGGCTTGTCATGCGTGAATAATGGCCCTCTCCTGTTCTGTCATGTCTCCAACGTACTTCCAAAATATGTCTTTCTAAATCCTCGGGCTCGATATAGTGAAATCGTTGAATATAGTCAAGTTGCTCCAATAACTCTTCATTTGATGGCGTTGTGTTAGTCAAAATTCCGTCTTGAGTAGGGCATGTTACCCTACTACCGTTAAACGATCCCTGGCTCAGTACGAAGCAATATTTCGCTTTCAAGGAATACCGAAATGCCAAAAAGAAAAAGCTAATCATAATTATACATCCAACCACTAATGCTATAAAAAATAACATTTTTGAAGTACCGTTCCCGCCAACCGATGATCCTCCTGTCGTTTTATCCCTACGTGATAGATAACTACCAGCGTCATCAGCACTATTAAAAGTACTCGTATACCACGTCATAGTTTTGTAATAAACAAAATTAATCTATCCCTTTAATTTTCCCAAACCCACTGTGAATTATTAATTCTTGTAAATGGTTGCCAAGGTTAGCTAACTTTTGCGGGGGTCCTACTATCAAATCTCCAAACTACTAATTAGTAGACTAACTTATCACTTTTATTTCGACCCAAGTCTCTACTCATAATAGTAGTCAAATCCAGTGACTTATGTCTTACCTTGTACGAAATGCAATTCCCGCTAGACATAAAATAAAAAACCTCAATTGCAGTCCTCCGTACGTTCGATGCGTATTGATCAGATGAGGAAAAATAGATAAAAAAAAAAAAAAAAAAAGGAACCCTGAATTGTTGGAGATTGTACAGAAGAAACAGGGACACCAAATAGTGGAAAGACAAGCTTTGATCTAACACCTGGGTGCCAATAACAAAGAGTTTTTCTAGCTAAAAATTGAAATTTGTTTGTTGCTAAATAATCTGCTAGTCATTCAAATAAGCATATACATCCTAAAAGCTCAATGCGAACGAAAAAAAAAAAAATAATTAAAAATAAAAATAGGAACTGCCCTACAAATAAAGAAATTTTCTTCAAACAAGTTTAGATTTATAGGTTATATAAACTTTAGTTAGATTATTTTGGTGCTTCCTTGAAAGAAAGACAACACTCTTCACCCATAGATGTAACAATTGAGACAATCAAGTCCTTACCAGATTCAAATTCACTTTGAATCTTCTCACCCAATTCACCGTCAGGGATCTTGACATCATCCTTAGTGTCACCGTCAGCGGTCATCAAAGACAAGAAACCATCATCGATATCCAACAACTGGTACTCGTTTCTGAAGACGTTAGGAACATCCATGTTGTGAGTAGAAGGAGACATATCTTCTAATTTCTTACCAGTGAAGATATCAAGTGCAACCAAGTGGACCTTGGCATGACCGTGCTTACCAGTCTTAGAAGTAGACATTTCAACAATCTTGCATGGTCTTCCCTTGATGACAACGTGGCCGTTCTTTCTTAAGGCAGAACATTGCATTGGGTATGTCAAAGCAGCACCTGCATCAGCAGTCTCAAAAGTGTGCTATGCATGTTAGTAGATGTATCTTTACAATTGCCTTACCGCCCCACACAAAGCATTTCCTCGTTTGTATTCGCTTTTATTCGTTTCAAAGCTAGTAAAATGTTGAACACCATCGTTTCAAGCTACAATAACAAAAAAAAAAAAAAGCTGCGGAAGGACACTAGCTTCACGTCCAAACAAGACTCTGTTTTCTACTTACTTCTTCTTCAGCCATTATTGCTAGTTGTAGTTGCTCTGATTAAAGCAAGAAAACTTTGAACAGTGATTTAAAAAAAAAAAAATTCGAGAACAATTCTGGTGAAGAGGATGGACGAATTTCTTTTTTTTTTTTTACCTTTAATGCCCGCGTAAATTAGAGTATAATCGCCACTTAACTATGCCCCTTTTACAAATATAAGAATTCAGACAAGAAATCTTACGCGTATTTTTCAGCACTAACTTCCCATTTTCTAAGTGTTACCCGAAGAAGAGTGCAACAATCCAACACAGGACGGTCTTACATACGAAGTAATATTTAACTATGCATAAAAATAAATCTCTTGCTCTAGAAACATCTCTTAAGTAAATATTAAATCGTGACACGGAGAATATGTAGACAAGTTTATTCGTTTTTTAACTTCAATTTGTTTTCTTTTTTTTTTTTTTTTTTTGTTCTTCTTTTACTAGGTCTCTAGGGGTTTGCCGTTGGACAAAGTTGTTTCACTTTCGGTAGCTTCACCTTCAACCTTTCTATAGCTGTCATTGGTACTTTCGAAAGCGGAGACATCCGAGTCTTCGAGATTGTTGGTATTTGAGTGCGCTATACCAGGAGGCTCATCACCGGAAGATTTCTGAGACTTTTCGTCCTTTAAAGACTCTAGGAGGGGTGCCCATTTTGCAAGCAAAAATCTGCATTTTCCATGTAGTTCAAAAGTATCAGGATACTCCAAGTCGTCAACCTTGAGTATGCACTTGAGTACCTTATGGATCTTGGTGTTTCTCAACATTTCCAATGTCACGGCATAATCATTGAGACGATTTAATATCAACCGCGCAATTTTAAGCTCCTTAGCAGTTGGCGGGGGGTATTGCTTACGATCTGTAGGAGTGACGGGTTGATTTCTCTGAATCAAGGATCGTTGAAGCTTGATTCGACACAACCACAACTGAAGCTGTTGCTCCTCTTGCGAGGTTGTTTTTTCTATGTACTTTTTGTAGCTTTTATTGGAATCTGAGGAATCAGCAGTATTGACATCGCTCTTCTTTATGTTCTTATGTGCGCGGTTAAAATCGGCCGCTTTTATTCTCTTCAAACCTTTCGATCGCGTATTATTTATTTTACCTTGAAGTTCAGTAAGTCCTTCTTCTTCCTTCAATTCGTTTTCATTTGAGTACTCATCCGGGAGCTCTTGATTATCGTCTTGAATTTTATTGTCACCGTAGTCCTGCTGGCCATCCACATGGTGGCCATCCACCTGATTTCCTTGAAGTTGGCCCATAAATATGTCAAAATCAAGATCTCTAGCCGCAAGCAAAGCATCAGTAACATTCATAGTCTTGGCTTGAGACTTTTTTTTGAACTTATGCTTAGGCAATTTCTCCAATCTTTTACTCAATTTCTCTGGTGTCAATTTCTCGAGGCTATTGTCATTTACCCAGTAATAATCACCATCAGGAATGAATATGACACAGTAGTTCGTACTCTTTTTCTTAACTCTATTTATGGCGTTAGGTATCATGTTCTGAGGCATAACAAAGGATGGCCAAGGCGGAAAACCGTACATCTTGGCCAAAACCATCTCTCTTGGATTAATTAAGTCCTTCTTACTATTTTTAGTCATTACTCGTTAAATAAAAAATTACCCTGTCCGCAATTACCAACTGCCTCCGACCCGCCAGTAATTCACGCAAGCACGGATATATTTTTGTTTGTAAATTTCCTCGAATAACCAATCCTATCTAAATCCTGCTTCCAAAAGTAAAACCTGTTCTCAAATAATTGGTCTTCCGTCAAGCACCTATCTAGTATGTTCTAAATCCTAAGAATATAAAACGCCTTCCAGATGAACTTACACAGAACTGATCGAAAAAACTTCTTTCCTACTACCCAAAGGAATACAGGAACCACTCTAGACGTATCATTCCCTTGTTGATCTTTATAATCGGTATACACACGCCCATCACCATACAGGTCTCCCGAAGAGTTGCGAAAAAACCTTCCCAGATATGTAGGGATCATATTCGATTGATGAACCTCCCCTACTGAGATTTAAAAATGGTAAGGCTTCGGTGGATCCATTATCCCAGGTTAAACCTCTCAGCCAAGAACAGTAGGGAGGTATCAAATCCCTGAACCTTCATCGATATTATTGTTCCCGCGACATAATATATCGCCGCCGCTAAAGCCGCGTGTCCATTTTTTTCTTAGCATCTAACTTATCTAGAATAGAAATAAGCGCCTAAATGAAACTACTATATGATGTTGACCCATAGGTCTCAAGAATCCCATTTTTCTTTAAACGCTATTGCTCTCATTGCAAAATTTCAAAAAGCTTACCAACGTAGTACAAAGATCGATATCGACCGCCCCTCTATTGTGGTAGCACATAGCACACTAGTGAAATTACCTAGTGTTTGCGCACAGGAGTAGTCTGCCGCAGGGCTAAAGAAAATTAAAACAAAAAAAAAAAAAAAAGTTATCTAAGGATAAATGTATTCCAAGTGCTCAACATGTATATGACCCCTTTAAATAGTAATAACACTTACAAATTGTGTAAATATGAAACAATTTTTCTCACCAATTTTGAGGATTTTCTAAGTTATCTCCCATATAAGTTAGTACTTACTTGATCGAAGTTTGTGAAATCTTACGATAGCGCAGGTCACGTTACGTAACCATAACTTACTGAGAAAAAGCTGCGACAAAAATCGAAGAAAGCTCCTAGACTTGTGTGAAGCCTAGAGGCTTGGAAAACATATAAAACAAGCATTTAAGCTTACGGAGAATCAACTTGTCAATATTTTAGGTGCATATAAGTCATTTTTTTTGGATTGTTTTGCTTTACTTTCAGTTAGCACGTCAGCAATCTTGATCTAAAAGGATAGAACCCTGAACGCTGGTTGGACAAGGTAATAGATAGGGAATTACAATTTCTTTTTGTTGAGCTGAAGAGATTTTTAAAGGAAGCATAAGTATGGCAGAAGCAAATAATCTTGTTTCGAGAGAGGGTATAGGGGATGTTAGTTCATTTGCAAAGACGGACTTGATGTCTGCAGAAAGGAAAAGAAAGTATTCAGATGCGAGCCGATTAGCGGAAAATGTCGGTGGTTTGAGGACAGACATAGATGCGCAGGGATCAAGAAAAAAGTTTTGTTCATCTATCTTGCATTCAGTGCCTCATTCTATCATTCCCATCGTTCATGAGCCTTTTCGACCAGAATACTTTTTCGACGATCTCAACACTGATACGAAGGACCCAGGTGTAGCACATATGGTTGCTTCTATACTAAAGAAATTTCCACCACCAATCCCCCCTTATTTAGGGAACGAGAAGTCTTCTGAAGGAGGAATAATGGTGCCTTTTATATTTCCACCGCCGCCGCTTGTAAGAAGCGATTATTATGATACCAAAGACGTGGAGAGAGATGATAGTAATTATGAAATGCAAAGAGAAGGTAAAAATTCGACCGAAAAAGAATACGTAGAATTACCACCGTTGCCGTTTCCACCGCCCAATTATATGCCATACCCTTTGATTTCTGATAAAGCTCCCTTGAGACCAAGAGAAGTTTTTGATGCATTTTTACAAGCCCTGCAGGAACTTCCCCGATCAGATATGGTTTTGGCGAGCGCGGCTGGATCGCTTTTTGATTTAAGAATACAAGCAAAGGAAGAGGGCTATACTAATTCGTTACTCGAGTCACAGAAAAGGAGACGAAAACAGCAGGAATATGAGAGAGAAGCATACTCTTCTGTTGATGAAAGTAATGATGATCTTGATGAATTAGGAGATTCTAACGCTGGAGACTATGATGAATATATCGAGGGGATAGACCAAACAGAAGTATTTGATAAATATCAAAAGCCCCAAGAGAGGAATACCGTAGAAGTCAATTACAATCTCCCTCAAGATTATTCTCGAGTTGCACCGAAAACTAGTGATATGAGAGGGAAAGGTGATTCGTTTTCATCTGCTTCGCCAGATGGAACTTGTGAGGAGTTATCGATGCCAAAAGGTGTGATTTTCGATAGAGTCATACCAAGTTCCACGACTGAACTTCTCGAAAATCCCCGTAAAGATATAGCGATGGCTAATGGAAGCTATAAAGAGAAAAGAAGAGAAGAATTATTAGATAATTCGAAGAGCTTAGAAAACTATTCCGAACGCCATCGAAAGGAAATTTATTTAAGCATGAAGATAGAATTACTTGAGAAATTGAAAAACTTGAAAGAATCGAAAATCCTGGTAAATGATTCTGATTCAGGTGTAAAGGATGAAGAGCTCCTCATGAAAATGAAGAGACTTGGCGAAATAAGAGACGAGAGGCTATTAAGGCTTAAGATAATACACGATCACGAATCTTTCAAGTCTTTGTTGTTCTGCTGTCGTGATTTAAGTCTTGTTCAGAAAAACTTTAATCAATGTATGACCAATAAGCTTTTAAAACTTAAGAATTTTTTCCAGTTTCAGAAGTCTATATTTGAAAATGCCTTACATTCTAAGGAAGAAAATAATAACTTATTTGATATAAAGAACAAAAGCTCCTCAAATATGTACAAGTTTCTTCGAAACGGCGACTTGCAACCTGAGGTCAAAGAAATTCTTGAGAATACTATTTTTAAGGAACTCGATGCGGCAGCACTCAAGACGGAAAATATCTCTAATGACACATCTCCTGTTCATGATTTCATGCCTTTAGTTACTGCAGAGGAATTCAATATCATTACGGGAGATTTGCCTCGCTCCCAACCCAAGGATATAAATAAGCATGGTCAAAAGGCCTTCGACAATGCCAGACATCAGGTTTTTCAAAGTCCACTATATGATCAGTTGACTTCTGGATCAGACACAAATAATACATCGGAGAGTGGCAAGGCCGCGACTCCAAAAAGAAGGGGAAGAAGAGGAGCAGGAGCTGCCAATGAGAGGGTAGGAGAAGGCTATGATGTATCACGAACCTCTGAATCCCGTTTGCTAGCGAAGATTATGAAACAGTACGAGTCACCTTTAGGGGCAAACATAGAAGAATGCAGCAAAGATTTTGCCATGATGAATATGACTTCTCGATGGCCCTTCCAAAAATAATTAGTAGGGGTTGATCAAGATTCTTGTATCATCACGAAAGAACAAAAAAAAAAAAAAGAAAATTTACTCAAGTGCATTTAATACAATAATAATACTAGTATACCTAAGAGAACTTGAAAAACTAAGAGTTTACAAAAAATAGTCAATTGCTCAGCATAAGCACGTAATTACTCGTCTTTTAATAAAGTTCCTCGAATTGAGAGTAAAGTCCAATTATCACGTTTGCAATACCAAGGATTATAGGGAAATTTCCCATGAGATCAACAAACTCACCAAATATTCCCCATTGCGAAAGAAAATGGGAGACAAGATGAAAAAAAATTCCTTTTGTAGCATCGTCAACTGACAAAGCAAAAGTAAAAGAGCCCTGTGCGATAAATACATACATTAGTACCTTCACAAGACTGAAAATAAAAGGATCGAATTTATAAGCCCTGGTAACAAGAGCTACATCTTCTTCTTCATCAAATACTACTCTCCTGGAGAAATTTACGTAGTACGATACAAACAAAGGCACGACAATACCCGCAACTCCCCAACAAAACATCACTGACAAAGCTGAGAAGTCAACAAGAGTCAGTAAATCGGGTATCGGTAATTCACTTCTCTCAAAGAAATTGAACTTTTGTCTGAGAATAGGATGTATAGTGTGGTTTCTGTTTATAGGTGTCAATGGCACAAAAGTGTACAAATAAAAGCACGCCTCGGCAAATAATTCAAGAAAATTCAAGGTAATGGTGGTAGACAACCTTTCTCTCAAACTTTCATTATACTCTAGTGTTGTAATCCCAACCGCATCGGTGAAATTCAATACTTTCGCATACAAGGCCTCCGTTTTCTCAATTATGGGATCTACAACCCACAATTTCAAGTTTACTGGTGGCCCTTCTTGGTAGTCCTTATCGTTGCTGTCATCCTCCTCTTCCTCTCCTTCTTGCTCCTCTTCCTCTTCATCATCGCTACTTTCTTCCTCTTCTTCTTCTTCTTCGCTATGCGTTGTACCCAGTTTATCAGTCTCTTCCTTGTCATCCGTGTCAGCGTCTAAACTGTTTTGAACTGCTGCCAACCCGTCTTCCGGGTTTTGTTCCACATATGCGGAAAGTTTCTCCACCAACACCCCTTTAGTATCCTTCGTAAGCACATGGATACCTAACTTACGACAAGCCGTGTTCAATTCTGATTTTTTTAGACCCTGAAACTCAAACATTTTCTATTGTTTACTTTTGTACCCTCACTACTCCAATTAAGTCCTTGTTTAATCCAGTGTCTTTACGAGTAACTAGAAGGCAAAAAAAAAAATCACAAACACAATTTTAATCCTCCTTCTGCTGTCTGAAAATATTATTCGTAAACCCTTCTTACTGTTTGTTTCTACCTTTGTCAATCTTCAATTCCTTCCCTACGTCTAGCGAGTTTTCGTTTTTGTATTCATGTAGCTTGATTTTCTGTTTGTTTTCTTATATGCCGTATGTTAGTAATTTTCCTATTGTGTAATATTTGTGCAAAAATCATGATGCTGCCTAGGTATCACCATTATAGATAGCTATATTTGCTGGTTTTAGTTAAGGTAAGCGCTAACATAACAAGATACTAATATTCTTGTAGAGCTTTGGAGACACGAGCTAGAGTGATAGAGAAGAAATAGGAAGCTACTCTCGCAAAAGAGATTTGAAATGTACTGACTTAGAAAAGGTATTGGTCAAAGGTTACTAGTATTTATGGAGCATGAGCCCAAAAACAGAATTTTTTCGAAAAGGATTTGGTATAGTTCGAAGCTTTTGCGCACTAGAAAAACAATATTGGAGAAGATTTGTACACAGTAATGCAAGAAAGAAAGGAATAGAGGAGAATGCAAGAGTCAATCAAGTAGGAATACAGTATCTTTCGGAACAGCTACACCGAAAAGTTTTTCCAAAGACTTCACCAAATTACTATAAGAAGACTTATAATGAGCATCTCTTGAAATTGGCGAAAGAGCACTTGCAACATAACCAATTGCTTGGTAAGAAAACCAGCGTAACCGAGCCTATCACTATAGAACATTTTCCAGAGTTGGTGGGAAAAAACAGCATGGACGAGCATTTTTTTCACATCGGAATGGAGAGCGCTCAACCATATTTGAAAATGGCCGAAAAATTTGCGTCAAGAGGCCAGAGGATGCCTAGGCGGCCAGATGCTTCAGAATGGGTTTTTGAACCGCACTGGACACGCTACGAGGAAAACAAGGAGCCAGTAAAAGTACCGTCGCCCCTAGAAGACGAGCTTGTTTTTGATGTGGAGGTCATGTATAAAAACTCACCCTATGCAGTCATCTGTACCTGTGTTTCGTCCGAGGCGTGGTATGGATGGGTAAGCCCATTTCTTGTAAATTATAGTCAGAATACGCAATATAATGACTGGGAGCATCTAATTCCTTTTGATACACAGGAACGCAAAAAACTAATGGTTGGGTATAATGTGAGCTACGATCGGGCACGAGTAGTAGACGAATATAATGTGAAGCAATCGCAAGCTTTCTACTTAGACGCTATGGCTTTGCATGTAGCTAGCAGCGGAATTTGCTCTCAACAGAGACCCAAGTGGCTTAAGCATAATAAGCTTGAGCTGCTTGTTTCCGAGGATGATGACGAATTTGGCATAGACGATGACGATGATTACGATAGACAACTCTCAGCGGCGGACATAGCAAATGAGCTCATAGAGGACCCGTGGCTAAAGAAGGGTTCACCTAATTCATTGGCCAACGTTGCACGCTTTCACTGTAATATAGATATAGACAAAACTGACAGAGATTTCTTTGCCGAACGGGATCCGTCTGTGGTGATACAGGACTTCAATAATTTAATGGATTATTGTGCCAAAGATGTCGAGGCTACTTATCATGTTTTTTCGCGCCTTTTCTACCGGTTTAGAGAGAAAATACCCCATCCAGTATCTTTTGCTGCATTAAGACATTTAGGTGCCTTGCTTCTACCCACCACTAAGAAATGGGACACTTACATCGAGTCGGCTGAATCATGCTATCAAGAGAACCGAGAACAAGTGACTAAGATTTTGAGGGACAGGGCGAATTCATATGTGGAATATATTTCTGCTAAGGACGAATCTTTGAAGCCTGATTGGGAACGTGATTCTTGGCTACGTCAGCTAGACTGGACGATAAAGCAACCTCGTTTAAAAAAAAATGGCGAGCCAATGGCTAATCAAGCATTTCTAACTGGTTATCCGCAATGGTACAGGGATTTATTTAAGGTTACCAATAACAACGGCGTCAAGCAAAGAGAATTAAACATTTCAGTACGGACAAGAATAACCCCGCTACTCTTGAAACTTAAGTGGGAAGGTTATCCTCTTTTGTGGACCGATTCAGAAGGCTGGTGTTTCAAGGTTCCTTACGATGAAGAGGTGATCTTATCTATGGAACAGAAGAATTACGCCAAAGCTAAACTCAGCGAGGAGGAATTCGAAAGCTTTTTATCCGAACTCAGAGATGGAAATAATTTTTATGAATTATTCAAGGTATACCATCCAGGTGGCCCCAAAAAGAGATGTACTTCAGTACTCGCTAAAGGTTATTTGAAGTTTTTCGACCAAGGAGTTTTATCTTCCGAATATGGTTTTGCTAAGGACATTGTTAAATTGAATGCAGTTGCTTCCTACTGGACTGGGAATAGACTGCGCATTATGGATCAGTTTGTGGTCTACGCAGACCAACGGGGGGGAAAAAATAAATTTTTCAAAGACCCTGAAGAGTTGCGAAAGAATTCAGATATGGGTATTATTTTGCCAAAATTGTGCACTATGGGGACTATCACAAGAAGAGCTACCGAGAATACTTGGTTAACTGCTTCCAATATTAATAAAGAAAGAATCGGTTCTGAGCTCAAAGCCATGGTTGAGGCACCAGAGGGTTATGTTTTCGTTGGAGCAGACGTTGATTCCGAAGAACTCTGGATTGCTTCTTTGGTAGGGGATTCAAGTTTTGGAATACACGGTGGCACTGCTTTAGGATGGATGACTTTAGAAGGTAATAAAAATGAAAGGACAGACTTACATTCGAAGACTGCAGACATTCTTGGAATTCTGAGAAATGATGCCAAGATATTCAATTATGGAAGGATCTATGGAGCCGGGGTGAAGTTCGCTACTCTTTTATTAAAACAGTGCAATACCTCACTCAGTGACCAAGAGGCTGAGAATATGGCACAGACCCTCTACGCCAAAACGAAGGGATTCAATACTGCCTCAAGGTTCTTGGATAGACGTCTTTTTCATGGAGGTATCGAGTCAGTTATGTTCAATGCACTAGAAGCAATTGCGAACCAGGAAAACCCGCGGACCCCAGTACTTGGAGCCGCGATTACAAATGCTCTAAGCGTAGCTAATTTGAACAAAAACAACTATTTGACCTCGAGAATCAACTGGGTAATACAGAGTTCTGGTGTTGACTATTTACACTTGCTTATTGTTTCAATGGAGCATCTTACTCGAAGGTATAATGTGGACGCTAGATTAGTCCTCACCGTTCACGATGAGTTGAGGTATCTAGTGAAAGTAGAAGATCGCTATAAGGCTGCTTTGTTGTTACAGATCAGTAATTTGTGGACAAGGGCCATGTTTTGTGAACAAGTTGGGATCAATGAAGTACCACAAACATGTGCATTTTTTTCTGAAGTTGACATCGATCAT
Source organism: [Candida] glucosophila (assembly GCA_030572315.1). Lineage (NCBI taxonomy): Eukaryota > Fungi > Ascomycota > Pichiomycetes > Serinales > Debaryomycetaceae > [Candida] glucosophila. Next base: position 118,859 of record JAJLZR010000046.1, on the reverse strand, counting down.
GTATTGAGAAAAGAGGTTTCTTTGGATTGTGTTACACCGTCACACTCAACATTAATTCCTCCTGGGGAATCAGTCAACATACATGAACTACTTAAAAAGGTCGATTTAGGCTTTTTAAAACAAGACGATGTTCCTATGCCTCCTGAACATTACGGCGGAAGACAAAAAGTTCTAGCAGAAATAGATAGGGAGTGTGATGAGGAATTGAAAGTCATTAAAGTTCGATTACAGAATTCGACCAATAAAAATGAATGGAGAAAAAATATCAGCGCTTATATTAAACGGCTTAAGTGTGTTCATCCCGACAAGTATCAAGACTTTACGAGCGCTTCAAAAAAAGGACACAAGAGTGAAGTAAAGATGCCTTTGCGCCAATTTAAAGTGGTCCAATTTGAAGATTACGATCTTAGTGAGGAAGGAGATGAACTACTTGCTCAAGAAGTCGCTCAGTCGACCCCTGAATATGAAAACGCATCTCATCAGTCTTTTAGAGGTCTATCTTCATCCTCTTTAGGTGACTTTGGTGCGATGAACAGGTTTCCGAGGAGGGGACAAGAGCGACTATCGCATCAGGTGCCCCAGAAACTCCCACAGCGTCACGAAAGCCTAGCCAATCCCACTTTGCCTTTCCCAACAACAAAGAAACCGATGCGACGACGACCGGACCTGAATAAAGATACGTAGGCCTGAAGAGAGAAGACAACAAGAAAATTAAAGATGGGGCTGCTTTCCAATACTAAAACCTGAATAGTTATTGGTCTCCCTTTTACTGCATAAAAAGTAGCCACGGTGCCAGACAGTATAATTGGAGCCTTTAGAGCGAACCAGGCTCACGCTCCATTGAAGTCTAAGTGGCCTCTTCATAGACTATGTAGATTACGTGTAATGTGTTAATGTAATATTACCTAAAGTATACAGTGCACTTCAAGCTTGCAATGCAGTGACATTAGGCCAAGTACAACCGTCGCCAATAAGTAGCAAAAATATTGCCCCCACAGGAGGACATGTCTACACAAGAAAACAAGTCTATACAAGAGAACAAGTAATTAAAAGAATTCAGTGGATGCTTCTGCCCTACAGTCTAAATGTAATCCAGGACATTTTATGCCTTTTTATGTGGCCTTTTTAGCTTCTTGCCACAAAAGAAAGCCACCTAATGTCTCATCTTCTGTGCTAGTTAATGCAACATTTTCCCAATATAGAAGGAAGCCTCTTCAGGAGACATTGTTTAAGAGATATCCTGCATGTCTCTCATTTCCCATATAGGAATGTCACTTACCTTAATTGTCACAAGGTTCCAGAAATTGTTTACAGTCATGCTGGCTCTTATGCAGCTTTTTTCTTAGTCTCCAAGTCCCTGCTTTCTATTATACTCTTCAGTTCTCCTCTTCAGTTCTTAAGCATTTCGCTATCTGAGGGCTAATCCCTGCTTTGTCTCCTACGTGTCTGCCTCAAGAATCCAAACATAATCCATTGCACGGCTTCCGCGCCACTTAATTTGTCCTTTATTCCGAAAACCTGCAAGTACATCCTGTCTTGCCACTGTTCCTGCTCTTTCTCTCGCTAGAATAGCCGTTTCTGCCGCTGCTCTAGCGGGAAACAACGCTTTGGCTATCTGTCGCTATCCTTCTCTGACGCAAGTGCTTCAGTGCTACTTTATTTTTTCCCTAGGTGGTTCTACCGGCACAACGGTTCCTGACATTCCCGAGAAAGCTCTGTGGCTTGCCGCTTTGCCGGCCATCTCACAGGCCCATATCCAATCAGCAGGCTGATGACCGTGCGCGAGAGCTTACTGGTCACGTGCACTCCCTCGCGCCTCTATACCGGAAAGGGCTCACTCGGCTCATTTTCTCCTTCCGGTTAGGTGCGCTTCCTGTCAATATTTTCATTTCCTTGTTCCTCACGTCAAGCCCTTCTTCTTGTCGGTAAATTGGTCGGCACCTCCTGCACTTAGCTTAGCTAATCATTAATTAAAGTTCACTAATGAGGTATTTTCTCCGAACCAGTTGCAGAATTTACCTGCACTAGCGTTAGCCTAATATTGCTAATCCAGCAATCAAAAGTTAGCCTGCTTCTGGAACAGAAAAGCTTGATATATTGCTAATGAAAAATTTTTCATCACGCTGGGGAGTAGTGGCATGAACAAGATGTTTCTTTTGTCCATAGTACTGAAAAGTACCAATTAGAAACAGGAGTTTATCAAAGAGCTTCCAACCTTATCCGGAAATAGGAAATTTTTAAAATTTTATATAAATACTAAGTGAGAACGCACTTTTTTTTTATTTGAATATTTACTCATTATTAAGTTTAGTTTATTTAAACGGCCTAATAATTCTTATAGTACCCTGTTGAAGTAGTGATGTTGCCAGCTGGAGTTATTTTAGTTTTCGTATTGATCTTTTTAGCAGGATGTGCTATCGCCGGTGTGCTCATTCACAAGCAAATCAAGGCTAGAAAGTCCAACCGTAGATTCTAAGCGGAATAATATATTTTTTGAGAACACGGTCCTTAGAAACATGGCCGCATGTGAACAAATTAACACTATGGTTTGGTATTCGACATAGTTGTATCAAGTTATTGTTGAAGTTTGAAATACGAAGCATAAAGCTGAAATTGCGAAATGAAGCATCGAATGATGGGAATCTTTTTTTTGAATTTCTAACGGGAATCTTTTTTGTCTACTTTTTTTTTCTTTGATATCGTCTGGGATAAATAACAATACATATCATAATCTTGATGTTTTATTGCTGTAATGTTAGTGTAGGCTCTGCGCACTTGGTGCGTTTTTTTTGTTTTTTCTTTTTTGTTTTTGGTGGTGCAGGGGAGTACGTTATTTCGGAGTGATTTTCCAAAGCTAGAGCAGCTTTCGAAAGAGAAATTTAGAATCTTTTGGGAGTTCAATACCGTAGACTGAAGGAGAAACAGCATAGGAATCTGTGCTACAGTAAGGCATCGGCACAAGCCAGGAACTGCACTTTGTGTCAATGTGAATTTTATATATAAATAGTCAGAATATACACACAGCAACACTAAACAGAAGTTCGGAAAAGAAAATAGATTTTTCATGTCGCTGGGTTAGCGACATTAGCCTTCGTCGTAGTCGTCCATGAAGAATGCTTGCACAAGAGTGAAAAGTGCTATGAAAGACAAAATCAACCAGGTCACCTGACCTAGGGCAAAATGATCCAAGTAAGACACCAAGGTACCCCATATAAGGGGAGACAAGAAGCGGGCAAAGGAGTTAACGCTCAAGGCCAAGGCATTCACTAAACTTTTGTAGGACGTAGGTGATGACCTGTGAGTCAATATGTTTATTTGGGGGAAGGCTATACCGCTTGCAAGAGAATTGCAACCAGCATTAATGTATAAAAGGATCTTGACCAAGTTTTCAGGAAATTTTTCGTTATAGCCATGCAGTGTATAAATTAAGAAGGCGAGATTGAAATAAGATATTGGAAAAATGGCACACGCGATTCTGTAACTGTTTATTGGCCTCATGAATCTGTCAATGAAGGGGAAAATAAACATAACAACAATCATTCCCACAAAACCAGTGCTAGAAAGCAAGGTACCGATACTGGCCGAAGAATAGCCAAAACCCCCTTCGAGTCGCCATGGAAACTCTAAGTAATCTTTTTTGAACTCTGCCGCCAAAAATACAGGAAGAAATTCGCTGTAGACCAAGTTCTGAAATGAAACCAAAAATGAGGCCATCAAGGTACCAATCACGGGTGGCGTAAGCATTTGCCGATTAATTTTTGGTATTTCCGAAATGGTTGAGTCTGCCGTGGTCATATCGGATACCACTGATCCAATCGACTGGGTCGAAAATCTTCTCCGAAGAAAATTTCTTTCTATTTGCGAGATGCCTCTAAATGATCTGATAGAACTATCGCCAGCTTCTTCATCTGTATCAGGATCATATTCTCGTTGTGTTTCTTCACCAAGCAAAGGCGTTTCTTCTGTACTGCCGGCTGGTCTGTCTTGAGGAAAACGCGCAAGATTTTTTTTATGGCTTCGTTTTGGCTTCTGCCAGGGCCTGATGGGAACTTCATAGCCCAATTTTGTCCTTATCCAATCACCGATTTCTAAACCGTAGTCCTTCCTATTTTTTTTTTTAGGCTGACTTTCTTCGAGAAATAGAAAGCCCACCGCGATACTGAACCATAGTAAAACAGCCACAAAAACATTGGACAAACTGTAGGGATACCTATTCAAAATGTACTCGTACCAGTTCTTTGCATCACCTGGGTCAATTTTATCTCCCGTATTCGTAAGGTACTTCGAACCACCAAGCATAGGCCCAATGAAGCAGCCCACACTCCAGAAGAACGGCACGGTTGCGAATGCTATTCCTTGTTGTGCTCTTACCGTCACAATTTCCCCAATAACAGTACGTAACACCGCGACATTTCCATTGAGAGCCCCCATGGCTGTACGAGCAAGTAATGCTGCTGTAAAGCTTTGTGAAAAACCAAACCATAACATGCATATAGAAGTCCCAAATTGACCGAAAAGCAATATCGGCTTCCTGCCTATTTTCTCAGAAAGCCTTCCCCATTGTACACAACACAAAAACTGCGAGAATGCAAAAGCTGACGCAAGATAGCCCGAATATCTAGAGATCTGAGTGACATCGTCCACTACGTGAAAATCTCGAATCATGAAATATACATAGGGAAATAGCGACGTGAACGCTATGGGTTCCAGAAACCGAATCAAACATATAACCGTCATCTGCCATAGCGGAAATGTTCGCATATCTTCCCTAAAAGATCCATTTCTATCTTCCATTTTCTAGTCCCTCGCCAGTTATCGCATTGTAGTTACAATTCACGCTTTGAGTATCTGCTTCATCGCTTGGGTTATGTACAGGAACCTTTCCCATCACACAATCTTCCTGCGACAGTAGCCACATTTTCTACTGAGCTTATTAGAAAACAAGGGCAATGAGAATAGCATTAGCAAGCTAAGCCTTTGGTTTGTCTATTGTAAAAACAAACAAAGTGTCAAGAACAAAACGAGTTATCCTTTTGAATAGGAAAATTATGGAGATGTTTTCTCCGCGAGAGTGAAAAATGTTGCGAAAAAAGGCGAAAACTAAAAAATATAGCAGCTAAACACAGAAAAAGAAAAATAGTCCAACGCTTGTAAACGAAAGAACAGAGAGAATTGGTTTTATTAAGATTTTAGTCATTATATACAAGGGCAGGTTTTTTGTGCCCCTTATTTTTTCGAAATTCTTGTTCACGAAGAACAAGGATTATGCAACATATAATTAAGGTATCATCACATACAGTAGGATTATCATTTGTGGAAAATAAACGCAAGACACCATTTTGACTAACAGACAGGCCTTTAACCTTTCTATCACCTGTATCGACAAAAGAAGCAAAGGGCAAATGAAATAAGTTCTCACCTTCACTCACCAATCTCTTGAGTTTTGGACGGTCTTGTTTTACTAATGAGTCGTATAACTCGTTCGAAGGATCGACTTCTACTTTAATATTTTTCAAGGAATTATTAGTAGGGTCAACCTGGCCATGCAAGCTGAGCCCATCAGCCAATGAGGGACAAGAGTTTTTCATAATGTATAACTGAATGAGACCATTGGCAAAAGTAGAAGTAGTTCCCGTTACACCTGTTATCCTTATTTTGGTTGAGTCTAGTATCAAATCTACCGAGGGCGAGATCCCATTGATTAGTAGCGTTACCATTTTTGTGGAGCCATCATTTAAACTAAAGTACAAAACATTAGAAGTCAAATTATTGGCGAGAACCCGAAAATAAGCCTTGCAGAACACCGATTTCTCATACTTGTTGTTGTATTTGTATATAATTAAAAAGGGAGAGTTTCTCACAAAAAAGTTTAGCACCGGGTTTGCAGTCAGCAAGATCGGTATTCCCAAGTGTTTTTCGGTTGTGTCATCTTCTTGATATTTTGAGCTATCTTTGTCTTTTAAGCGATCTTTATCTTTTAAGCGATCTTTATCTTTTCCGGAATAAGCCCATAAGGAATTCATTGAGGAAAACAACATAACTCCTGGGTTGAGTACTGCTGATGCAATAGGGAGTTCTCTGAATATACTGTATTGTGAGGCTGGATTATTAAATATTTTCAAGTTAGCATCAAGAGTCTCATCCGACACCTGTGTCACTAGAGACCTGTTCTCTTCAGCACTGTCAGTTCCTCCACAACTATTGTCTTTCTCTGTTACCAAAGTAGAGCTACTTGTTCTTCTTGACAGCATTTACCCACTAAAAACTTGCCATATTACTTTAGTGGCATGTTAGGTACGAACACATCGACAGAATTTTTTTTTCTTTTTTTACTCATAGAGTAATTTTGACCATTCGATCCACAGTAAAAAAAAAAAAATTTGCTATGGCTAACTACTTTTCACTTACGGAAAATCGAATTAAAGTATATATAGTACAAATAACGTCCTGATCCACTGTTGCTGCCTGCTGGCCTTCTAACTGGTGAGTCCCCTCACCCAAATTTCACTCATCTCGTTATCTCTGGCAAGCCTACTGATGGCCACTCCTAAACTGTATTTCCTCTTATCCAATTCGTCACGTTTTGCCTTCAATTTCTCAATAGCAGTAGTTATTTTTGAACGGGTAGTGAAGTCGATCTCCACGTTGTAAGGTGGCAAGAGTTTTGCCAAAAAGTCGATCTCTTTGTTTATCTTATTGATCCTGTTCACATACTGGTCGTATTTTATTTGGCTCACTTGCAATTGTTCTTCGTATCGCTGGTTACCTGAACTGTCTGGTGTGTTGGAACGAAAACTGGAATCGCTTACGTCTCTGATTGTAGCCGGCTCCTGTGACACTTTACGAACCGAAAATTTCACTGGCTTGACGTTGTTTTTAGAGACATGAATGGTATGCGTCAGCACTTGGGGCACCTCCGGTGACTCTGGTTTGTCTTTATCTGTCGACAAACTTTTTATGAGTCTGCCGGTAGAACTGTCGCTGTGAATAGAGGATGCGGATGAGGTCGACGATTCTCTTTTCCCGTTTGACTTTTCTAAAGATACCTTAGGATTTATTAACAAAGGATCAAAGGTGCCATTTGAAGTTCCGAAGAACTCGTCCTTGATGTGACCGTTTTGTCCCGTCATGTTTACGACTCTGTTTGTTTGATAATGGTCTATTAAAGTATCAAGACGCGCATTTTGATATCCACAATATGCAGTCTCAAATTTTCAGCAATTTGCCCTACTGTAATACTCAACGTTACAGCTACAAAGGCCTTTAAAGGAAAAGCCGTGGTAGAACAAAGACCAAAGCTAGAAAGTACAGATGTCGATTATGTATATAGATGACTGATACCGGCTGGTGTGCACTGCTTCACGTATATGGCAAAATTAGAAAGAAATACTCTAGCTAAGAAATGAAAAAAAATGCGTATTATAGGCCAAGCAAGAGCGACACAATAAAAAATATCATTCTATGCTAGCCAAAAAAACTTCTTGACGGATCAGTTAGGACTCGAAAGATAGATAAGACTCGAAAATAGATAGGACTCGAAGATAGTAAGGACGCGAAATAATTAGTTAGAATTAGTAGCATCGACAATAGGAATCAGATGTGGAGAATTAGTCATTCGCAGCTCTACCACTTGAGATAATGGATTAGCAACACTTGCTTCCGATACAGAAGACATATCGGGCTCAGCAGGTGGATTTGATGCAGAAGTATTGTTCATGGAGCTTGAATCGAGCCGGCTGACTTCCAAAAGCGAGGAATATAAGTTTGTTAAGTCAAGCAACTCGGCCACTGAATCAGACTTGAGGTCGTAAATCAATTGTTGGAATGAGTGCGATCTTATTACGTTAATAGAGAGCCGATTTTCCGTGAGAAATTTCATGAGATGCTTATGGAACTTAATTGCCGAGTATGGGGAGTTATCAAAGTTGGTCGAGAGGTATCTCTTGTTGGTATTAAGACCCAAGTTGGAGAGATTGGTCTCATAATTGCCTGGTTTATGCGGCTGCTTGTAAGGGCCATTTTTTGGGCGCTCTATTTCACCAGCAGGGCCTGCTAGCTGGTGGAAATAGTTGTTGTCTACTTGGGAAGAAGGATGCTGTGTAGAAGCCGACATTGGACCATCACCCATTAACTGCGGCTGGGGTGCTACCTGGCCCTGTTCTGGTACGGAATAATTCGAAGCGTAGTTCAAAGGAACCCCATTGGGTGCATATGTCATCCCATTTCCGTCGATTGGGATAGGTCTCGAGCTATTTATCGAGTTTCTAGTCAATCTATGCGTTTTGAGATGCTCACTCAACTTTTTCGGTGAGCCCTTATCTGAAACCAATCTAGTAATAATCTTTCCGCAGTAGTCGCAGGCCGCAATATTAGGATCTTGTGAGTCTTGTACGAACCAACTCCATACCCATGACTTTTTCTTAGCTCCGAACCGGTGGCCTGGTTTATTTTTACGTTCTTTCTTCTGTCCCTGCTGTCCTCTTTTAGTCGAGTCTTCTACATGTCCGTTGTTGACTTCCGGGGCATCTCGACCGGTTGTTCGAGAAAGCTGCACGCCGAGCGAATCTCGTTGTTCAAGCAGTCCTTGAAAATGTTCGGGTGCATTTCGAGGAGCCTGTGTGATTCTTTGCTGATCTAATGATGAAAAAATTCCTCTTACTTGACTTCCTTGTGGTCTCGTAATCTCTGATCCGTTGTTTGCCTGTGTGATTTGGCTTATTCTGTTCATATTCTTCGAATTAAACGGCGGCTGATTCCCATACGAAGAGAACGATAGAGTACTGCTATTGTTTCCAAAATAGCTCATTTAGTGATACAGTCTCGCCCTTGGTTATATCCTTCTGACTATGTTTAACAATGGTGGTATTTGTTATTTATTACTGATAGCTTGTTTTTTTTTTTTTTTTTTTTTTTTTTTTTTTTTTTTTTTTTTTTTTTTTCTTTTGTGCAATTTCGGTTATTCCGAGCAGCGTCTTTTCTCATCTCACCAAGACTCCGATAATAATCATTTTGCTTGGTGGGCTAATCACAATGGTACTTTGCCTAGGCTACTATGTACATAATATTTAGACCTTTTTTTTTCTTAGTTCTTTGGCTGGTTTGGTCGTTATCATGAGCAGTCTCAATACCGGTTACCCTTCGGTTTTCAAAGCATTTTTGCGAAGTGTCAGATGCAACTCCTGAAACCTGAGCGTCAGCAACGAGGCTTTGTAAGCCGCTGTATTTAGTTCTCGGAAAAACAAACAATTATTCAGAACGTAATGAAATACCCGCTAAATTCCGTAGTGGGAGAAGAGTCCAATTAAAAGTGTCGAGAGCAAGCAACGCGAAGATTTGCTAGCGCTACATAGGACTTAGGGGCCTCTTTGTCAAGAAACTTGCAAGAGACCCTGTAGAGTAATCTCTAATTTGGGAAACCGCTTTGTCTTGGATTATAGCTAGGCCATCACAGAAGTTACCGCACTAATTAAAAGCGGCAACCGGACCAGCACTGCAACTGACAGTATCGCGCAACCTTCCAAAAAGGTAAACAAGAAAAAAAAAAAAATTTCGCAACCAGCGAAGTAAGCTTCCCTTGAGAGACTGACTTCTGATAGTAAACTGTCAGGTAAAAGCAAAATGTATGAGGTTTCATGCTGGCAAATAAGCCCAAAACCAACAGCCAGCATTAGTTTCCGAACAAGTAGGAGGAAGCTGATGTCGCTACAGGTAAACGAGAAAGGACTTATAAAAAGGCCTAGCAGAATTAATGGAGAATGTTTGACCTTTCAAAAAGAAAAAAAATTAACAAGGACGTTGTTCGATATTGTCTAACTAAAGTCAATCCCTTGCTTTGATATTTTAACTCAGTCGTTCTTTTTTTATCTATTTTTTTTTATTTCATTCGTTGGATACCCCGAATCAAAGGAAGACATTAATGCAACTAGTCAGTGTATTGTTGAAGACGGCTTTATGTTTACAAATGGTAAGTGCCCTTACGGTCCCTTTCCAAGATAATATAAAACGTGATGATGTGGTCCACCTTACCAAGACCAAGACAGATATGCACACCAACACACATGTCGTCACGGGAACTCCCACCACAACGACAGAGGCAAACGAGAACACTAGAACCTCGACCGTTATGCATTATACATCAACAAAAATGCAGACAATCACGGGAAAACCTGACCAAGGTGCGGAATCGGACTCGTCACCGTCCCAAACCCAAGCACCTTCACCCTCGAAAAACAGCGAGTCAAGCCTGCCTTCTATAACGACCACGTCTTCTCAAAGCAGTCTGGACGGAGACCTGGATAAAACCACAACCTTGACTTCTACAATCTACACCACCACCACTTTATCTTGGTGAACTATAGGACATGATCCATGTTAGTTAGAGTCTTGTACTACTATGAAGTAAATATATATACATTTAAGAAATAATATATTGTTCTTTTTAGAAAAGTTCTTCCGCCCAAGCACAATAATCAAAAAGTGCTATTGGGGCATTACTGTTGATAATCGAAACATTACAAAGCTCACTTGCCCTGTCCATTTTTGCTTGATTTTGCACCTTCCTGGTTCTCCCATGTCGCTCTTGCTAGATTTTACATAGATCTATCTCGACTAGAAGAATTAGGTTTAAGCCCTAATCCCTAACACGTGATATAAATTTATGGTGCTTCCTTTTTTTGTGTAATATGGAGTAGTCCCTGAGTGCCAAAAATTTTTGTCCAGGTTAATTTTCAAGCTTTTATTCATCTACAGCAAAGATTAAACTCTGTCAAGATGGGTATGTTTGTCAATATAACGTTAAAACCATTATAGGGGTACAGGTATAGTTTGAAACTAGAACAAGTTTCGGAGTGTCGTTTTCTTCGAAGTGGAATCTTTTGAAGAGGAATGTAGGATAGTCGTTAGAATTTTTTTCCAAAATAAATTCGTTGAAATGAACATAGAGTGGGTTTTAGAATAATTTCGAAGGAGCGAAAATTGAAGCTTGTTTTTTGGTGTCATATTCCTGTGTTCCTCTGTGTTACTTTTGTAACAACAGAAAATACTAACATTAAAGTGAACGTTCCAAAGACCAGAAGAACTTTCTGTAAAGGAAAGGACTGCCGTAAGCACACTCAACACAAGGTCACTCAATACAAGGCAGGTAAGGCTTCCTTATACGCTCAAGGTAAGAGAAGATATGACCGTAAGCAAAGAGGTTATGGTGGTCAAACTAAGCCTATTTTCCACAGAAACGCAAAGACAACCAAGAAAGTTGTTTTGAGATTGGAATGTGTTGCGTGTAAGACCAAGCAACAGTTAGCCTTGAAGAGATGCAAACACTTTGAATTGGGTGGTGACAAGAAGCAAAAGGGACAAGCTTTGCAATTTTAAGTTTAGTATAACTATATGTGTCATGAATATTGAAAATATTATTATCTCAACCAATCCATACATCTCAATAGCTAAATAGTGACTACTGCTAATGGGCTTAACTGTTACTAAATACATACTGCTAATTTTTCATTTCTGAATTTCTTGTCGGCTCACGTGCACTTTGTTTTTTTGAATTTTCTTTTTTTTTTTTTTTCTTTTGGAACTTTTTAAAATCGTGTTGTCGCGCCAGCACACATTGCAATATACCTGTACAAATTAGATCAGATCAAGACGCTTTTTTGTATTGTTTGTCGTGCTATCGTTGATTGCTCTTGTTAAATTGTACCTTGTTGTAGGTATCTACTTAGCACGCGCAAAAAAAAGAAAGAAAGATACAAGAAGTGGATTACATTGCTAGGAAGAGCAGAGAGAAAAAAAAAAAAAAAACAGAGAATAGGTGGACCCCCAAAAATTTCAATATCTAGAATTAGATAAACGTCAGCCAATAGAGGATCACTTAAGGCTTGATTGATATGGACTACTCACAGTTTGAACAGGAAAAATATAGACAATTTTTGGCACAGCAGAATGAGCAATATTTCTACCAAGAACCACGCCTTTACGAAAGTGGTGCACTAGGATCACCTCTTCTGTCCGACATTCTCACGTCTAGTGGGGATGCTAATATGGATACGAATAGGATAAACATGTTTGGAAATGAGCTATTTCAGCAGAATATTCCCAACTTACATGCGGATCATCTGCACATGCAAATGGATACAGACGATACCCGAATGGAAGAAGACACACATTTTACGGAGGAAAACATATTTCAGAATCCTGGGTCACCGACTATTGGACCGGAAGTAACACCGAAGGGAATATTGCAAAAAGAAGATGACTACAATACACTGGGATTTCCAGGACAATCCATAGATTCAGGTAATTCAGTGGCTTTCAGGCAACCGGTTTCTTTTACGAATTTGACAAACCAGAGCAGTTTGAACTTGACGGATCCCAGAAATTCATTCGCCGATACAAATAGTGTAAATTCTGGCCAAAGTTCGCCTTTAATGAAACCAACTAACATAAGCTCTTCCAATTTGGCATCGACGAGTGGCAATGCATCACCTTCAGCCAAGAAAACAGAGTCACCCGTTAGCCGAAATAGCTATTACTACTTCAATCGTCAACCACACATGTTTAATAAAGTAACTCAGGACCAAGCGGCAGCCGTGAAACTAAGATTAGAACATTACTACCAGATGTCGGTTAGTCATGCGATAGAGCGCAACCAAAGAAAAATGGAATTGGAGCGTCGCCTTATGAATGAAGAGAGTGGTTTGTCTCAGGAAAGAAAGAACAGTAAACTACAAAACCTAGGTCGCAAAGAGTCGCAATTTTTGAGGTTAAGAAGAACTAAGTTATCACTCGAAGATTTCGCAACTGTGAAGGTAATCGGTAAGGGTGCCTTTGGGGAAGTAAGATTGGTGCAAAAGAAAGATACAGGTAAAATTTACGCTATGAAGAATTTGTTGAAGTCAGAAATGTACAAGAAGGACCAGTTGGCACATGTCAAGGCAGAAAGAGATGTTTTAGCAGGTTCTGATTCGCCTTGGGTGGTTTCTTTGTATTATTCGTTTCAAGATAGCCAATACTTGTATTTGATCATGGAATACCTACCCGGAGGTGACTTGATGACCATGTTGATAAGATGGCAGATATTCACCGAGGACATCACTAGATTTTACATGGCGGAATGTGTATTGGCGATAGAAGCTATCCACAAGCTCGGCTTCATCCATAGAGATATCAAGCCAGACAATATATTGATTGATATTCGAGGACATATCAAATTATCAGACTTTGGTTTATCGACTGGATTTCACAAGACCCACGACTCCAAGTACTATAAGAAGCTACTCGAAAAAGACGAACCAAAAACTAATAATACCTTGCATCCTCCTTCGAACGGGGCCAATAGGAATTCGATGACAATAGATGCAATCCATCTTACTATGTCCAACAGACAACAAATGCAGACGTGGCGAAAGTCGAGACGATTAATGGCTTATTCTACCGTGGGGACTCCTGACTATATTGCCCCAGAAATTTTTGTCCATCAAGGTTACGGGCAAGAATGCGACTGGTGGTCCTTAGGTGCAATTATGTTTGAATGCTTAGTAGGATGGCCACCTTTCTGTTCGGAGACTCCCCACGAAACATACAGAAAAATTGTCAACTGGCAGCACACAATGTACATACCAGAAGACATTCATTTGTCTCCGGAAGCAGAGGACCTTATTCGAAGGTTGCTCACTAGCTCCGAGAACCGTTTAGGCCGCTATCACGGCGCGGAAGAGATAAAGAGACATCCTTTCTTCAGAGGTGTAGATTGGAATACCATTAGCAGAGTCGACGCGCCTTTTATTCCAAAGCTCAGGTCTATCACGGACACGCGATTTTTCCCTATCGACGAGATCGAAAATGTCCCCGACTCACCTGCCCTCACAAAAGCTCAGGAGCAAAGAGATAATGCCGCACCAAATGTCAAAGAGGATCTTCCATTTATAGGCTACACTTACTCGCGTTTCGACTACTTAACACGAAAAAACGCTTTGTGATTTTTGTCCTAGAGTATCATCTGCCAAAGTGGTGGCGCGCTCATTTTCACTTTTCTTTATGACATGAGGCCTTTGGTCACGATACTTGAATTGTACTTGGCCTGATTTCCAATCAAGGCTAAAGTTTCCTTCCCAACTGTACATGTGTCAGAGACGCATGAACTGGACTTTATTGCTATTTAAAGCAACAAATGGATATTTTTCGCCCTGGAAGCTACTGTCAAGGTTATTTCCTGACTGGAGACATTGTTAGGAGAGTACTAGTGAGCTACATACGTTCATTGTTGCTGTGTTTACGATGTCGGCAATATAGTTTTTCAGGAAACCGGTTGCAAGTACCGATATCGACTAGCGAGAAGCATTGACCGACATAGACCGACGATCTTATTTTGACTATGTTAGCGCTAGTTCGAAGTTAATTTGGCGCAGTTAAAAAATAAGCGCGTCACTGTTATGAACAAATATAGGCGCAGTTGTGCCTCTTTATAACTTTTATCTGAGCCAGATTGGGGGCTCAAAACCGGTAAACTTGTGACCCAGATAGTAGTCGGCAACATTATCGCAGTTGCGGCAAGTGCTACGGACCGTTTATTGCCTTGCAGATCCGATAAATATGCAGGGCTCGGTTCCATATTTGGAAAGGTGTATCTCTCGGATACTTCCGTGACAGACTTGAAACCTTGACTACGCTTAGTGACCTTTCGAACAGAGACTGCTTTATTAATTGGGGTTAGGAGACTGGTCATCACATGTCGCCACTGTCTTCCCCATTTCAAACTTTGTAGAGTATATAATTCTAGCTGCTTCAATTAACGCATGCTAAGTGATACCGATCCAATTGCTTATATAAGAGCTTTTAACGGTTAGACACCCTTCGTTAGCGCAGTAGCTGTGACGCAAGGTTGCTTAGCAAGCGATTAGCAGTTGCATGGTAGTCACTGCTTTACCCATATTTATCAAATAGTCGCTAAAAATTTGATTCAGGCAACTTAAGATTTTTTTTCGGCAGGTATTGCGAGTTTCCGTATTTAGCGGAATTTATAAGCAAACCTGGTTGCGTTAAATAAGTACAATCTGGTGATTCGTACAAACCTTCTAAGAAAAAACTTTCAGGTTGATTAAATAGAAAAGCTCTTTATTTGTTAGGAAGCCGTTCTAGAGCTAGAAAATCAGAAAAGAAAAAGGTGAACGCGGCGCCTTGAAGAGAAGAAGTTTAGAGAAGGATGAAAATAAGTCATTATATTATAGTGGCCTTTTTCTTAACATTTGCAAGTGGTGGAGCTAGTAGGTCAGATGGAGCCACTGAAGTGATAGCAAGACATGAAGATGAGCAAATGGGTAATGATGGTAGCATGAGCGACATGCACGGTCAAATGGAATCTCAAACCTCAGAGAAAGGAGGGGCGCATAATGGAATGACGGAAAGTCAGAATATAGCTAGTCAGACAACATCGACACTCGGTGGCTCAAGCAGCCTGGCTGCATTTCTGCCTGTACCTCATGTTGCGCATCATATGCATGGAGTACCAATTTTGGATACCCCCTTATTGCCCATAGAGAAGGCCTTCTGGGAAAACTACGATACGACTACTTATTTTACGGTGCCTTCGAACAAAAAGCCGGCCTTGTATATTCATGTGGTATTGTTAACTTTGGCATTTGTATTTATCTATCCGATTGGACTTGTCTTTAATAGCACTAAGTCCAAATGGTCCTATGTTATCTTCCTTATGCATGCAGCAATGGTGTTAGTTTCCTTGTTTAGTTACGCTGCTTATGTGAAAACGATTCCTGATCTCTATCCCGGTAATGTATACGGCCCGATGTGCTGGGTGATGGGGTTAATGACAATCGGATTAATTGTGTTTGGCGTATTGAAAGTCGGTTACGAATATAAATCACTGCCAACTTATAATGAATATCTTGAAGTTGGAGATGAAGAGAGTAATTCCAATTCAATTACCTTGTATGACTTGCCCAGAAGTGGTTCCGGGACCTCCGAGTTCAACTTAGATGATGAAGAGAATACGCAGGAGCCTGATTATATTCACGGCAAGACTTCGAGCGGATCGATGATTGCCCCAGGTAAACCAAAAGAACTCCCAAGATTTTTCGACCGTATTCTTGCATTGCGTTTTGTTAGAAAGCTGGTAGACTATTTTGGCAAGTTTACGGTTTATATTTTCCATATTTTGAAGTGGGGTTGTTTCCTTTACTTTCTAATTCTTTTCCCTACGATGACGGTTGTGCTCGGTCGTTTTGGGAAGGGGAAAACCATTTTTAATTTGTTAGCTCACTATATCAAGGGAGGAATTTTCTTTTCCTTTGGGCTTCTTACATTGGCCAGGTATTGCGGTGCTTTTGCAAAAAATGGATGGGCTTGGAACCATAAATATGTCACCGTTAAGGATTTGAGAAAAAGTAGATGGTGTAGAATGCAGTCAATGGGAATGTGTTCTATGGAAATGATTGAATCATCAATGATCTTGGCTTACGGCTGCAGCGACGTTTTTTTGGAACACCTTGCGAATCCAGGAGGCGCATGGAATGCAAAAGATTTAGAACACGTCTCCATTGCTTTTATTTACCTTGGTGCCGGCTTGTGTGGAGTTATTACTGAAATAAAATTGTCTCATTGGAGGTACGAACGAGCAATGGCGGATCTCAAAAAATACAATGCGGATGCTACAACCGCATCGGAAAATGAGGTAGTTAAGGGTTTTCCTGGTTTTTCGCCTAATCCATTCCCAATCTTTACAGTTTTCTGGACTGGTGTGTTGATGTCGAGTCACCAGCAAGCTTCACAGTTGTCAACTTCTATTCACGCTCAGTGGGGTCAATTGTTTTCTGTGGGGACTATCTTCAGATTTCTCTCCTATATACTTATGATGCTTCTTCCTCCAAGGACATCCTTGACGCTACCAACTAGACCGATAACAGAGCTAATTTCCAGTTTTGCTTTGTTAAGTGGTGGTTTAATCTTTATCGAATCTAGCGATCAGTTGGTTCTTTCGTTTGAGTATAGTGGATATACGATGAACCTTATTTTGAGTGTGTCGTTGGGTTTCGTGGCATTGATCATGGCATGGGAAATGTTTCTTTTTGCATTTAAAGATTGGCGAGAGAAGAAGTTTAGCTAGTTTGGTTGAAATTTTTTTGTATTGGTCTACTAATTGTTCTAATAGCACCCGAAAAGTAATGTATTTGATGATGTTAACTTGAATCTGTATATATATTTGCTTTACGCATAACTCACTAACTTGCTTTAATTTGCTTAATGGTTAACTATTTTAACAAAATTTTTCTAAGAGCACTAATTTCCTCTGGTCCCGTACTACAACATCCACCTATGTATTTTACTCCTTTCCTCAACCACGCCTCTGATAATTCTACCCATTTGTCCAAGTTTCTGTGTTTCTCATACTGCTGGTGTTCTCTACTATATATAAACCCTAAATTTGGATACACAATCAAGGGATGCCCGTGCTCGTTGTGGCTCTGGATTGAATCAATCACTGTCAGAACAATCTCTTGATTTACGCAGTTGCACCCGATTGCAATCAAGTTTTTCCGAAGCACTATATCGCGGGATAGTTTGGTATTCAAATAATTCATCACCTTATCAATCAGTGTACCATCACATAGACTTTTACCATCTCGACAAGAGAAACTCAAATAAAACTTCTTTTCTTTTTTGTAATGTCTATTTAGTTTTAGCATCAAGTTCAAAAGAACCTTGAACTCACGGAAATTGGGTATAGTTTCTAAGCCCACAATGTCGACATTGTCGTCAAGCACCATATAGTTAACCAAAGGATAATGGTAACTGTCAAGTTTCGAGTTCGAAAAGTCTCCGTAATCTCCTGTATATTCTGAGCCATCTGCCAAATATGCTCCATAGGGCCCTACTGAACCACAGATCCAATGTGTCTTCTCAGCAGATTTGGTCGATCTTGATAAGTACTCTTGTATACAATTTTTGGCAACTTTAACTGCCCGTTTCCACAATTTAGTCGCCTCTTCTATGTTGGAAAAATTGGCATAGTGTTGAAGTGAAGAAAATGATGCCTGATAAGTTGCTGTGGTGAGAATTCGGCTTCCACTTTCTAAATAACGGCTATGTACCTTCGCGATCAAATCTGGTCTTTTTATAAGAACCTTTGTAGACCAAAGGGGATCATTTTTAGGTTGGATTTCTGAGTTCTTATCGATAAGATTCTCGAGTTGAGTCCCTAAAGCCCCGTCTAACAACAAAATTTCTTTTGTGCTCATTTTTATACCTCGAGCCCTTCAAGCCTTCCACACCATTTTTTACTAAAGTGTCTAGTTTAACCAAAAAAAAAAGAAAAAAAAAATTCGGTTAAGGTAGTCTTAAGGTTTTATTTGGCCTAATATATTGGTAAGCATATAAAATATAAAAGCAATGGATAGCGTCAATCAATCAAAAAGAACTAGAGATGAATTCGAGCAGGATTCATTTGCCAACGAATTCGAAGTTGAGAGTAAAAGACAACACATAGACCCAGCTACAGAGTTGGTGATTAATGTATGTAAAGATATTAGAAGAATAGGAGAAAATGCTAATTTGGTAAACCAGGTTGATGACATATCGTACATCTCTAATCCAATTGTTGCAGAGTTCGAAAAAATAGACAAGTTGAGAACAAGTTTTTTGAGCACTATTTATGCCATAGTAGTTGAACAACCGCAAAAGATAACGTCTTTAAGTATATTAATATTACTTTGCAATGCTAAGAATTTTTTGGTTTCCAAATATGTTATTGAATTTTTCCATTCCAAAGCCCAGGAGTTAATGGACTCGGTAAAGGTTAACGAGAAGGTGAAAAATGGGGAGAAGGAGCGAAATGAGAATGAAGAAAGTGAGGAAAACGAGGGAAAGAAGAGTGAGGGAAAGGCAGAAAATGATGCAGATTACGAAAAGGAGGATCAAAGAAAAACTAGTAAGAAAAAATATGGTTCCAAGGAGGAAATTGGCGCCTTTAACGCTGTCAAGTGTATTTTGAAATTTTTGGCTTCTTTGTCGCCCATCATTGAAAATTATTCCATTGTTAACTTGTTTAAGCAGTTCCTTAACTTTTCGATTGAAATACAGAAGCAGCTGGATACTCGAATAGGGATTGCCGAAGAGATATACTATAATACCTTAGTCGCACTTCCATACCTACTCAGCAACGATACATCGGACGAAATGGTTGCTCACTGTAATGACTTGGTAGAGATAGCGAAAGAATTTAAAATTAAACAGGGCGAGAAACAAACAACCCTTTTAGAGCCATTTGATCCAAAGTGTCATAATTTTAGTGACAAATTGCCTTATAAGCCGGAACGCCTCATAAACATGATTTTTCCTGCCATATTAGATATCCAAGGTGAGAATAAGGATTGGAGCAAGCTTATTGGCAAGCTTTTTATCAATGTGAAAGACCTTACTGAGCCACTAATAAGCATGTCACTTAAAAATAATGCAATCTCAAGTGATCTCATTAAACATCCATTACCACAATTATCGCTCCCTTCTATAAACGATATACTCGTTGGGGAACCACAAGGGTTAATTGATAATCTTTGGTATATAAGTCCAAGGTTATTTTTTCAAGTTTACAATACTACAACGGAATTCGAAACGGTGCCTCCAGTGAACTCCTACTATGGTTTGTTTTTCAAGGATGTGGCATTCGATGTCTTAACAAGCTTGTCTTTCAATAAGAATGAGGCCTCTATCCAATTATCCATATTGGATATATATTTCAATGAGGATCTTTTTGCTCCACCGGGTTCTTCTATTGATCAGCTTTCTATGATACATAAGGATAATGTTTCCGGTGAAAATCAACCACCTCTATCGACTTGGAAAATTGAAGATATAACAGTGGAGAGTATCTTGACCATGATTTTCCAATTCCCAGACCCCCTTCATCATGAGATATACTACTACACTGTGTTGATAGCTTGCTGCAGAGAAAGTCCAGAATCGATTGCGCCTGTATTCGGAAGAGCAATTAGATTTTTTTACAACAACTTAGAGACGATGGACTATGAGCTCAAAATTCGCTACCTTGATTGGATGTCTATACAGCTCTCAAATTTCGACTTTAGCTGGAAGTGGGATGAATGGGTGCAGGACTCGAAAAAATTGAGAAATTTGACCTATCATCCTCGAAAAACGTTCATCAAAAATTTGGTGGCTAAGGAAATAAGACTATCGAATAAGCATAGAATCAAAGAAAGTTTCGTCACTATTAATTTTGATGATGATTCCAATGAGAACATAATTCTTTTAGATGAATACTATCAATATTTGAATGTTTCTTTATTTTCAAATGAAAGTGAATATATCCAAGAATATGATAGTCAATTGTATGGCTACGACGATACTTTCAGTGAACTATTGTCTCGTTTGGAAGATGAAAGGAAAGAGAAATTGGCGAACAAAATCAGTGTAACCCCACAAGAAGAGATAGCATATAATTTTTTGAATCCAGGACTACCATTGCATGAGTTGTGCAAGAAGATATACGGATTTTTGATGGCTAGCTGGAAGCCTGATAGCGAGTTTTTCGATTTATACAACGAAGTACTTGCAAATTTAAAGGGCTATCCAAAAATGAATCCCGAAAAATTCTTAATTAATGCTTTTCTCCAGACCTATTGTTTTATTGGATCGAGATCCATCTATTCCGTTGTTAGCTTATTAGCAAGAGATATTGTCAAGCTTCAATTTTTATGCGGAGTGTTGAAGACTAGTGGCGAGGAACCACAGAATGGTTTCAAGTTCCCTGATTTAAATTTGTCGGAAGAACAAATAGAAAACCGTCAAATATGGATGGTAGATTCCATATTTAGATTTTGGATTCACCAACCCCAGGTCGCTTTTTTGATATTGGAGTATTTGATTCAATTCGACATTCTTGATCCAAGCGTTTTAATTACTAAAACTTTGACCACTGATGCAAATATCATAATCGAAAATGTCTCATGCATGGAGTCTGTAGATCGCATTATCTTTGACTTACTTAGACCCTCAGAGGAAAAGTTTAAGCTGGTGGTTATGAAATTATTTAACTTAATTGTGAAAAATCTAAACGAAATATGTGGCACTTTAAGAATTGACAATACCGAGGAGGTTAAGATTGAGGACTTCACGGATGATCAGGCCGATGACTTAGAACTAATGAAACGCATTGATCTTGAGTGGTTGGCTCACGAATACAAAGGACTACTAAAGTCATATTTAAGAAAAATTGGTAAGGATAATATTTTTCTGGGAAGCTTCGTTCCACTATTCAATGAGATCAATAATGATCTGTTTAGGATTGAGGCTTTAGGCTGGATAGAAGAGTTGAGTTAAAGGTTCTTTGTTGATTGAGACTGTAACAGTAGTGTCTAAATATCAATTACAGATTATATCGTATAGAATAAAGCTTCGTAATTTATTTCTAGGGTGTAGCAGCGAGTTCGGAGAGACGCTAGATATTAACTACTACATATAAACTGCCTATGGAAGATAAAACATATGCAATCGAAACCAAGAGTTTGGACTACAGTTTTCGGGGCCCCAGAAATTTTGTTTTAAAGGAGATCAATTTGAAAATTCCTTGGGGTACTACCAACATACTCATTGGGCCCAATGGTGCTGGGAAGTCGACTTTGTTAAAGATCTTGGCAGGAAAGACTCTCATAAAAGCTGGCTCTTTACTATTAAATGGGACGGACCCATTTGTGCTATCTAGTGAGAGCCAAAAACGAAATTCAGAGATGAATCGATTAATTACGTACCTAGGAACCGAGTGGGCCTCAAACCCTGTCGTAAAACATGACATACAGGTAAAGGATGTGATTGCGTCTGTTGGAGGAAACGTTTACAGTGACAGAAGGGATATGCTAATTAAATTGATGGACATTGATCCTGAGTGGTCTATGGCATTTGTCTCTGATGGCGAAAGAAGACGTGTGCAGCTCGTTATGGGATTATTGAAGCCTTGGAGATTACTATTGCTAGATGAGGTGACAGTTGATTTGGATGTTGTCGTCAGGCAGAACCTTTTAAATTTCTTGAGACAGGAATGCCTTCAGCGTAAGTGTTGCGTAGTCTACGCAACTCATATCTTTGATGGTATCGCAAAGGCAATGTGTGATAGGGTGATTCATTTAGCTGATGGCCGAGTTAAAGAGGAGCTACCATCGGATAAAATACAATATGTCAACAACGGAGAACAGCAAAATGACGACAACTGCGTAATTCCTCTTTCCGAATCGTTACACCCATTGGCATTGGCGTGGTTACATGAAGATTTTGCTCTTAGAACCGATGCCAGAGACGTTTTACACAATAAAAAGCAAGATCACTCATAATAATAAATTCTTTCTATGTATACAAATTTACTATAGCCGATTAGATGTCGTGAGTCATAATTCCTTTAATTGCAACCCCTAGTGCCCTATACAGGCCTCTTGTTGGCTTTCAGCGCCTTGTAATTCCTCCAATTGCACTTTCCGTTCCATTTCCAGAAATGCTAGTAATTGTTCCTTCTTCTCTAATGCCTGTTGAAGAAGCCAATTCTTCCAATGTAAGTCAAATATCTCACTTTGTCCCTGTTGAGCAAATTCTATGTACTCTATTCTATCTGCATTGGTGCCAGTTTTATGTCTATTAGCACTAAACTTCTTAGAAATCGAAGAGAGCGGTGTTGTTGCTTCTCTCTTGTTTGCTTGTGTACGATTTGGACTCTCTTGCTCTATACTGCTACTTTTGACATATGCATGCTTTCCTGCTCTGTTTCTCGCCCCTGCGTTGTCCTCCACGAAATTTCGCTCCCGCAATACTGCTTCTTCTTCTCCCATAACTTGTTGATAATAACGGTTTATGGCCTTTCAGGGACATAAATGTAAAAACATTGAATTATATGCAGTCCGGATCCAGCTCATCATTAGCGGAGCCAAACGTTATCCAGTTAGCTACACTAGTAGAGAAAAAAGCTCCTCTGCAAACGCCTATAGGAGACCTTGAAGTTAGAAAAGAAATGTATTCTACAGTTTTCCCCAATTGCGTTATCTAAAGAGTGCTCCCGTATAAGAAAAAAAAAAAAAAAAAAATAACGCGAAGAAATCGACGATGCGACCAAGACAATGAACAAAGAGGAGGACAAACAGAACATCGCAATTGTCCCTTACTAGTGCGATACACGGCTTGCATGGTAGTAACTCGTTTTATTATTTCAAAAGAGCTCCTGAAACGGGGAAATTCCAGGCGAAAGATTCCGATAAAAAAGGTTGCCCGAAGTGTCAAAAGAGGAGTCGTGTGCAGCCCAGAGTGAAATTTTTTTCCTCTCTTCGTTCTCGAGAGTTTACACCTAAGGTGTAGCTGGAAACAGATTAAACAAGTAAATACGAGCTAGAATGTCTAACAACGAGAGAACTTTTATTGCAGTTAAGCCAGATGGTGTCCAGAGAGGCTTGGTCAGTACCATCTTGGGTAGATTTGAGAACAGAGGTT
Organism: [Candida] glucosophila; assembly: GCA_030572315.1. Lineage (NCBI taxonomy): Eukaryota > Fungi > Ascomycota > Pichiomycetes > Serinales > Debaryomycetaceae > [Candida] glucosophila. Next base: position 95,369 of record JAJLZR010000046.1, on the reverse strand, counting down.
ACAAATTGGTTGGTATCAAGTTGACCCAACCATCGGAGGGATTGTTGAGAAAACACTACGAGGATTTGCAAAGCAAGCCATTTTTCCCTTCTATGTTGAAATACATGTTGTCTGGACCAGTCTTGGCCACCGTCTGGGAAGGTAAAGATGTGGTCAAGCAAGGTAGAACTATCTTGGGTGCTACCAACCCATTGGCCTCAGCTCCAGGCTCCATTAGAGGTGACTTTGCACTTGACATCGGTAGAAACGTCTGCCACGGTTCCGATTCTGTGGAGTCTGCTCAAAAGGAGATTTCCTTGTGGTTCAAGCCTGACGAGCTTGTTGACTACAAGCCAAGCATGTTCGGCTGGATATACGAGTAGAGCCTGTATTTTGTTCCTTAATATAGCTTAGATCTTATAGCGTAGAAAGCTTATGGTAGAGGCTAAAATCAGGGTCGTGTTCCTGATAATTCTGTAGATAAAGCTACTATTCAACGAGAGACGATAAGCGTAAGAGACGAGAGGACAGGCTGTCTCAGAACGAGGAAAGCATTGATTGAGACAGGAGCCTCAAAGTGCAAGAGATGGCATATTCGGAAGATGAGCTTTTTAATGAGCAAAGTAACGACGAAGAAATGATGGAAATGAATGAGGAAGACGAAGAAGTGGAAGATGGAGACGATGAGGAAAATGGAGGGGAACTCGATGAAGAAGAAGAGATAGATGAATATCAGGATGCGAATGAGGTTGTAGAAGAAGACGGAGACAAAAACAAGAAGAAGAATGAGGACAAAAAGAATCACATTCAAGAGAATGTGTCCCCTGACGCAGAAGATACGAGTGAAAAAGAGAAAGCGATGGACTCGGAAGAAGCTAGTGGTAATAATTTGCACTCGCAAGGTGAAAATGAGAGGGATGGGCGAAAAATTCAAGAAAAAAGAGAGAAAGATCAGGATGAAAGTAATCGAGAAAGTGCCAAGGAAAGTCCCGAGAGTGAAATTTCGAGAGAAGCAATAATTGAAAAAGCCAAGAAGGCTAAAAACTTGGATATTGTACCTTCTGTGGCAATACCGTACGCAGCACAATGTCATACTCTAGCGTTTACTGCGGGACCAAAATGGGTTCTCACAGGAGGAGATGATGGCTTTATAAGAAAGTATGACTTTATTTCGTCTGTCCAAGGTAAATCGCCTTTGACAATGGCACAGAAGCATAATTTAGTCGACACGGTTACCAAAGCCGGGATAGTATCGTCCTATTGGGAAAATGAACAACCACTCACAAAAAAAGAGATATTAGCATCGAATCCGAAAATACAAGAGAGTGACTTTGGCTCTACAACTGCTGCCTATGAACCCAAGATTGATCCGGTCTATGCCTTGGATACTGAAAGAAACGGATATTGGTGTCTTTCAGGATTATCCTCCGGTGGCATTGCTTTATACACAATGAGATACAATGAAGGGTCTCTTCAGCATTATTTTGGTGCTGGCAAAAGAGGACAGGAGCATCTGGTAGAAAACGGTCATAATGATACGGTGTCAATGATAAAGTTGAATCGAGAACAGACAGGATTTTTGTCGGGCTCTTGGGATAAGACTATAAGACAATGGGACTTAAACACAGGCAAATGTACAAATTTATTCTTGGGTAGCTCAGGACAAATTTCTAATATTCAGTTTCGGCCCGAAGGGCTTTCGGACTTAACTTTATCTTTTGATTCTTCTTCGGGTGTAAGTAATGATTCACATGACAATAGCGCAATCGATTCTCTCTTTGATGGTAGCGATAACGAAGATGATAATGAGGATAAAAGCAAGGATAATGAGGAAGAACCCCCGAGGCGAAATTCGAGCAGTGCAGCTACTACAAAGATAGTAACGAATGATTCTGTGTTTATGTCCTCTAGTATTGATGGTACAATAAATATTTGGGATTCGAGAGCCTCCGAATCACAAATGAGTCCGGTCATAAAGTTAGCAGTGACAGAGGGAACCCCTCCATGGTGTATGTCTTCCACGTGGTCGAATTGTGGAGAATTTATCTACGCAGGGCGAAGAAATAGCACAGTAGAAGAGTTTTCCCTAAAAATGCCACATAAAAAATCTATCCAGGGTTCTAAAAAAAATACAATGGCACCAAACGTTCTGAAAACACTCGCGTTTCCTAAAATATCGGGTCCCGTCAGTGCTATATCAACCTTACCAAACAGCGATTATCTTTTATGTGGCTCGGTCGATAATATAAGGTTGTACGACTTGAGTCTCTACGATGCTGCCACGAATGTGAAGACGCTGTCAAAAAGACCTGCTACACCATTTACTATAATTCCCGGTCATCACGGTGGCATATTAAGCTCACTTTATGTTGATGAAACTGGAAGATTCATGGTTAGTGCGAGTGGAAACCGGGGATGGGGATCATCGCCAACTACTGATTCGGTTTTAGTTTATGAAATTGATTTCGATTGATAGAACAAACACTTAGCTTAGTTTATTATAGATTTTTTTTTTTTGCTTTCTTTTTCAAGCTATTCCGAGAAACTATAAATTATAAATCGTCTTCTTGATAGTACCGATTCCAACATCCTCGAAATGCAATACGCCCGAAGACAGAGGCAGACTAGCCGCTCTAATGAGAGCATTATTTGAGGACTGATCCCTGCTTTCCAACAACGATTTGAAAGCGCTGATAGTTTCTTCCTTAAGCGAAGCAAGATATTCTAATGCAGACTTGAAGATACCTGAATCTAATAGTTTTTGCAAAGTTCTCGTTAACTCATAATGGCTATATTTGGGAAAAGTTTTGAGTAATATAACATGGATAAAAATACCAATACAGCCTATAGCAACACCAATTGTGATATAAGGTCGCATCTTAAATGTACCGAGGGTCCCTTTATCTTCTTTTGACACATCGTCGGGGCCACTTTGAAATATATTTTTCAATGCGGATGAACTGTTGATTATTTTTGTACTAACAGTACTTGTGACAGAGTCCAAGCTAGCCAACGACGACGATAGCAGTGTAGGTGTCTTAGTATCTAAGTCGGATAGTGAATTGGATAATTCGTCTTCCAATTTCGTCCGCGTCGCTGCCATGTATAGAGACTGCTCCAAAATCTCTTCTTCCTGCTTTTTTATTATAGACTCCAAGGTTTCGCCAGCGTCACCGTTGTTTAATTCAAATAAATTTTTATAAAGCGTGCATTCAGTCAGCGAATTTTCTCTTAAAGTGGACGTTGTCATTATAACTGAACTAGTATTGAATTTCTTAAACCATAGGTCAAAGGTGTCACAAGAATTTTCAAGCTTATCGATTGGACAGGTGTCAATTAATCTACTTGTATCGTTTAGTACTCTTGCGAGGTCACTTTCACCTAGTGACTTTAAAAGACTATTTGGAGTCATCATGGCATGCAACATGTCGGGATCGACTTCCTTGGTGCTATCAGATGCTAAACCCAACTTTTCATATATAGTTCTTTTACGGAATAACAAAAGGGCCACGTAGAAATACACATTTATCAAGACTGAGTTGTACCCTAGAAGAAAATCCCAAAAAGTTAATAGTTGTTCTAAATTAGACCAGTCATGCGAATAAAACGTAAGAATAGCCGACAAGCCAGGATAGAAATCATACTCGTAGTATAAACCCTGCGAACATAGATACGAGTTGCTAGCGCTTTTTAGAATCAGGAAGAATTCGAAGTCTACCTTTTCCAACAAATATGGTACCAACCTTAGGTGATTCACTGTGAGACTCATATCCGATATCATGAAATCGCGGAGATGAAATAGTGTTATATTCTCCAATACCTTAAATGCAAGCTCATCGTCGGTGAAATCGCTTCCGGATGTTTGCTGGCGACATATTAGCAAAACAATACTGGCAATGTCGTGATATCCTTGGTAGTAATTGAGCAGAGGATACTTTCGTAATACACTAACGATCAACTTGTGAAGTTGTTTTTTTAATACTCTAATATCTGAGTCAGAAAATATGGCCGTGAACGACTCCCCATGCAGTTGGCTCGGAAGCTGCTCATGCTTCAATATATTATATGACCTCTTTATGTCCACCATAACCTGTTCCTCGTCGCGATGAATGGGAAGCCCATTCAAATTTATCTCGTCAAACACTTGTGCCGTTTCGGGACTACGTAACATCAGGCCGAGATATCCCTCCTCAGCTTCTCCATTATAACTTCTTGCTGCCTCTTTGTCCACCCCGAGAAGCAAAGGCCATATTTTACTTCTTAATTCGTTATTGATCAATCCCTGTGGCGATTTCAGTTGCTTTCGCAACTCCTGTGTTCTTCCCTTATCCAACGCCTCTCTAAGTTTACTTGCTTTCAAGTTTCCTACACTCCTACTAAGCGGGTCTTCATTATTGTTATAGAATGAATCGCCTATTTCCTCCACTTCCATCGAATCCCATTCTGGATTATACTGCCATTGTGTCGATAAATTCGCCGATGATGGCATCCCCTAGTAAAATTTCGTTCTCTTTTCACTCTGCTCCTCGGATATGTTACGTCTTGCTTCTACCAGTCCTCTGGCATAGATATGATCCCATGAAAAGTTCTTCTTTAAATTACTTTAGTCAAATTACTGTGATAGTAGCTAAAAATGTCTTTTTATTCGCTGGTATCTTTGCGAGCAAACCCCAGAAATGACTACTACAGACCAGTATAAAATATCCCGAGTGGATTGGAAGCAATTGACTGAAATTAAAGTGTTTTGGCACACAGGAGAGGCTTCAAAGTACCATGCTATTTGGTTGAGAGACAACTGTCGTTGTAGCGAGTGCTACTTCGATAACACTAAGCAGAAACTCTTCAGTTCCTGTTCATTAAAAGATGACATTAAAGCAACTTCGGTGAATGCAGAAAGCGATAAATTAACAGTTGAATGGGACCAAGATAGCCACAAGAGTGTCTATGAGTCCGGGTGGCTTGCGTCGCATTCATACGATCCCAAACTTGGGTTGAGTGCGGCACAGGTAAAAGAGCAGAAACTATTGCTGCAGAAGTACTGGAAAGTATCGGAGATCAAAAATGAGCTTCCTCTGGTCGATTTCGAGCTGGTGATTAAATCAGATGACAACAGCGACGGAGAAGATGCCATTCGTGACTGGTGCTTGAAGATATGGAAATTCGGATTCTGTCTCGTGGATAATGTCCCTGTAGATCCGGAAGTGACGGCCCGGTTGTGCGAAAAAATCAGCTACATTAAACCTACCCACTATGGAGGCTTTTGGGACTTCACTAGCGATTTGTCAAAAAAAGATACTGCCTACACAAACATTGACATTTCTTCGCACACGGACGGCACCTACTGGTCAGATACACCGGGGCTCCAGCTATTTCATTTGCTACATCACGATGGAACCGGAGGCACAACTACCTTGGTGGATGCCTTTCAGTGTGCTCAGGAATTTGAAAAAAAATACCCCGAGGACTACGCTCTATTGACGAGACTTCCGGTACCAGCGCATGCTGCTGGCGAGGAAAAACTGTGCATTCAGCCAGCGGTAGCGAATCCAATCTTTACTCTAGGAAACCATGGTGAATTAGTGCAAGTTCGCTGGAATCAGGCGGACAGATCAACCTTGGTAGATCACGAGGACCCCAGTGACATTCCCAGATTTTACCTGGCCATCAAAAAGTGGAATAGCATAATTAGCGATCCAGAGAACGAGCTATTCCATCAGATGAAGCCTGGACAGTGCCTTATATTCGACAATTGGAGGTGCTTGCATTCGAGAACCGAATTCACTGGTAAGAGAAGATTATGCGGCGCCTATCTTAATAGAGACGACTACGTTTCTCGCACTAGACTACTCAATCTCGGAAGAGATACCGTTTTACAATGCTTGTAGATATGCTAGTGGTATATATATATCTCTACTAAGTTTCTGAGCTAATATGTTCAAAAGTAAAAGATAAAAAATAAAAAAGAAAAGGTACGCCTAAACTGTTCTTCTGTCCGGAATGTAACGGACAATAGAACCAATCCCTGTAACTTCGACCGTTTTCTCGAACCAGCCCAACAATAGTCCTCCCTGCTTGGCACCATAAGAAGATCCCATGTTTTTGTACAAATATTTGATCAAAGTGTCTTGCTGCTCGCTATTCAATTGTTTGACAATTCCCGGTAAGTCATTCATACCTAGGTTATTTCTTATAGAGCAAAGAATCTCGAACACGGTCTGTGAGTGCACTTCCTTAGTAGGTTCGTCGGCCACATATGGTGGGTTATCTAATACAGAAACTAAAGCCTCCACAAATCTTCCTTGACTCAACGCAGCTTTTGCTTGTTTCGATATTGCTGCTGCTTGCTCGTACGACACTGGAGATAAATTAGGAACCAATTCATCCTTAGTCATATGTTTTCCATACTCTAATGCATCAATATCGATTCTTCGCCAGTTATCCATCTTTGTTCACTGTCTGGCTTATACCACTGTCCAAAAGTAAATGTGGTTGGTTCTTAAGTCTGCTTCTAGTGTGTCTATTCGATACAAAGCTTCAGGATCCACCTTGTCGTGTAATGTCACAATTGTTGCGAAATGCCTTTTATTATCATTTAACAACCTTGAGAGACAATTTACTTAGAGACTGAATTTATGTAGATTTTGAAGTAGAAAAAGGCCTCGTTTACTGGCTTAATGTGAAATCGTCAAGGCAAGAAATACCTGGGTGGAAATAACTTTGAAACTAAGCCCAAATTGTTTTTAAATTTACTATAAAACTCCGTAGCAATACTCGAACCATTGCGATACCATTACATGAATGTTAGTCAGCTACTTTTTGTTCAGAACTACTTTTTGTTTAAAACGGCACTTTTTCTTAACCACATTCTGTTAGTTACATATTTTTTCGAACTCTGTAGAATAATTATACGGTAATATTCAGACCACTTAGACATAAAATTCCTGGTACATTGGTGGGTCTTGATAGTATTGACCGCTTAGTTCGTCGCTCAAGTAGGAAAAAACTATACAAACTCTACATTTGGATAATCCTGACCTCTACGATAGCTACCGTTAACGTTTATTAATACTTGTAAGAGACCTAGCTTCTGCAATTGCTCTAAGCTTCATTTCACATTAATGGAGAAGAAAAAAAAAAGGTATTATACTTATACTTAAAATAAAGGGAAGTATTTTAAGCCCATTCTTTAAATTGGTTAATCAACCCACTTGTAGAGGCATCATGTGTGTCAACCTTTTTGTTATCGTCCAATTCTTTTCCAATTGCCTTAGCCAAAACTTTACCCAATTCGACACCCCATTGATCGAATGAATTAATGTTCCAAATGGCGCCTTCTACAAAGGTAAGATGCTCATAGTAAGCAATCAAGGCACCCAAAGTAGCGGGAGTAATCTTTTGGGCCAATATGGAAGTAGTAGGTCTGTTTCCGGAAAATTCTTTGTGGGGAACTAATCCTCCAGTTGTGCCTTCCTTCTTTACCTGTTCTTCATTCTTGCCCACCATTAATGCTTCAGCCTGAGCAAAGAAGTTCGATGCCAACATCCTCTGGTGCAAATTATTTTCAATAGGGTTGTGCGATTGGGCAGCCAAGATAAAATCAGTAGGAATTAATTTAGTTCCTTGGTGCACTAATTGGAAGAAAGAGTGTTGTGAATTAGTTGCTGGTTCACCGAATAAGACGGGACCTGTTTGGTAATTAGTAAAGGTATTTCCCCTAGTCACGGACTTACCGTTAGACTCCATAGACAATTGCTGCAAATATGCTGGGAACCTATGCATGTATTGGTCAAAAGGAGCCACAAGGTGAGTTTGAGCTCCAAAGAAGTTGTTGTACCAAATAGACAACAAACCTCCGTAGAAGGCAATATTTTCTTCAATTGGAGTCTCGTGGAAGTGCTTATCGAAGGCTTCGGCTCCTTTTAACATATTGTTAAAATTCTCAAATCCAATGTAGATTACTACTGACAAACCAATGGCTGACCACACTGAATAACGGCCACCAACCCAATTCTCAAACTCAAAGATATTCTTTGGGTCAATTCCGAATTTCACCACCTCTTCCGTATTCGTAGACAAGGCAACAAAATGTTTTGCTACATGCTCGTGGCGGCCAGCTTTGGCTAAGAACCACTTCTTTGCTGTACTAGCATTAGTGCTGGTCTCTGCAGTGGTAAAAGTCTTGGAGGCAACTAAGAACAAGGTAGTTTCTGGGTTACACACTTTAAGTGTTTCCGCTATATGGGTGCCGTCTATATTGGACACAAAATGAACTCGCAAATCCGGTTTACCGTAAGGTTTCAAAGCCTCTGTCACCATAACAGGACCCAAATCCGATCCTCCAATACCAATGTTGACTACATCGGTGATGGCCTTCCCGGTGTATCCCTTCCAGTCACCTGACCTCACTTGGTCTGAGAACTCTTTCATGTGCTCCAACACCGAGTTCACCTTAGGGAAAGTATCCTTACCATCGACCTTCATTGGTTGTCCTAATCTGTTCCGGAGAGCTACATGATACACTGCTCTTCCCTCTGTGAAGTTGATTTTCTCTCCATTAAACATGGCATCTCTCAATTTCTCAACATTAGCTTCCTTAGCCAAGGCAACTAATTGATGAAATATGCTATCATCAACCAAGTTCTTGGAAAAATCAAACAAAATCTTGGAATTATCGAAATTGACGAAAGTTTTAGAGTATTTGTCAAATCTCTTTGGGTCTTTTTTAAACTCCTCTCTCACGTCTACTCCTTTACCCACCGACTTCTTTTTTTCGTCTAAAGCTTTCCAAGCACTTAACTCGCTTGCAAGATTGAACCCTCTGTCTGTCATCTTTTTATCTTAAATATTACTTGATTAGCAATCAAAAACTACAATCCTTTCCCGTAGAAACTTCATTTTTCGCATAAGGCACATTTGCCCTTTAATATACTAGTGCGACTCGCAACACGGGTCACCCCATTATTAAGGCAAGCTTGTGACCCATTTTTTTCCAAATTTTATTGACCGAGCACACCAGTTGCATGATATAAAACGTTATCGTTCTCTGTTAGCTCGTGGCATCATTGAAAATGCCCAATTAGCTTCCGAACCCTTCCTAGAGAAATGCTTTTCTCCTATTCTGATTCAGGATTGGGTGAGAGGAGTCCGAGGAGGAGCAAACGTTTGTCATAGAGCTAGGCTATGTCAAAGGCTACATAATGCAGATTGTCAAGTTCTCCTTACGCTCAATAGGTGTCAATTGATTCTGGAGATAGGTTTTACATTTGTGTAGAAGAAACTTTAGTGAGCTATGTTCTTGTAACCGACGACCAGAATAAAGGGAATAGCTTTTAAACCAAAAAAAAAAAAAAAAAAAAAAAATGAATTGTAGCAAAAAGACCGTTATTTGAATGCAATGCCGCTTGACAACTCATTCTCTTTTAAGCATTGGAAGAGTAGGTTTAATTCTAGTATTAGCTTTAACTTTGGTTTGTAGATTTGTGCACATAACATGCGAAGAGACGAAGAGAACAAAGGAAAAAAAAAAAAATAAAATAAAATAAAAAAGCACAGAACAGAACATAATTGCGGCTTAAAGAGCGAGTAGTTAGTATTCTCAGATATGAGTCCATTGGTGTCAAAATGGAGTACTCAAACAGAGAATAATGGCGCAGATGAGAATAAGGACTCATCAGTATCAAATAGAGAGACATTGGAGGCACGGAAGCCTAGAAAAGAGGATGAAGTAGCTTCAGCTTCAGCTTCTAAGTCAGGAAAAACGGCTAAACCACTAGTTAGCAAGTGGGCAAGTGCCGATACAGAAGAAAAAGCTAGTAGATTTGTGGATTCAGGTAAAGAAAAAGAGACCAGGGGGCTCAGATCTCTGCGTAGTTCGGGATTTGAGAGTAAACCAAATCGAAGACAAATTTCGCAATCAAATCAAAAAAATGGTAAAAATAAGGCTTTCATGACCCCTCCTTCGAGTTCAGAAGCGCTGTACCGAAAAGAAGGGGCTCGTTTGAGGAAAGGAGATTCGGAAAATTCGAAAAAGCCTGTCAGAAATCAAGGTTTCAAAAAAAGCGAGAGCCTAGAGGAACCAGCAGGTGCACCTATGTCAGAAGGCGCTGCTTCTTTTGCGGCAAGAATAGGACCAGTGTTAGATAATTCAACTAAAGGGCATAAAGAGTCAACTGAGCTGAAAAGACGTCCTCAGAAAAACCAGGAAAGAAGTTACCAGTATCACAAGGATCACGAGAATCGAAGGGACGATGACTCAGAATCACAGGAGAAATTGCCTCCTATGAGTAAGCAAGCCAAGTCTTTTGCCTCTAGACTTGGACTTGTGTCTCCTGAGGAGAAAAGTCTTAAAGATAACTCTTCTGATGTTTCTCTAGAGCATGACGTTGTTCCTGACGAGAAGGCCTCTGGGGGTAAAAATGCTACTTCAAAAGACGACCAAGTAAACGAAAACCTTAAAGAAGAAGTTAGGCAAATGTTCAGTAAGTTCACTGACTCTTCAACCAGCTGGGCTGATTTGGAGGACGATTAAAAAAAATAAGTTTTTTTTTTTTTTTTTTTTTTTTGGCATTTTTGTACTTTATATAGAACTAATCAGATAAGGAATCAGTCGTATTTTGCTCCAATGTATACAGCATTCGAGAATTAAATGGAAATATACTGATTTTCAATGTTTTCGGCATATTCCAGTTCCGCAAAGAACGCCAGTAGGAAGTTTTTAGGGGGCAGAATAAACAAGAATGTGCCCTTTCGTTTCATAAATTGGTACGATCTTCATTTTTCTACGTTAAAAAGAATACCTGGGAAACATGCCGTCAGAAGAAATAATAGACAGTACACGGACAACAACTCTTTTAAGATAACTAAAGATGTAATCACGTCTGCAGTGAAGGACAGTGCTTTGAAAAATAATAGCTCTCTTTCAAAGAAACGGTCTACATCTATCCCGAAAATTATTATTCTAGTCCTAGGGACGGCCAGTGTTGCAATAACTGGATTTATTGCAGTTATTTATTATCGGTTCTCGAAGGATAATAAAGAAAGAAGCCTTTTTATTCCTCTATGGATTAATCCTAATATTTTGGGCAAAGGCTGTCTTAAATTTCCCAACGCCTTGAAATACATAGATCACGAAGCGTACGAAGACTTCACGAAAGAACCACAAAACAGTCCTAACAAAATTGGAGGACAAGATGTATCACATTCTGTAAAAGAAGATAATATTCGTCAGTACGCTCTTGAAAAACTCCTCCTCAATCCTTCAATACGTAGACTTTTGAGAGTACCCACTAAACTATCACTTGAGTTAAAGCAGAACCATTTCTGGGTAGAGACAGAAAAACCTACCATTCATGGTGTGCAAGTATCATTTTCCGAGAGCTATCCATTTTGTATAAATGTTGCTTGGCTTATAAAGTTTTTTGAACCCTTTCTGATAGTGTCCGATGCCGTTGGTTTTGATGTACTCAAATTAGACGAAATGCTTACTTCTGAAGATATTTCCATTGAACCACAAGAGAGCACTGGTGATAATTATCATAGAAATAAGCTGAAATACTACAATGTGTATTCGCTGGGCGAATACCAATTATACACTGAAAGCCATATTCAGGAGGCAACCCTTCATTATAAGGGTTGTATAGATTTCGATCATCCAACTATGAATAATGGTTTTAAAGTCACTCAGTTGGTACTTTTCGTAAAAGATAACGATAAGTCTGTTAAATATAAAATTGTATAGTCGTATGTCACTTTATTACTAACGACATATCTATGCTGCGCACAGAATAAAAACGTCATATTGCTTATTAACTGTGAAACGATAGTAACCGATGAGTTCAAAAGACGATAAAGAGAACGATATAAGTAACAACAAGAGGAGGAAGAGTAGTACAACAAAGAAAAAAAATCACTCAATTTTAAATAATGAAAATGCCTCAAGTAATCGAAAATTCGGTCAAGCAACAAGAACGACACGAGCCTGTGACTTATGTAGGAAACAAAAAACAAGGTGCTTCAGATCACCAGACAAAGATTCATGCCTAAGGTGTTCATTTTTGGGTAAAAAGTGCTCTTTCGAGGAAAATTTGAATAGGTTTGCAGGAAAGACGGATGTCAGTAGGAATGAAGAAGATACCAGGAAACTAGATTTGATTCACAGTGGAGTGCAGGAATTGCTTTTTATTCTTAAAGACCTGACTTCCACGCATTTTTCAACGCAAGCAACTTTTCCGGCTAGCGCATTTGATGTTACAGCAGAGCCAACCAGTCTGCTAGGACAAGGTACCCAATCGGGATTCACTAACGATATGCCCATGGATACTATACATACGGCAACACCTCAAAGTGAGCAGTATTTTCAATTGGACAAAAGCCTCTATGCTACTCCTTCCCAATCGTTTGTCTTATCTCCGTTTTCAATGATCAAAAATATTGCTGACACTGCAAAAGTGCCGAGACCCATAACACAGTTGGGCGAAAAACATCAAGAATCACCTTTCGCTCGCAAGAAGGATATAATAAGCTTAGAGATTATACCCGAGGCAGAAGTGATTGATTTAATACAGAATTTAAGAACAAATTACGAAGATTGGTTGCTGTTTCCATTAAATAAAACAACATCAGAACTCGTAGAGGGAATTAGGCAAAAGTTGCCGTTGTTATTATCCACCTGTTGTCTTATCTCTATGAGAACCTTTTTTCGAGAGCTGTTTTTCGCTGATTCAAGTGCCTATTACCATAAGAAGAACACCTATGTAGTCTTGTTCAATCATCTAAGAGCAGAGCTTACTGAGTCAATGCAGATGTACGTGACGAGTTCCGATTTTGATGACGGGGTCATCGAGTTCGTGCAAGCCATGGTGTTGTTGTCTACTTATTCATACTCTTTGACTACAATTAAGGAGAACATAGAAGTTAAGAATCCATTGTTGACTCACCTGGAGGATAAGACCTACTTGGATCCATGGACGGTATCCAGTATTGGTTTGACAACACTTATAAAAAACATAGATTTCGGCACCGTAATGGACAACATGAAGAGTAAAAGCTCTTTAAAGTTAGTGAGTGAAACGGAAGATATCAGAGACGCCGAGTATGAGCACTTAACTATCATCAGGCTTTTCAATCATTTAACTCTTGCACATTTGGTAAATTGTCTTTTTTCAGGGAGAATGTGCATAATAGATGAAATAAGATTGAATTATTGCCCAGCAACCTTGAGTTTGGCAAGTGCAACCAATTTTGATGGAAGGATGATTGCGGAAATTGGAGTACTTTTAATCACTTACAATTTTGTTCAAGTAAGCCTAAACTCAGGCACTTTAACAAATGAAAATGAATGTGAAATGAATTACTACTCGGTCAGGGAAGAGCTAGCAATGTGGTATGATAATTGGTGCTACATATTCTATCAGCCTGAAGTACAATTCGTTGAGATTACCTATTTCTTCTGTTATTTGCTAGTAGATTATATTTATTGTTTCAAGAAGGCCTCATATTGCAAAGAAATTCCATCTCTAGTCCCCGGCAGTGTTCTTGAAGAGGCCAGCTTTACCTACATTTTAGAAAACGCTGAAGAAACATTATGGAAAAACATGATAGGTCATGCTTATCAATTGATCTTTGCAATCATCGATATTGGAGACCCGACAATCCTCGCCAATGTCTCAGACGAAATACACTTTTGCGCATTTTACTCTGCCGCGATACTATTGAAATTGCTTTCTCTTTTCAGATTCGAAAAAACTTCTATACCTTTAACGACTGGCTTCGCTGACATTCATATTAACCTGATATTGCAGAAAATCCAATTATTGATTCATAAGTTTGACGAGATCGGCTTCCCACAATTTACAACCAGCAAATACGCGGAAGCCCTTAGATCCAGCATGCAAGGACATTTTCCCTATTATGATAGCAATTAGTATTTATTTTTTCTGATCTATTGGTTATATTCACTTAATATAATGTTTAAAAGGGTGCAGGTACTTAGCCGATTTTCCTTGCCGGGCTTGAATCACCTGTAGAGAGAAGGTTAAATGTTTTTTTTTAAGTTACAAATAGTTAATATTGAGATATGTTGTAAATGCGAAGGGTTATTAGATAAATCTTTTGGAAGCTTGTTGGAATACCGTGACATGAACAGGTGTTGTGCGAACAGAGTGATCGATTCTTTCTTTAAGAGTATAGATATCGTTCTACGAGCTTGCATGGTGGTTTTCACTGGGAAATGGAAAATATCGGAAAGAACAAAGATGATCAATGTTATCGGACACTATGTTATCGGCACTGCCTCTACAGACATACGACAAGCTTTACAGACTTATTTTTCCTTTTTTTTTTTTTTTTTTTTTTTGTTTTCGTTATTTCATTCTTGCTGGTTTTTGGGAATCTGTTGATTTATGGGTGCTAACTCGAAAATCGGTTTAAGTGTCCTATACTTTTACCCGGACATGCATTGGAAAAGTATTAAAAAAAAAAAAATCTTTTCAACTAAATTTTTCACCTTAACTGGGTACTTAACTAATTGGTAAGTGTTGTATCCATGTGTTGGGTTTCTCATTGCTCTTCTTATGATTATAATATAGAATAAGCGCCAAGGTTATACATGCGGGACTCAAAGAAAATAGGAATTCTTCGTTTATGATCTCAAAAGAGAATGGGCCCAATATTACATTGGAACATAATGCTGACTGGATCAAGTAAGTAGAGAGTCAAGCAACGATAATAGAGGGCTCAATGGACGGAATTTGTCTATAAGGATGAAAATTTCCACACCTATCCCGGTGAATCGTGAGCCTTGGATAATAACATGCATCACCATCTGAGCAAATAGTAGTCCTTTAGATTTATCAACTATTAGAGAAAGGGGTATACTAACAATTTGATAGGAGGTATGTTTCTCTTTTTTTTTTTTTTTTGAATAAAAGAAAGAAAGCACATTTTGAGACTATGATGAAAAAAATTATCAGTTCTGCTTCTGAAGCACTCTGAAGACAACAAAATACCAAAGCTCTAGAATTACACTGAAACACAGTCTTGGATTATATGTGTTCTCTAAAATTTGAACTATTTTAGCATGTACATTTACTAACTAAGTAAGTACGTAGTAATATATCCAACTGAAACACTTTTCCGTCTTGTAGCCATATAATTTTTCAAATAGTAAAGATAACGACTTTTCCATCAATACCAGAGGTACTTATATGGTTATTGCTATACCACCTAACACTGGCGATAGTGTTTTGGTGTATCGTGTTCAATATCTTTCCCTCACCTTTTTTAGCTTGGCCAAGGCTTCCTCTTAAATCCAACTGTCTAAACATATTTAAAGCCGCATGTGAAGATATCTCCTCCTCTTCTCCTTCGGGGCCATTATGTTGAGGGGCATCTTTGATCAAATCCTTTTGATTTTCAACATTAAAGGACTCCCTCCAACCCAGTTCATTTCCATCAAAAACTACTAGGTTGCAATTGTGTCCTCCTACTACTATCCTGTTGGAGTTTAAGAAAGCAAGCGATCTGAAAGGTAAGGAATTAGCTTTAATACTAAAGAATGCTCTTGGTGGTAAGCCTTCTCCCCCAGGATAGACAACGCAGAGGCTAGAGTCATGACAAACAAATGCTATTGCATCACCGTCCGTACTGAAGGCAACATCATGAACCCATGCATTGCTTTCATTCGTGAAATCCGCACACAAAGTGTGAAACGGTAACTTAGATCCCCAGAAAGTAGGCTCAGGCTTTACATCTATTCCTTTGATGTAGGCAGATAACACATTTACATGACCACTAGCACACCCACAAACTAATAATACATTATTTGGATGCCAATCTAAGCTAGTAATTGTAGATTTGAAGGGCTCTTTGAGATGTTTGGAAATCCACCAATCATTTTCTTCTTCATAATAGCATATGGCCACAACTTTGTTAGAAGATCCCACCGCGAATTTATTACCAATAGGTGACCATCTACAAACAGTGGCTGCCATGCTAATACGTAAGAGCACTAATGTCGGTTTGTATTCTTGATCCGCTTCACTGTAGTCCCACACCAATGCATTTCTGTCCTGCGAACAAGTCAATATTTTGCTGCCATCAGGGGAGATATCCACTGATGTCACTGTTTTATCATGGCCCTTTAAAACAGCTAATAACGTTGGTCTGCCGTTCGCTGTTACGGGAACCTGGTAAATTTCAACATAGTTCTCCTTGGTAATTGCCAAAATCTTACGATCATAGGAAAAAACATGTTCCTTTATAGCTTCATTCCCTAATTGGTATACTACTGGTGACGCCATACTTACTCAACCTTCTACCAGCGGTCAATTGATTATCTTCTCCTGTCAAACTATATACTTTTCATGTGCCTCTCCTATCTTCGCTCTGGGCCTTTAAAGCAAGGTACACGACAATTTCTCGCCTCAGTTAAGACCTAGCCATTATTATGAACGACACCTCTACAAAGCTCCGTTGATGTATTGCTTCACGAGTGGACAAATAAAGTCTAGTGATAACAACAACTAGATTTCAATATTTAAATTATTATTAGTACTGTTCTAAGAATACAAAAAGAAATAGAATGATAAAAAAAGAATAATAATAAGCAAGTAACAAAACTTGTATTTTATAGCAGTTTGAATATGAGCATAAGCCTCATGCAACCCCCCTCTATGACGCAAAAAGTCAAGTTTGAAATTTCTTAGGTGGTCTTTTGCTCCAAGAAAGCTTTCACGTTCGTCCAGGGTTTAATGATCTTTTCGTTTTTGGTATCCATGACTTTATCGTCAAGTGCGTTTACGACAGACTTAGCGAGGTTTCTGGTTTGTGGATTGTATAAAATCCTGAGCCATAAGAAACCAAGTACTAAACATAGTTGATAGCCGGAAGTTTTTCTAAAAAAGACAGTCCTCAACAATAAATATACCACCAAAAACAACTCATCGTAAGCAATCACGCTAGCCAATATATACAGCTGATCAATCACTTGCTTGATACCCTTATGGTGGGAAAACTGTAATACAGAAACCAAGTAAAATGGTATTATCTTAATTACCGACTTGAAAGTGAAAAACCAAACCATTGCCAATATAAGATATTGGAAGTTCTCCTGCGACAGTAATGCAGACAAAGGAGGAAGGTGTGTTACACCAAACTTGTTAGAAACAGTCCCAAATAAGGCAAGCGTCGACCCCACGAATGACAACCTGTAGCACATGCTCTGGATGTAAAATCTGTTTGGCAACCAAAGTAATTGCATAATAAAATAAATCGAACCAAATACGATAGTAGTAATATGACCATAAGTCCATATATTGTATTTCCACTGGTTCGAATGTCTTTCCTTCTTAACAAGTCTCCTCTTCCTTTGATCAGGACTCACCCTCAAATTTGTCACTTGTGCCACGCTCCCACTCAAAGAGTGTGTGTGCTTCTCATCAATTGAATTATTTTCTAAAGACTTTGACATATTAGAACAACTAATTGCGACAACTTGTCTCCCACAACAGAGGAAAATTAATCATAGCAATCAAGCCTTCGATGTTAAGGAGAAAACGAAAATTCGCTGTCGCAGTATGATTACGTAACGTTTACCTTCATCTTACGTAATTGTATACTTACGAACATCAAGCGTCTTTGTAGCGTTAGCGTTAGGTGGGAGATGAGGACACAATGGCTCGCAAAGACATTTACACAACAGACTATAGCAGCATAGGGTCTCTATCTGAGACGGAGTCTCAGATCTTGGCCCAATATCAGCTATTAGCGGTACAATTGAACACCTTGAACAACGAGATAAAGCAGTTGAATTCGGGAGAGATCTTAGTAGCAGAAAACGCGTCTTCTGAGCAAGAAGAAGTAATAGACAAACACAATTCTGCGGACCACTTACTAGATAGCTTGAGGAATTTAGAAATGAAAATTGGACTTGTGTACACTTTATTCAAAGGGGCAGTTTATTCTTTATTCTTGCAGTATGAGGAAGATCAGAATCTAAAAAACGACGAGGAGCAGCGAAAAACCTATGACAATGAAAACTCAGAGAGTGAAGAGGGGGAAGAGGATCTTGAAGGAAAAGACGAAGAAGAATAGATTCTACTATATAACCTTCCAAACAATAATTCGCAAATTCTTTATGACGACTATCTATGCCAAGTAAGTATGGCCTTCTTGCTGCAGTTAACAATTTACAGCCGCGCAATATTCGAATTTTTTTATTTGTTTTTATTTCTCTTAACAAAAATTAGAGGCAACGATTCTTTGGATAAAAGGACGGCAGGGAAAAAAAAATGCTAAAGCAGGAAACCTTATAGTCAAATTGAAGTTAGAAGGTCTTTCATGATAAAAGACGTAGAACATTGATATAAATCAATGTGTTTCGTGATTCTCGCCCTTGTGGTAATCAAGCATAGTCACGTTGTGAGTCGAGTGTCTGTTACTACGAGTCAAATGTTTAGGAGGAAGGAGTCACAATATTAATTTTCCGAAAAAAAAAAAAAAAAATTAATATATATATTAATGTGATAAAAAGTCACCGTCAGAATAAAATTAGTGCATATTAGATCAGAAGTTAACATTTCTCAAGAGTTAATTACAAGTAAAGGCTAATTCTTGTCATAATGACTTCTGGTTATGATAAATATTCGACACCTTTGTCGTCAAGGTATGCTTCGGAGGAAATGTCAAAGATTTTCTCTTTGAGGAACCGTCTATCTACCTGGAGGAACTTATGGCTCCAATTGGCCATTGCAGAGAAAGAACTTGGTCTTGATATGATTACGGATGAAGCAATTGAGCAAATGAGAGGACGTCTTGTAATCACAGACGAAGAGATTGAGCTTGCTTCCAAGGAAGAAGCAAAAGTTAGACATGATGTTATGGCTAATGTCCATGTTTTTGGAGAAAAATGCCCTGCAGCGGCAGGAATTATACATTTGGGCGCAACATCATGTTTTGTTACTGACAATGCAGACTTGATTTTTTTAAGAGATGCTTATGATATCTTAATACCTAAATTGGTTAACGTTATCGATAGATTGTCGAAGTTCGCCTTGGCTTATAAAGATTTGCCCGTGTTGGGATGGACCCATTTTCAGCCGGCGCAGTTGACAACTGTAGGCAAACGAGCAACCCTTTGGATTCAAGATCTACTTTGGGACTTAAGGAATATGCTGAGGGCCAGAAACGATATTGGATTAAGAGGAGTTAAGGGCACTACGGGGACTCAAGCCTCTTTTTTGTCCTTGTTTCATGGCAATCATGACAAAGTAGAGGAGTTAGATAAGAGAGTGACACAACTTCTTGGTTTTGAGACCGTTTACCCTGTTACAGGACAAACGTACTCAAGGAAGATAGATATTGATGTATTAGCTCCTTTAGCATCCTTAGGAGCTACTACTCATAAGTTTGCTACCGATATACGTTTACTTGCCAACTTGAAAGAAATCGAAGAGCCATTTGAAAAATCTCAGATAGGTTCCTCTGCAATGGCATACAAGAGAAATCCAATGAGATGTGAAAGAGTGTGCTCTCTTTCCAGACACCTAGGTGGATTATTCAGCGATGCTCTTCAAACAGCTTCTGTTCAGTGGTTTGAAAGAACATTAGATGACTCCGCAATCAGACGTATCTCGATTCCTTCGGCCTTTTTGACAGCGGACATTTTGTTATCTACAATGCACAACATCACTTCTGGCTTAGTGGTATATCCTAAAGTAATAGAGAGAAGAATTAAGGCTGAGTTACCCTTCATGGCCACAGAAAATATTATCATGGCAATGGTTAGAAAGGGCCAATCCAGACAAGATTGTCATGAAAATATAAGAGTTTTGTCTCATCAAGCTAGCGCAGTTGTTAAGCAAGAAGGTGGAGATAATGACTTATTGCAAAGGGTTAAGTCTTCCGACTACTTCAGTCCAATTTGGGATGAGTTAGATCAGTTGCTCGATCCCTCTACTTTTATAGGCAGAGCTCCAGAGCAAACCGAAAAATTTATTAAAAATGATGTCGCCGCGTCCTTGAAGCACTATCAAGGCCATATTGATAATAAGGTGGTGTCCTTAAATGTATAATTAGACTTAGTTTTTATCGCTACATTTTAGTAGTTAATACATGACAAATGATGCTTCGTTGAAACATAATACTAAATAACCGTCTATAAATAAAATATTGAAATTTTCCTATATTGTAGACAAGCGTTCAGTTACGCTTGCCCCCAACATAAAAAATGAAAAAAATACAACACAAAAAACTAAAATTTCCAACACACTTCAATAAAAAAGTCAAAAGAAAACATGGAAAGTCATATCATTCAGAGGATCATCTTATAAATGCTTTTCCTTGAATTCCTTCAACACAGGTTCGAAATTAAAGGTACAATAAATATCTTTTGGTGGAGACACTGCGTCAAGACTAATTATTCCGTTAAATAGGTCTCTTCTGAACAGTCTCTCATCCACATATAAGGTACAGTTAAAGTCGAAGGGAAGAAAATATAGTTTCATTCCCGATTTGTATCTAGGTCTTGCTACTACTTTTTTAATGAACAAGTTCTTTGGTGATTTATCCTTAGAATTCACAATCTGAAATATTTCGTCGATGTAGTCGGGATCGTCGATGAGAGAAAAATCTCCTACCCGTGCAGTTTCTAGTTTAAGAAGAACAGAACCCTCTGAATCAGACACACTAGACCTAGTAATCCTAAGCAAGGTATAAGACGATAATCCGAATTGTGAACGAATTGCGCTGCTGAAGTGATTAAAAATAGGCAATGACGACCTCTTGCCCTCTCTGTCTCCCGAAAAACTCTGTAAAATTTTCTTTGGAAGTTTCTTCTTATTTACGAGTCCACTGTCAACTATTTGCACTGGTTTTGACTCGAATTTCTCTTGAACACCTTTTGTTCGCTGCCACGTTATCTTACTATATGTGCCATTCTCTCCGAAACGTTCCTCACTGAATTCCTTTGGGGATTTATTAAAAAGTTTATCCAACGTGGTATTCTTCCTGTAAAACGAATACAATTCCAGACTACCAATTTGGGGAACTAGAGTCTCAAAAAGGGTATATATCGAGGGCACGCAAGTCAATGCGACACGAAGTTCTGCGCTTAGATACTTTAAATGTAGTCTAGGATAGCTGCTATTCAGGCCCTTCTTCATAAGGCCCTTACGACGAAGGGCAATCTGGACCAAATCCTTATTGTCATAATAATACCTCGTCTGCGGAGCCTGGTTGTCTGAGAGAAACCGATTCTTCTCCTGGTTTTGTACTTCTGCCTTCAAGATTGAATCCAGAATCTCTCTTATCGTCTCCTGCACAGTATCGCAACGGCCCTTGATCGGTGAGGCTGATTCTACGTCAGCCGCACCTTTTAACAGAACAGATGCTTTCTTTGACTTTGTCGAATCACTACCACTCGCACTTCCGCTCTTTGATTCTGAATCGATATCAAAGAGATTGGTAGTGGAGCTTGCTTTGCTCCCACTCAAGGAGTTAGTCCTGCTTCCGGATCCGGAAGAAAATACACCAGTTCCAAGCGTCTGCTCTGTTTGTTTGACCTCTTTCGTCCCCTTTTTAGGACGTCTTCTTGCATATAGATAGATTTTATCACTTCTTGCGTCCGCACTACTTTCTCTATCTCCACTAGCATCAGTGCTGGCATCTCCATTTACTTCATCGCTACCACCACCAGAGCTTTCCTCAGGCATACTACTGCTATTGTTTTTCAGAGCGTTTATATTCAATTCGTTTTGTAAAGGAGGAAGATTGAGCGAGCTATTAACTAAGTCATCCTGGTCCATGTCGACGCTCGCTCTTTTTAAAGAACCTGTCTGTTTCGCAGCATGCGTGGAATAAAAAATTTCTCGCTTAATCTCATTCATGCGAGCCGCATCTGAATTCTGGCTAATCCCGATCTCATCTTTGTTTCGATCTATTTTTCCATTCGTGGCATTATTAGACTGTACTATACCTTCTTGAACATCACGCTGATATTCATCAACTTTATTGAGAATATCATCTATCTTCACCATTAAAGCAATAATATTCTCGCTCGATAAACTGCTCGTAGCAAAATAAAATTGGTCTTCAAGACTTCAACGCCTGCTAGGTCCGTAAACACTAGGTACTCGTTCTAAGTTTCCCTAGATATGAGCCTAGAATTCCTTTCACTGCTTGTAAATAGGTGAGCTTCAAGATATTTTCTAAGATTGACTCTTGCTAGAGAAAGCAATTCCTAGGCAGAAAAAAAAAGACCTCCTCAAACGTTCACTAGCTTGCACTATGTATGTACAGATAAAGTTCTTCAACACTCTCACTTAACCTCGAAAATGAGCTATTCAACTCTGAGTATCCAGTGCCGTTCGCTACATCAAGAACATAACATGTATTTATATTTATATAAACGTATACAGTTTATGAAGTCGCTAGCACTTGCTCGTATTACCTGATGATCCTATCAGTTAGTAAACTTAGTTAAACGGCTGCCTTTTTGTTAATGATAACTCCGATGTGCATATAACAAGAGAAATTTCTACATATTAATTCTTGAATTTTACACATTAGGTCATGTATCTGGCGGACATTACTCAAGTCAATGCCACCGTCGCATAAAGTTTGCTTTTCTTTTTTATTATTTATTTTTTTCATGCAATAGATGTTTCTTGTTCGCTTTTCACCTCTTTTGCTGCCTCTCTTTAGTTGACTTAGTAGTAAAAGCCAATTGGGCACCCAATGCTTGCCTCAAGAGAAGTAAGTATTAATTGACCTACTGGACACCCCAAAACCACTTGTTAATTCTACAAAAACGAGCCCTACAGATAGTCTGTTAGTACCAAGACAGGAGAAACAGCTTCCTTTTTCTTTGAAACTACATGGGTAAGTCATGCAGTTTTTGGCATCCCTATTTATGAAAAATCCGATAATTCCGTTTGCTATTTGTCGAAGAATTACAAGGTTTCAGGTAATGCACCATCTTCTGCGCATGTAAGTAGTGAACATCATTCTCTACGTTGGAGAGATATCGCGTCGAGCTAAAATCAAGAGTCTCGGTAAGAGTCAAATAAATTACCAAGAACTTGTTGCGGTGATGGCCATTGTGAACCCGTATCTTGCATACAAAAGAAAGAAAAAAGAAAGTGAACGAAACAGTGCGAAAGATGTCGAAAGAAGGCATGATTTTGTGATTGATGTATGATTACGTTACGGCCAAAGGATAGATCATACGTTATTGCGATGACGTCAAGCCCTCGAATTGGATAGTGCACGATAGGGGAAGCTCAAGCGTAAGTTCAGATAGCAAATTAAGACGCGAAAGGATGATTCTTTGGTCGAATTATTCCTACTTCTAATTTTACGTGCTTCTAATGTTCTCTCATTCAATTTTTTTCTCGTTCAATTTTTCTCTGTTTCAATTGGTTTCTCATGTAGTTGGTCTTCGGTTCAATTTTTCTTTCGTTTAATTTTTCTCTGGTTTAATTGGTTTTCGCTTCAATTAGTTTCTCGTGCAATTGGTCTCTGGTTTAATAAGTCTCCGGTAAAATAGGTCTCTGAGTCAATTGGTCTTCAGCGCAATTGCTATCCGGTTCAATTGGTCTCTGATCCAAATGCTCTGACAATTTCCCCGATTGAAATATTTTCACATGAAAAGAGGAACAATAAAGCACCTTGTGGTCTTTGGAAGTTTTCTCAAATACAACCATTACTACAGGAGAGAGGAACATTAAACATTCCATAGCATTATTTTTCATTAAAATTCTATATAACGAGAAATGACGCGGGGGGTATAAAATAAAAATTTTGACTTTTAACTATATGTCTATCAAAAATTAGAACCCTGGTTTATATTTCTCTCTCTTACCCCAAGCTCTCCTTCTAGAAAATCGTTGTCGTCAGCATCCTTATCCTTTTTCCAGAAAGTCCAGTTATGGCTTTGATTGTTGTAGCCACGCTTGCGTAAGAAAAAGAACAACAAGCCTATTATGGCGAGTATAATTGCTCCACCAACACCAACAACCACACCTACGACAATTTTGTTCTTCTCAGAAAGCCCACCACCATTATTCAGCGACTTATCATTCCCTGTGGGTGAAGAAGTAGCCATTGTAGTTTGGGTGACTACTTTTGTGGCACCATTTCCGTCGGTGCTCTGGTACGTTGTCATGGTACTATGTTTGCTTGTCGCTCTCCTGCTGGTAGTTTTCTTGTCGTCATTCAGCAGCGCGGATTCTGATGAAGGCGACGACAGCGAACTCTTGGAAGAGCTATCACTAGATGACGACGAGTTGTCGTTCGATGTAGAACTGCTGTCGTTAGACGTAGAACTGCTAGATGGACTGCTGCTTGTTTTTGTAACAGACGACGCGCCTGAGCCGCTCGAGTGAGCGCTACTAGTGCTGCTGCTGGGCCCTGACGAAGTACTGCTGGGGATAAAAGAGCTATGCCAAGAACTATAAGTTTTCGAAGAAGGGCTCAGATATGAAGAACTTGGCCCACTGGAACTAAAGCTGTTGTAGTCATTGCTCGAACTACTACTGGGGTATCCCAGTCCGCTGCTACTGCTTTCTGGGCCACTAGTCACTGAAAATGAGCTCCGTTGTACTCTGTTAAAAGTCAGCAGTTCTGAATCCTTTCCACTTGGAAACCCTGACTGTGTGTCTGATTGTGTGCTATTCTGGACTTGGTGGTTGTAGTCGCGCTTTAAAAGCATTTGTTCTTCGTCTGCCTTTATTCGGCCTTTGATCCCTCCATTATTTCCCTCGATTCCACTAGCTCCTAAAAAGTAAATGAGGAGTATCAGAAGTACTAAATTCATCTATAAATCTTATTCTGTCTATTCCCAACCACCTCCTTAACGAGTGTACTAATATTAATTATAACAATTATGTATCGTTTTTAACTTTCTCTTCTTTTTTTTTTTCTACGTGCAGCAGTCGCG
Organism: [Candida] glucosophila; assembly: GCA_030572315.1. Lineage (NCBI taxonomy): Eukaryota > Fungi > Ascomycota > Pichiomycetes > Serinales > Debaryomycetaceae > [Candida] glucosophila. The sequence goes on along the minus strand of JAJLZR010000046.1, from coordinate 70,456 downwards.
GGCGGTGTGATCGTGTATGGTTCGAAACTTATAAATCTCTTAAATTAGAAATTTAAACCTCCTTCTTACAAATTTAACGTCTACTTGCGTCAACAGTTGACAGGGACTAGATCATGTCTTTTTGTAAGACGCCTAGATCGTCTACAAGGGAAAAAGATTTAAAAAAAAAAAAAAAAATAAAATATTGTACGCCCTGATGTCTTTTGACGTTTTTTTTTTTCTTTTATTCGTTGTTCTGATTCTACTTCAGACGATCTGGACTTATTTTATCGCCTATGAATAGAACGAAGAGAGATCGAGTCGATGCAAGTATACTTTTACCGAAGATTTACTTGAAAGATTTTTTTTTTTTTGTTTGTGTGTGTGTGTAGCAAGGTCCCAGGAGCAACCTAGTCTGCAATAAAGACCCTCGTTGCGCTCCTCTCGTGCTCCTTTGTTTAAAAAAAAAAAAAAATCACTTGTTTCAAGCGACAATTTTGTTACAGTGTTATAACTGGGCTACAGTCTATTTATCATGTTAGCGACAATTTTCTTCTAAACGAAAAAGTTTTTTTCTACGCGGTAATTTTATTAGATGCGTAAACGACATTACAAGCGCAATTTTATTAATGGCATTTTATTACAGGCGACAACAATTTTTGTCTTTTTGTAAGCGACATTTTGTTCCTGCTACAGAGACAGCGCGACCCCCTGTTGTATTGGTTCCGACAGCTCATAGTCGGCTACAAGGTGTTCCGTTTCTTCCGTAATTTTGTAGGTGTCAAATTTACGTTGCAGCTTTCTTGTTGCAGACAATTTTCTTCTTGCAAAGACAATTTTTATTTTGCAAGCGACAAATTCCTCTTGTTGTCAGCGACATTTTGATCCTGACGCGGACACAAGATGGCCTCTCCGTAACAGCAGGTTCAGCAGCTAACAATCGGCCTTAGGAGCTCCGTTATTTCCGGGACCTTTCTCGTTAACCTTAGAAGTCCCCGGCATCAACACAGTTCCGGGAAAGTCAGGTGGAAACCGAAGCCGTTCCTTAGCAGGCCTCGCTTAGCCAGGCCATGGAGCTTGCCGAAAAGTAGCACGTGATTCAAAGCACCTGCATTGCTTCCAGAGAGATTGGTAATATAGGGCTCTTTCTAGAATGTTCCTGCAAATTCGAAATGGTTCCAGGAATGATCAAAGCTTATCATAGATGCGAAAAGCATCACTTGGTTCTGGAAATTTCTGGCTTTGACAATGGGACTGGCATCATTATAAATTAGGTTGAAATAGACTAGGAGTAGTTTTTTCTTTAGATTAATTTATTCGAATAGATTAATAAGATAGCTCAATTAGACTAGTAAGCATGTTTTCAATTCCAGTACAGTACTTTCCATTTGAGTATGCATCGAGGTTTCCCGCAAATTTGCAAGCGGCTCACAAGGAGAAGGAAAATAGACAGGAGAGGTCAGAAGAGTCTCAGCCTAGGAGAGAATATCTCAATCAGGAAGAAATAATGAGAGCACTTTTGAGCTCTTTCGCAGGTCCTTTCGCAGGTCCTTTCGGGGAGAGAAGATATTTTGATAACGAGGATTCTCCATCTAGAAATGGAATACAAGAAGGAAAACAGTCACACCTTAATACTTTAGAAACTGATTTGGAAAATCATTTTGTTGAATCTAAGAGACAATTACAAAAGGACTTGGAAAGATACTCCAGCGAGTTGAGAAGCAAATTAGACGTACAATTGAGGAAACATGCTCTTGAAGCAGAGCAAAAGTTAGAGCAACAATTACAAATACATGCACAAGAGGCGTTCAAGTCTTTGGAAAAATCAAAAGCGCAAGCAATTGAATCGCTCAGAAGCTTTGAGAATAGAGAGAAAAAGCAAGTAGAGGAAAGGCAAAAAAAGCAGCAAGAAGAAGAAGTAGCGAGACAAAAGGCTGAAGAGAAAAAGAAGGCTGAGGAAGAAAGACAGCGTGAAGAAGCTTTAAAAAGGCAGGCTGAAGAGCAGAAAAAGGTCCAAGAGGAGAAGCGGCAAGAAGCTTTAAGAAGACAGGAAGAAGTATCTGCTCTCCGCAGGAAAGAGCAGGAAGATGCATGCAGGAAACAGGAAGAGGCCGCGCGAAAGTCTCAACAAGAAGTTGCAAATAAAGAAACCACAAATGCAACAAATGAGAAGCAAACGGAGTCAGATCCTATATCTGCTACTGTAGCTGATAATGTGGTAGGACGTTTGCTTTCGGGTCAATTTGATGATAAAACGGAAGCAGAAAACTTTTTGAGTCAGTTGCTTTTCCTTGCTAGTCGTATTTCCAATAGATCTACCCCCACTGAGCTAAGCACAACCGGTCTAGAAAATGGTTGCAGGAAATGCGGCGGTGCCTCCTCTGCAGGTCCATGTGCTTCCTGTAAATCGTCTGCGGGCGAACAGTGTGCATGCGACAAGGACAAAGATGTAGGCCTGTCTGAAAATCTGTCTGAGAGAAAAGCCTACCAAGCCATAAGGAAACCTGGAAACGGAGATGATGACGAATTTGTTGTCCTTAGTACGAGAATATGATGATTGCGTTTTTTAAATGGAAGGAATAATTTGGAAAGAGTATCTATCTACGTCCTGTGTATAATAATACAGTTAACTTAGAGCAATATATCCACTAGTTTTTGTAGTAATGCACTAGAGTTTACATAGATAAGTGATTTACTAAATTAACAGTCAATTAAAGATTTTCTAAACCTCAAAATGGCTACTACGATAGGGAAATCAATAGCAATATTTGGAGGAAATGGGTTCTTAGGAAGAAAGATTTGTGAAACAGGAGTAAAGTTAGGTTATAATGTAATAGCTTTTTCCAGATCGGGACCAGCTACATCATTAAAGGAACCTTGGGTGGATCAAGTACAATGGAAAAAAGGAAATATATTTGAACCCGACACTTACAAGCATCAATTGGAAGGAGTAGATGCAGTTGTTCATTCCATTGGTACATTGTTTGAAGACACCTCTTACAAGGAAAGCTTAAACACAAGTATCACTAGTAATAGTATTCAAAAGCTTGGCTACTTTTTCACAAAAGGAAATCCTATGGAAAAAAATGAGTATAAGACATATGGAGCCATCCAACGAGATTCGGCAGTTCTACTAGCTGATACATTCTTGCAAGCAAAAGGAAAAAGTCATTCGTTTGTGTACATTTCAGCTGATCAAGCCCTCCCGTTCATACCAGAGTACAGCGCTACTAAAAGAGAAGCAGAGCAGCTTCTATCTCAGAAAGAGAATTTAAGAACTATTATAATGAGACCGGGGTTCATGTACGATGAAAAAGAACCTAATCCATTAAATGCACGCAATTTATTAAGGTACTTTTTAACTGCTGGATATGACGTCAAATCTTGTCTACTCGGTAATCGAATGGACTTGGCAAATAAATTAGTTAGGCCTCCGGTGTCTACAGCAGAAGTGGCGGCGAAAATATTTGAGAAATTCGAGGACAGCAATTTTAGAGGAAAGGTCACACTTGAAGAGATACGCAATAAAAAGTAGAGACAATAGCTGTTTTTATATGTGGATGATTACACCTAGCTGGTTATGGGCAGCTATTATATAGATTGAGCTAATTGTACTCCCTTGTGTTCATTTATTTCTACTTTGTACCCTATTGATCAAATTAGCAATAACCAGTATGTACATTCATAAAATATATTGTATCACTGGTTTCAGTCTGATACGACTATCGTAAAGCTAATGCACACATACTTGTAGAAAGGTAATCTATCTTTCATACGATGGCAAGATGTCTAGTGTTCTATTTATAGTTATGTTATCCTCAGACATTATAATAATCAACCCCTGGCATATTCTTCCTCAAAATATACTTCCTCACTTCGTCACCAATGAAAACAGTGCTACTGATAAAAAAAAGATAAATTAAATCTGATAACGACAAGACTTCTGTTTGGAATACTGATTGGAAGAATGGAAGATAAATAGCACAGAGCTGTCCTAGTATTGATCCTGCGATTGCAAGGTTGAGCATTTTGTTTCTCAAACCTAACTCAAAGATTGATTTAGTGAAGTGTCTGCACGATAAAGCATTAAACATATCAAAGAAAACAAAACAAGTGAAAGTCATTGTCGTACCTCTAGCTGTAATCTCCTTATCTCTCATTTCCCTAGTAAAAATGAACATGGTCCCTATGATAATGATGCCAGCCGAAGATAAGATTCTCTTGATAACATCAGGTTTTAGTATAACACTTTCACGCCTCCTTATAGGCTGATTCAACACCTCAGGATCGACAGGTTCGACCCCTAAGGACTGGGCAGGTGGTCCATCCATCAATATATTTATCCATAAGATCTGCATAGCATTCAATGGGTTTGGTAACTGGAAAAATGTTGATATTGCAATCAATGACAATGCCGCAATGGAAGTGGATAGTTGAAAACTGACAAAGTTCTGAATGTTATTATAAATACCCTTTCCTTCTTTAATAGCATTTAAAATAGTAGAAAAATCGTCGTCAACAAGAACCATATCCGCTGCTTCCTTGGCAACATCAGTCCCATTTCGACCCATGGCTACTCCAATATCAGCAAGCTTTAGAGCAGGAGCGTCATTTACACCATCCCCAGTCACAGCTACTATATCTCCACGTTTTTGTAATGCCTTCACAATCAATACTTTGTGCTCTGGTGTGGTTCTCGCGAAAACAGTCACCTTATGAATTTTATGTGCTAGGGTTTCTACGTCTAATTTGTCTAACTCAGGTCCCGTCATGACCGAGTCGTCGCCTAGAGTGGAAATACCTATTTGTTTCGCTATATTAGCGGCTGTCGTTGGCGAGTCACCTGTTATCATAATTACATGTACTCCACTTTTAGCTAACAAAGAAACAGAAGCTCCCACATTCTTGCGGGGAGGGTCTTTAAGGCCCATCAAACCACAAAATGTCAAGTCAATAATTTCTTCTTCAGAAGATTCATCCTCAACAAATTTTCGGTTGTTTCTGGCAAAAGCTATAACCCTCAAACCGTCATCAGCCATGGCAGCGGCCCTGTTCGAGATACTTTGCCTCAACTCATCGGTCAATGGCTTTATTTCACTTCTTTCATTATAATACATCGAACAATGTGCTAACATATTTTCATTTGCTCCTTTTGCAAAAGTTTCGACTTTATTTATGTCTCCTGAATGCACGCACACAGCCATATACTTTCTACGGGAAGAAAACGTTACCTCGCTTATTCGTTGTCTAGTCCCTCTCATGTCTTCCAAACCAAATACGGGTAAGCTTTCGACTAAGGCGGTATCACTTGGGTTGCCGATATATTTCTCTGATTCCTTTGAATAAATAGCATTGTTACAGATGTTGGCCGTTTCCAACATTTTGTACATATTTTCTGTTAAAAAATTCTTCGCTTCTTTGTGTTTAAAGTTTTCTAATTCTAAAAATGAGGTCTTGTAATTTGCTTCGTAATCAAATGCCCAAAGTTTAGCCACTGTCATATGGTTTTCTGTTATTGTGCCCGTCTTATCTGAACAGATAACATTGACGCTCCCTAAAGTCTCTACACTTGGTAATTTCTTTACTATTGCTTTCTTATTTGCCATTCGCAAAACACCTAAAGCCAAGGTAACGGTAACTATTATAGGCAAACCTTCAGGTATAGCGGCTACCGCTAGAGACACAGATATTTGGAACATATCCAACCAGGACCTTCCTTGAATAATACCAATCAAGCAAATAACACCAATGATAATAAAACTGAACAATGACAACTGCTGCCCCAATTTGTCCATTGCTTGTTGCAAAGGAGTCTTTGGTTTTTCGATTTGGGACATCATCTGAAACACACTGCCGAATTCCGTTTTTTCATTGGTACCAATGACAACTCCTGATCCATGGCCATTCCTCACTAAAGTCCCCATAAAAGCTATTGATGACCTGTCACTAACAGGAATAATAGCACCCTTTATTTGCACTGGCTCTGTCAGCTTGCGTACAGGGACATTCTCCCCAGTCAAGTTACTTTCGTCTACGAAAAGATTTACGCTAGTAATTAACCTGACATCGGCAGGAACTCGGTCTCCCTGGTTGAAATGAACCAAGTCACCAGGAACTAATGAGGATGCAAGCACAGTAGACGTGTTCCCATTTCTGGTCAAATGTGCTTCCGCAGGAACCAAATTGTTCAAAGCTTCGAGGGACTTTTCCGATCGATATTCCTGTATAAAGCCCACGGAGACCACTATTACAATAGCCAAAGTGATTGAGACAGCATCGTCAACATTGTTCATCCAGAGACTGATTATTGCCGATCCTATCAATAATAGTATAAGCGGATCTTCATAAAATTTTGTAAAAAACTTTTTCAACGTGCTGTCTTCCTCTTTACCCGTAAGCTCGTTGCTGCCATAGACGGTCCGACGGTGTAGGATATCGTGAAAATTATTGAGCCCATCCTTCCCATCTGTTTCAAACTCATTTAACACTTCCTCTACCGTATGCTGGCAATATTTTACCGATGGAGTATTAGATCTCTGTTGTAGGGGATTGCTTTTTATATTAAAAGGATTATCACTCATAAAGATAATAGTCTATACCTAATCCTTTAGTCTACTACCGTAATTGTTAGTAAATCCGTTTTTAATTAAAAGCCTCTTTGATATTATTTTTTGCCGATTTGCCATCCAGTACTGCTACTGCTTAGCCCAGTTAAAAAATCCTACTTGATGGCTGAAATATATATCAATCGCTCCTGCTCGTTTCCCTACAACCAAATTCAATCCTGACTATACTCCTTATTTCCGGTTCAATATCCCGATATATCTGATACTTACTTTTTACTTCTGACTAATTCTTCCCTGCAAGTGAAGGCTCTGAAAAGATTTGCTTTTGATGCCGCTGGACACTCTTCGCGTTTTCAATTCAATTTGCGCTTCAATTGGTTTTGTGTTACTATAAAGGGTATCTTATATATAAATGAAGAAAATGACATTATAAATCGGCCAAGCCTATGGCGAAATGACTTCAGAGGCCGCTTTTCTTAATCTATTCATAATTGCTAAACCCTCGTTCTCTTCATTAACGCCTTCTATGAAAATAAAATCGACATGTAATTCGTCAGCTTGTCTTAGCATTTTAAACATATTCCTAGCTATCTCAGGCAAAGTATTGCCCAACAGTTCTTCAACCACGATCTGATCGCTAATTTTGTCAGCCGTGGTAAAATTATTAGTCTTGAGCAAAGCAACTTTTTTTGAAGAGTTCGATATGTGGTTATCTCTCATGTATTTATTGATGACGGCTATACCGTCACCGCTGTTCACAAACAAAATCACAGTTGTATTTGGGGAGTAGTGTCGATATTTCATGCCTGGGGTTTTCACAGGTTCTGACTTTCCAGCAGTTTTTCGCATAATTTGAACATTTCCCCAAGGGGCGCCGCCAACTCGTTTAATTTGCTCGAGAGATATTCCTCCAGGACGCAAGATCATAGGAGGATCTACAAGGCCATCCACAACGGTAGATTCCACTCCTACGTCGCAGGGACCACCGTCTATTATATAAGGAATTTTACCATGCAAATCTTGGTAGACGTGTGCTGCTGTAGTAGGACTAGGTCTTGTAGAAGAATTTGCCGAAGGTGCAGCTAAAGGCGTATCACTAAAAGCTAACAAGGCTCTCGCAACTTCGTTTTGAGGGAGTCTGACTCCAAATGTATCTTGACCGACAGTTACCACTTTGGATATTCTAGTACCAGGAAGCACAGGCACAAGAATCGTAAGAGGTCCTGGCCAAAATGCATTAATTAAACTATCGTATATTTCCGGGATTTTAGCTCCTTCAGCTAATATCTGACGTTGCAACTGATCTTTGGATGACACATGTACGATGAGGGGGTTGTCTGCTGGTCTGTTCTTTACTCGATATATGGATTGTACTGATTTATCATCTAGTGCCGATCCCCCAAGTCCGTATACTGTCTCCGTTGGGAATCCTACTACATTATTCGTTTCTCGTAATTCTCTAGCTGCTTTTTCAAGATTTTCTTTTGAAAATTCATCTGTCACCTTCGGAAATTCTCCTTCATCGAAGATAATACTATCTCTGTCTACTGGAAGTAGCTTTGTGGAAAATGCCATACTTCTCTTAACACTAACGTATCCTTTTTTGGATGGTATCCTACAAAGAAATCTCTGCTTTACTACTACCATACATTAGTAACCGTTTAAACTTATTCTCTCATATTGGGTAAGTCATTGCAGGTCACGGGACCTTTTTTTTTTTTTAGTGCCCAGTGTTCTGTCCCCGAAGTTCCTTAATATACTACGCGGCATGGAGATGTCTTCTTATGTAGTGTGTAGATCTACAGAAAGTAAATCTAGGACTATATGTATATCTTAAAACTGGGCGTGTCTACTCTGATCTTAAGATTATGTGAGTATGCATTGCTGTGATCATCTTACAAACGCGTTTAGGTATTTCCAAAAAGCGTTCTCTCTTCTAAAACACTATATATTCGGCAAGAACCTTTTTCTCGTCTTCATTCAATTGATTGTACAACATTTGAAAGTCGCCCAAATTTTTTCCGATGCATTCTTTGAAAAACAGGACTAGTATATTTTTCAAAGAGTCATCATTTTCTTGATCTTCGTACAGGTCTTCCACTTCGTCGGAATCAACGTATGATTTTAGTTTGTCGATACTGGGGACACCTATATCACTCAAGTCTTCCCAGTCGCCTTCGTTGTCCGCTTGGAAGACTTCCTGAGCGTCTACAGGAAGGTCATTCGATCCTACTTGTTGACATTGAAAGCTTAATTCACTGAGAAGAAGTTTAATAATTTTTAAGGAAGTGGGAATTTGAGTATAACGATCAGGCATAAACTTTTTCTTTGACCTCGTTATTATTATGTCTCCCTCATAAGGAATTAAGTCCCCATCAACTATAAGAGAATGGAGTCTAGGGTCGTTGATGGAGAAAAGCTTCGCTAGAGCTATAGTGCTTTTCTTTATTTTTTCGTAGCCTCTCGTTATTTCATAGGACTGAAACCATATTGGCAATACCAACGAAAGACCAGACTTCACTATCTGTGTACTGGGGTCTGGAAGTTTAATATCATTAGCTAAGAAATTTATCATTTCAAAAGGGGATAATAAAGCTAACTCGCAAAATACCATTATTAAATTTTCAATAATGACCACTTCTTTTGCCATAACCAACCTTTTAACAGATGCCAGTAGAATTTGGGGGAAATAAGGACCTAAATATGGTTGAAACTTTTCTATAAGATTCAACACAATAGACCCACAATTTGCAGCTGCACTGTCGGATAGGTTAGGTGACAAAAACTTCGATACGTCAACTAAAAGCAAATCCAACCCGGATTTATTTGTGACTGGATCTCGGTAGCGAAGACATATTGTTTCTGATGTTTTCTCTAGAAGTTTGCCAAGGCATAATCCAGCACTTTGTAAGATTTGATCATCATCTGACTTCTCGATTAATCCATTCAAGACGTTAAATGTCATCGAAAAATTCGTATCTCCAAACACGTTCACTTCAGCGGCATCCTTTGGAGCAGAATCAATAATTGAGCTCAAGAAATCCAATCCCAACGACAAAGCAGGTGAATAAGGGCTCGTCGCATTGTCATTTTCGCTTATTATTCCTATTGTCATCGGCAAGCACTTCTCGCAGCATCTAGAATAATGTTCAAGTTTCGTGTTGCCTAAAAGTGTCTTGAGTGATTCACACGCATCAATAGCGCATTGCACATTGGCCGGATCTTTGAAAGCCACCCTAAGGATTAATTTAACAATATCATACTTGCCTGAGATCTCACATTCACATGCAAGGAGCTTATCGATAGTAATGGCTATATAAATTGTCTCCAAAACAGCAGCTAGCGTGTCCTCCTCGCCTTCTTCAACGACTGAATCACATAGACTAAAAATGGTAACCTGAGCGTCTAATTTCTCCGCAATAGATAAAATCTTATCCAAGTCTATCGAGTTCCTGAACAGTGTACAAGCCACTAGGATTCCGGCTTTAACTAGTGTATAAATTTCCCCATCTGGACAACCCTTAACAAAAGACATCATTTGCATAAACAATTTCTTAGCTAGGTCTTCTGTCGGTAATTTACCTTCGAATTTCTCCAATAACTTTGGTAATACTAAAAAGCAGCGAGCAGTAAGAACGGGATGGTTTCTTTCAGAAAGTTCATAGGTAATTGAAGTAGGAATGATACCTAGAAGTCTTTCCATAGAAACATTATCCATTTTCAATTGCTCCGATTCATTCAGAACAAGGCCCTCAAGCAAAAATAAGTAACACTCTTTCCATTCCCAGTAAATTTCATTTGATACTACTAGTTCTGAAGTTACTCGACAAAAAATTTCGTTCAAGTCTTGGTCATTGAGTTCGGAAAGCAAATCGTATACTGAATCTCGAATACTGACCCTGCCAGAAAGTCCTGTCAAATCGGTAACGTATTCATTAAAATCAGCTTCATAGTTCTTTATAATGTCCCCTGGCAATGTCGCGCATTGAACCAAATCATTCACGAATCCTGTAAATGCATTTGGATCCGAAGAAAGTGGTAATTTATGTTGGAACATTGCAGTAAATTGCAACAATTCAATGACAAAAGATGAAACGGCCTCGCCTGGATCCTCGGGATCCCTCGTGGAAACAGAGGGCAAATTTTCAACTCTCATTCTACCCACAATCTTGGACACGAAGGAGAAATCCCGCAAAAGGTATTCTTGAAGCTGCATAATAAGCTTCTCACCGAGCTTCTTGTGTATGTTGTTCAAAATATTATAGATACTGGCTCTGTAGTTGACATCGCTCACACTTATATTCGAAAGGTCCGAAGGTAAAGGCACGCTTAAAATGTTCGTGAACAAGACAGATACCTTCTCAAAATGCTGCCATACTGCCGTTGTCCTCTCAGTACTGGAAAAAGCTTCTGGACTCTGAAACACCTTCATTATGCTCTGATATAATCTCACGCATGCATTCTTGATATCAGTGCTCAAAAAATTCTTTTCAAGCAATACTATTATATGGTTCGTCAAAGTCATCCCTATATTGTCCTCCCAGAACTGCTCCTCTGTTATTAAATCATCAAATAACTCGTTGATCACCGTAAGTCCTCCCACCATGCAACTCTCGTTATCGATATATGTAGTCAGCTCATATAACTGGGACATAAGATCTGGCCACTCATCTGGATAGTCTGTTGCCGCAATTTGCACTATCACGTACGAACAGGCATCCCGAATTTTCCGCTCTTTAGTGCTTGTTACCAAGCCTAGTAAGCTTCCTCTCAAATATTGTTTCAACTCCTGACTCACTGGTGGCCCCACAAATGACTGAAAGGCCATAGACCAGTACTTTGGCACAAGTCTTTTCAAGTGTAGCAAGCACAGCTGTCTTAGATCAATTGCTAAATTTTCATCTCTGCTGAGTTCCATTACTAGGAACATCACCTGTGAGACATTTGTATTGACCGCTTCTTGAAAATTCAACTCCCCTGCTCTTCTCACATTATTATCTGGGCTATTTTGGCTAATTACCAAGTTTAAAATGTGCCCCTTTGTATCCATCGAACCTCGTTTTTAAGATGGTTATTGGAATATCATCGAGTTAATATTTCAGTCGCGCTCAATACTTTTTCGTATCAAGTAATCTTGCTAGTGTTATTAACTGAAAGTCGGATTTTCAGTAAGTTCATAGCAATTTTGCAATTAAAGTAAGCACACACAGATACAAAAAGAGACATGTTTGGTAAGAAAGAGGAATATCCCAATTTAGGTGATGTTCAGAAGCCTCTTGAGCCTGAACAGTTGAGAATATTGAGGGACCAGGTGGAGTCGGAAAAATACAGCCCAAACCCTCAGTCCCAGTTCAATTACGCATGGGGACTAATCAAATCGAACGAACGTAGAGATCAAAAGCAAGGTATAGATATCTTAACCCAATTGTCCCGCAGCCAACTTTCCATGCAAAGGGAGTGTACCTACTATCTCGCCTTGGGATGCTTCAAGCTCGGTGATTACGCAAGCGCAAGACGACACACAGAAACACTTCTCAAGAGCGAGCCAGGAAATACTCAAGTGCAAGAGCTAAAAGAAACTTTGGATGACAAAATAATGAAGGAGGGTCTTTTCGGCTTGGGTATAGCTGGTGGTGTCCTTGCTGTAGGGATCGGGCTTATCAGTTCGCTAGCTAGAAGAAAGCGTTAAAGTAGTCTGCTTATATTTTTACCAGCTGGCTGTATAGTAATGTTTTTAGTTTTTATATGCCTCATGAATGATCTATTCAATCGCTATTTCTAGGCCATAGAGAGCTGGGAGTTCGATGGAACATAATTGACATGGGACATAATTTTGACGCGCGCAGATAATATGCGATGAGGTATGGCTGATAGGATGGCCGATGAGACTGTTGAATATTGGAGGAAAGCGGAAAGTAATCTCGGACAAAGGGTGGCAGACATAGTTTTAGAATGCTTCAACAAAGTATCTGTGAGGAGTGGAAAGCCGGCTATCAGGTCAAATGGAGTCAAAGAGTGGACAGTACTTTCGGGCCTAGTGGCATTGATACCGTCGCAGCAGAGCGATATGCCTAGTTTATATCCCTTAGTTGTTGCTACAGGGGTCAAAGTTTTACCAGAAAGAGTACGGAGTTATTCTAAAGGTCTTATTGTCCACGATCAGCATGCGGAAATTTTGGCCTTGAGACTATTCAATTGGTATCTTGTAGAAGAGTGTCGTCGAGTGCATTTCGAGGACAATGACTCCAAATTAGTCGACAAAATAGCAGGTACGGACAAGTTTAAAATGAGAGAGGTGAAGTTAGCATTATATGTCTCGGAGCCCCCATGTGGTGACGCTTCCACTACGTATTTGGAAGAATCGATAGGCCAAAGTGAAAATTGGGAATTTGAGCACAAGGACAACGGCATAGATAGCAGTGTTTTGAGAGGTCGAAGTTATTTCGGAAAACGGGGTCAGGTTAGAACAAAACCAGGTAGAGGAGACAGTTTGCTCTCCCTTAGTAAATCTTGCTCGGATAAACTTTGCTTGCGTCAATATCTAGGTATTACCAATGCTATTACTAGTCGTTTATTTCCTCAAGGGGTGTATCTCGATTACCTTATTCTCCCACGAGAGAAGTGCAACAATCTAGACTTGGAGAGATGTTTTCGGACACGCTTTGAGCTCGACAAATCAGAGGTGCACTACTTGAAGACACTTGTATATGACAAAGATGACTTCCAGTACAGACGTCCCGGTCCTGAAGTGGCATCCGAGCCTTCTCAGCTCTCCCTTTTGTATGTGATGCCAACGAACAGTATTCAGGTACTTAATCGAGGAGTTCGCAACGGTTGTTTCGTCAAGAATAAACCCCCACGTCCAGGAGGGGAGTGTTTCATTTGCAATCAAACGCTATACAAAAGAGCAAGACCGTTGTTGCACCATAATAGCTCTACCTACATTCAATTCAAGCAATCCAATTTCAAGAGACAAATGAGAAAAATAAAGGCCAAACATGTTCTTCACGATGGCCTTCAAACTACACCAGATGATTTTGACTTGTGACTGCTCTTTCTAAAAATATAAAATAAGTTCTCAACTATGCTAATCCGACTCCGATGGAGTGGCATCACCCTCAACTTCTTCGTCTTCCACCTCTATACCCGCGGTGTCATGCTCCATAGAGATAGCATACTGGGCACTTTCTAACAACTGCTTTAGCTGCTCGTTATCTCTTACGTAGTTAATTGGTTCTAATCCGTGGTTGTCTTTAATCCTAGTATCTGACCCTGCGTCAAGAAGGTTGTCAACTATAAAGTACCCGTGCTCTGGCTCGTCTACTGAGTACTGCACCGCTAAATGCAATGGTGTTTTGCCCTCTCTATTAGTGGGATCTATTTCAACACCTTCAATATCCAATACGATATCTATAAATTCCCAATTGCCCGCATAACAAGCAATATGCAATCCCGTGTTCAAACTCATTGCCTCCCGAGTGCTATTGATCAAGTTCGCTAATTTTTCGCTATCGTTTTTCAATTCTACTTTAATAGACAATAAGAGTTCCGTGTTATTTCTTCTTGCACTTTCTAAAAGCTGCTCCCCGTACGAAGCTCCTTCATTTTGGTTCGATTGTTCTGTCATTTTTTACTATTTCCAAAATTTAAATAAATAGGCTTTTCGTTTGGCTTTGTTCAAGTCGCTCTGAATAATTCCCTTATTCCAATATACTCCAATATTATACTCGATCCTCACGAAATCCCTTCCTCTATCTCTTTATCCAAACTTTAGCTCTCGGAAAGGTTCTCCTACTAAAAAGAAGGATGACTTTTAATTCAATATTGTTTCTCTACACTAGTAGAATGCTTAGAGAAGCTTGCGGAAATTTATATCCCAATCCCATAATATGTGCGAATCCTCAACATCAGAGAATATCGCATAATCAAGTTTAGACTCAAAAAGTTTAGCCTACTACAGAAAAATATAAGACAATGATCAAGCCAGTTATTGCACCATCGATTTTGTCGGCCAATTTTGCCCATTTAGGATGTGAGTGTCATAAAATGTACGATTCAGGAGCAGACTGGCTCCATATCGACATCATGGACGGACACTTTGTGCCCAATATCACCATGGGTCCCCCAGTTGTTTCTAGTTTAAGAAAAGAACTTCCTAGGTCAGAAAATAATCCCAATTTTTTCGACTGCCATATGATGGTATCGGAACCAGAAAAATGGGTAGCAGAGATTGCGAAAGCAGGAGGGGACCAATTCACCTTCCACTACGAAGCTACAAAAGACCCTGTGGCACTTGTAAAATTGATTAAACAGCACAATATGCGTGCGGCGTGTGCTATTAAGCCTGGAACGCCGGTAGAAGTGCTCCATCCTTTGGCAGATAGTCTCGACATGGCCTTAGTGATGACGGTGGAACCAGGATTCGGTGGACAAAAGTTTATGAGTGATATGATGCCCAAAGTGCAAGAATTGCGCTGTAAACATACTAATTTAGACATCGAAGTTGATGGCGGCCTTGCTAGGGAAACGGTTGGTACTGCAGCGGAAGCAGGAGCCAACGTAATTGTAGCAGGGACATCTGCCTTTAAAGCTCCAGATCCCAAAGAACTCATCCTGTTTATGCGACATCATGTTGAGAACAGTCTTGAGAGTAAACAACTACTAGAAAAATGAGTGCTTTTACATATGTATATACGTATACATTTAGCTATGCATACATATGTCTATGTATGTAGTTACGAATGAATAGCCAAATCTTCTTCTCGCAATGGTCTAAACGCCCCTCTGGGGAGGCCAGAATTAAAATGCTGCTACTCCCAAAGTAGTACCTTCTCCTTGGATAGATTCCTCTTGGGACTCGTTAGCTTTGGCCCTAAGGGCAGTCCAGAAAATAGCTTTTATTCTTTGCAAGCGACTTTCGTTTCTTTTCTGCTGCTCAGTACTGACACTGTCATCTTCAATATCCATGACATCTTCTCTTGGCTTGGTTACATCGCTTTCGCGCTCTTGTTTGTTCTTCTCCGAGTATTTTTGGTTCCTAGCAATCTTCTTGGCCCTCTTTTTCGATAATTTTTGTCTAGTTACTGCGGTTGTGCTTGAAGCATTTCCACTATAAAGTGCAAGTGCAGGGGACTTAAGATTTCCTGGTTTGGTATTTGAATCGGAAACACCGTCTATCTTGATTGTTTGTGCCGGTAAACTTGAGCGAGCTGCTCTTTTCCTTCCAAGGGAATACGCATGTTTAGAGCGTATTTGCTTGTCTTTTGGTCTATTAACTGAATGTATTGAAGGCATGTTGCGCTGTGTTACTAAAGGAGTACTCTAGGCCTTCCCTTACTTCAAATTTAAAAAACTAAAAAAGAAAAAAGATCTAATCAAGGTTTAGCTTTGATCAAGTCCAATTGCGACCTCATCGCGCATTGCAATTAAAAAAAAAAAAAAAAAAAAAAAAAAAAGAGGGCTAAAAAATTCTCCCGGGGGTGATTCGAACACCCGATCTCAAGATTATCTGAACAACATTACAGTCTCGCGCCTTAGCCAGCTTGGCCACCGGGAGGAATTGCTGAACGTGGGTGGGATCGAAAGCTTATAAAGTCATTTCTTAAGGACACGACCATGAAGATAAAGGAATCTGGGCCGGATAGTCAGAAGAAGTTGAGCTGCATAAATAGACCAAACTAGGATGAAATCCAGCGAGACGGACTCAGAAAAAGCAAAAAGACATAAATAGTGTTATCCTCCAGTATTATCGAGATATCTAGGATTATAAGGAGTATCCAGATAAGTAGCTTAGATCAACGAGGATCAAGTAGCTAGCAAGAGCATTGGGTGCGTTAGCAAGTAGATCAGCTGTCAACCGAGAAGATAATGTATGTTTAATTAAACGAGAGAATTGATAATTAGTGCTCACAGAACGTGCTAGGTCTTCACATTATATATATATATATTTTTTTTTTTTTTTTTTTTTTTGGAGGGACCTACCCAATTTGTAAATTGTTGCGGCATGCTAGTGGTAATACTAACATGAAAGAGTCGTGGGAGACTTCTATGCAATTCCTTAGAAGCCATGTATTACATATAGAAACTATTCATAGTTCCTTGGCAACTCAGAGGCTTGCAACTGTTACCTCTGGTGTTCTTGCAACGACGTTTTCTCAAATATTTCTTTTACAATAATCGAGCTACATTTTCAATTATGTAAAAAAAAAGTATTTTGTATTAAGCCATAAGTAAAAAAGAAGACCAAAATAGAAGAAAGAAAACGTAATATAGAAAAAAAAAAAGAATGTCTGATGTCATGCACTTTTCACTGCCTATTTTGTAACAATGAAAATGGTTATCTCAGAGGCTCCATCACAATCAAAGTTGCTTGTGAGAGAGTACCTTCCGTCACCAGTAGGGCATGCTTTCCATTTCTGATCGTCATTGTAATATAATCTATCATCTTTGACAGAAAAATTGGTACTTGGTTTGACATCATGCCAAGCCTTAGTGTTGCCTACTTCACCAGAGTCGGGGTTTATGTAGACCGCGTCGTCGTCTTGGTCTACCAATGTAGTGTCGTCTTTTAAAGTGAAAGTCACCTTGTATCCTTCGTCACCACCCACAGAGAATACTTGGGTGTGCTCTGGAACCTTGTAGATTGGCACGCTTTTAAAATCCGCGGAATTGTCTGCGACTACTTGAAACAGACTGTCTCTCTTTATAGGCGTGGCAAGAATTGAAGCAAGATTGACTGCAAATACTGTTATGGCGGCAAATCCTAATTTCATTGTCGTATCTTATTTTTCTCTCTTTCTTGGAAATTTAAGAGTATCTACAGCTTACACTGCTCCTTGGCCTCCCTTTTATACATAAGTTCGTCATTATAAATAGCATACGTTAACGTGTGAACCATAAAAATCAAAACAGGACAAGAAATATTCTAATTCGCACAGAAATTGTATTTGTCTAATATTAGCATTGTTTCTTAAATAGTCTGTATGTACCCTTATTACAATGTAGCTATTTATAATTGAGTCATCGTGGCCCACACCTTGGCAAAAAATGAATGAACGATCATTCAAAAAGAAATCGCATAGCTAGGAAAAAAATTATCGTTTAAAATCGCTTGATGATTGCTACCTGTTTTTAATAGAAACCCGTTTAAGTTCGTGCACTCAAAAGGTTCTAACCACCGATCTAAAATTAGCACCCCATCCCAGCTTATTTTAAAATTTGGAAATTGTTCCATTCACTTTCTTTAGTGAAAATGCGGCCACAAAGTAGTGAGGGGTCTTCATTGCTCGCTTGCTCTCTTGTTCTCTCAATATACCGTGACTATGCAAGATCTTAAATTGCATATATATTTATACTAACTAAACCTTTTTGTATCACTACACAATATCATAAAATTCACATCACCAGGTAAGATACCTGGTCCCAAGGTAAATTGAATATGTTAACTGTTCTTTTAACTTGATAATTTCTTAGCGGCTTCTTGAGAGATCTCGTATCTTTGTCTTGCTTCTAAAGGAAGTCTACCCAAGTTGGCTTCAAAAGCGGCCGAATAAGGTGCTTTGGTCACAGATGGAGGGTTGTTAGCTTTAACCGTGCCGAAGTAGTTTTCGTAAATGTCACCATTGTAAGAACCAAGGGCAGAGTTGATAAGCATATCGGAGAACAAGAACGAGTCAGTCAAAGCAGCAACGTGTGGTCTAATCTCTTTCAAAATTACTGGTACAACCTTCGAACTCAATTGAGTCACCAATTTAGTTGGCAAGATGTTAAAGGCTAAGAACTCACCGGCAAATCTCTCGATTACCATGGTAGCAGTATAGATTTTGCCCAAGGAGATCAAATATGGCTTCAACTTCTCATTGTCGAAGTATTTAACCCTTTGGTTGAACTCATTCAAAATAAACTGTTGAGCCTTCAACTTACTGATGGTAACCATGTCGGTTCCTACGGCATCGTAATTCCCATTTTCAGCCTTGACTACCGCGGAAGCTTGGTTCAATAATCTAATGATGAGGACTTCGATCGCTTTCACTACCTTAGTAAGGTCGGTTAAGTCATCAAGCGAAGTAATGACGTTGTCATCATTAATATACTTCTTGGCATCGTTTAAGAAGCTAATAGAGCCAGAGACCTTTTGGCCCTTGTCAAGCACGCCAATGATACTCTTGATCAATGGCTTGGTGATACTAATAGCTAAAACAGTATTATCACCTTCCCAGGTACATTGCACAACCCAGTCATTGTAAGTCTTTCCAAAGCTAGAATAAGATGAGTAGCCGTGACCACCACAAGCCTGTCTACAATTATCAATTGCTTCAGCAGTACCCCAAGTACATGTGGACTTCAAACTACTCGAATCAACGAACAATGATTTCATAGAGTCAACGCCAGACATGATACCATTCATGTCTTCGTCTGCGACAGCCTTATCTAATGAATCCAAGGTGTGCTGGATAACTTCTTCCACCTTCAAAGCAGCAGAAGAATAGACATATGCCTGGGCTAACAAGGGGAATAAACGACGTTGGTGTAAAGAGTAGTCAATCAATTGACATTCGCCCTCCTTAGTTAAAGCTGGATTGCTAAATTGTTGTCTACCTATAGCATATCTCAAAGCAATAGTGACAGATTTTGCGGCGATCCTGTAGGAATCGGCAACCATTTGCACTCTACCTCCCAACAATGCTGAATAGGACAATTGCTCCAATGGTGGCAAAACCACATCACCATCCCTGCTAACTTTACAGAATTTTTGTAACATGAAAAAACGTGGAATTCTTACACTGGAAAACTGTATCCAACCGTTGTCAATACCATCACGTCCCATCTTAGCACCGATGTCTCCTGTTGTAACCCCTGGCATCAAGTCATGGTTAGAATCCCTCAAAGGCACAACAAAAGTCTTGACACCATAATCTTCGCCATCCACTCTCAATCTGGCATAGACTGCGGCGTGGCTGGCGGAGTGAGCTGCACCACCAATCCACCATTTGGTGGCTCCAATGTGAGGTGTGTTGATGATAAACTCATCGGTAGCCTTATCAAATTCAGCTGTGGTTTCTAATCCTGGAACATTTGAGCCGTGTGCTAATTCTGTCATGGCAAAACACCCGTACATATGCTTAACCTTTATGGTCTCCTTGTAATTTCTCCAGTAATCATATTGCTCGAATGTACCGTTTCCTCGGATACAACTGAGAAACAATCCCAAGTTAATAAGAAGCCTGGTATTGACTTGAGGATCAAATATGGCAAAAAGCGACATTCTTCTTTCGCCCACTTCTACTGAATCCTGTTCCAAATAACGTGACAAACGAGCAATGCGCACAGCTGATTCCTCCCTTTGTTGTTCCTTTGTAGCCTCAAAGTATTTTGGTGTTGTTGATAATATTGGGTCTCTTTCCAATTGTTGAATCAAGGTTTGGTTGAGTTCCGACCTCTCCTTTGATCCTTCTAAAAAAACGTTCATCTCTCTTGGATCAAATTGACTTGCATCTCTTTCTCTTTTCATCAACGCTGCTGGCGCTGGTGCTTTTCCTGAGTCCACTGTATTTCTAGTGATAAAACTCATTTTTTTCTTTTCTCTTGATAATTTATGAACCCACTAATAATAATCAGCCCAATAGCTACTAATGATAAAAATAGCTATTAAATATAAGATAACTTCTTGTTACCAAATGTCAACCTTCCTGAAAGTTAATATAAGTCCCTATTTCGAATTCTCTCCTACTGCTAAAGTCAAAGGGTCCCTATTAGTAAACAATCTTTTTCCGGAATTTGCCTGCTTTATATAACAGGTATCTCCACAAAAGCGTTTTATCTTGATCAAATCTACGGCCCTTATGTGAAGATTTTGACCGAGGTTATTTTTTTTCCTTTTTTTTTCACTTTGAGACTGCTCCAATTTCACATTTAACTGACCGTCTCTATGAACAAACGCACCAATTATTACAGCTATTTTGTGTTCTAACATGATGCCGCGTTTTCAAAGAGAAAACACTAACCCGTTGTAGCAAGTGATCACGCAGGTAGCGGCTACGATAAAGAATAGAACATTGCAAACATAGCGCGGGGAACCATGTATCTGGGAATAAGATGAGGGAAAACAAGTCTTTCCGTTTATCTATTGTAGCCTTTCCAAAGAGTTACAAAGGAAAGGCTGTTTCACAGTGATGCGGTGAAGCAACAGGAAGCACAAGACGAAGAGATAATAGCTGCAAACCGGCAGGGATTCCGAGGCTAAAAGCCGAAGTTGTTTGTATACTGCATATAAATCATATGGGAGGCTGCATGGTTCTGTGATGATGACTACAGGAAATATTTCCCCAGTCTCAGTTGCTTGGATTCAATTTATTTCGGAACAGAAAAAGTTAGAAGGTAAAGAGAGACGTGATGACTTGATAATTTTTTCTTTTCACTTGAAGTCTTACTAGAAAAGTTAAGTTTGATGTCTTTTTACCTAGTCTAACTAGCCACCAAAGTATCCACGGTTAAACTAGTTTACTCGTGTCTATGATGATTTCCTAAAGGGGCCTATATGTGGGGTAAAGCAGACAGGTGAAAAAAGGCGGAAATAAGGGAACAAAAACGTGTCACAAAAACACTTTTTTGTCGTGCCTGGCGGCTTCAGGTAAGACACTGTCTTACAGCAATTGCAGAGAAGAGTAGAAGAGTAGACAAAGAATGACATGTTAGACAAGGGTAATAGACAAAGAAGAATAAGTGTAGATAAAGAAAAGTCGCAGAAAACCAGCAAGACGTTAACTTTTCTCTTGAAGATAGCGCCGGCGCAATTGAGAAGCGCAGCGCAATGGGTGCGTAGTGAAGAGTCAACGTAAACTACATCACATCCTTATAACCAGACTATATATATATATAAGCGTATTCAGAAGTTCATCTGAAAAAACAACAAAGAAAAGCAGGAGTTGCATCTCCAAATGCAAATATCGTATATGTAGTCTGCAAAGGGTCGAGCAAAGTAAACAAATAGGTATTCAAAGTGTCATTGTTGAGCTTCACTGTAAGCTCGAAAACGAAGAAGCGTAAAAAATCCTTCGAAAAAATTCATGGTACACCAAGCGATTTTTTTAGACAAAGGAAGACGATAGCGTATTGTTCGAGGAAACATAATACATGTAGCCTCGAAAATATGGATACCATAGGTAACAAAAAACACAAGTCTTTTGTTCATAGAATCGATAAAATTATATAACAGTAAGGGAAGATATGGTGCAATCCTGGAGAGAAGTGGGTCCGAAGCCAACCATTGCTTGACTTTTTTGTAGTCCCACGCACTTGCTGCTAAGAAAATAAATAAAAAATACATCAAAATAGCGCCTTTAGGGGGAATGGCTCTTTTCAATTGGATGTGCGAATAACCTTGCTTTGCTGCTGCATATTTCGCCATTGAGATTAACTTGGGTCTAATATCGCCTGGCTTGGAAACGACAATATAATTTGGCTCGATAGCATTTCTCCATTCCAATTCCAATGTCTGTAAAGCATTTGACCTTTTTATGTTGTAGTTTATGGTCATTTTTTCTTTATCTACTAAAGTCAACTTGACTGACGACTTTACAATATCTTGCGACCTTATATTACCATAGACGACAATATAATCCAAGAGTGCCAACTGGTGGTCTTTATTCATATGTGCTAACACTTGATCTGTTTTCGTCATTTCGATTGCTGACTCTGTTGATCCCAAACTTAGGAACTGAGAACCAGTCAGTGATGACATCTGTCTGTTCTGAAATATTGGTCATGGCACGATTTATTTTTATTTGGTTCACAAAACCAAAGCACATGCGATCGTTGGCACCCCTGTTGTTGAAGAGCCACCGGCTCGCATATGATAAGGTCAAGAATATGAGTATATTAAATAATGGCCACAACAGCGAATACACCTTCACCTTGCTTTAGAATCTCACACTAGCCCTGCTTCTTCTTTTTTTTTTTTTCGCGTATTGCTCGGCTACATTAGTCACACGCAGACTTTCACTAAGACGACAATAAGTCAATGAGAGTCCTTCTTATCTTTTTAAGAAATGCAACAAAGACCTTATGGTGATTGAGCTCATCTTCTATTGCCTTAGCAGTCTCTGGAGCCAACGGTGGATTGCAATTTCCTAATTCGAACTTCTCACCTCCAACAAACAAGTCACACCATACTTCTTTGTTTATATTCATAGGGTCAATATTTCTGAAAACGAACTTTAATCTGTCCGTTCCTAGTACTTCAATGTGAAGGCCAAGGTATCGCTCAAATTTAATTAATTCGGCATAGTCTCTCGAGACCTGCTCGATCAAACTACGCTTTGCTTTTTCCAATGACGCCGTCAATACATTACGCTGTGCAATTAGCTCGTTTATTTCGTCTTCCAATGTCTTTTGTTCCCGTATGAGTTGTTCTTGTTTTTGTTGAAGCTCCTCCACCTTGAACTGCTGATGTTGTAGCTGTTCCATCGTAATCTTAATATTTTCCTTAATTTTTGTCTCTTTCGCCCTTAGGGCTTCAATGTCGGACCGGAGGTTGTTTTCCTGATTCCGGACTTCGTTGATTTTCATGAAATGTTGCTGCTTTTCATTGATAATCCTGGTGCGTGTTTGTTGAATCGCCGTCTCAAATTTTTGTGTAAATTCATTCATTTGAACTTGTATGCCCCCAAAACCTTCTATTGATGATTTGTTTTCCAAAGACATCGTTGTCTCTCTAGTTTATCTCGCAAGAAGCTTCTTTCACTCAAGGCTTCTTTGACTATCAACTGTTTATCTATATATATATATATTTTTTTTTTTTTCAATTCTTCATATTGACCATGTATGCAGTACAATCACAGACAGCTTTTGTCACAATGAAGAAGGCCAAGAGAAAATAATCGTAGGATTCGGTGGAAGATAGAGATCGGATGGAAGATTGAAACGTAATCAAAAGCATACTCATATGGAAAATATATCAAAAGAATATAACACAGATGAAAGGAAGGGGGGATCAATCAAATTATTGACATTAAATACATGGGGGCTTAAATATGTATCCAGATTCCGGACAGCTAGAATTAGGGCTATTGCGGATAGATTAAGTGAACAAAAAGAAGGAGACGATTATGATATTGTGGCGCTACAAGAGGTGTGGGTTGAAGAGGACTGGAATTACATTAACAATAAGTGCCGGGCCGTTTATCCTTTTCGAAGAATTTTTAAAGCGGGGATCATTACCGGACCAGGTTTAGCTCTACTTAGTAAGATACCAATAGAGTCTACAATGCTCTATCGTTTTCCCGTTAATGGAAGACCATCAGCATTTTATAGAGGTGACTGGTACGTTGGCAAGAGTATGGCCGTTACGCTTCTCAAGCCCCATCAAGTTGGACAACGTCCAATAGCATTGTTGAATTCGCATATGCACGCACCTTATGCGGCCACTGGGGATAGTAGTTATTATTGTCATCGTGCATGTCAGGCGTGGGACTTAGCGACTCAGATCAATATGATCAAGAAGGCAGGATACGCAGTAGTGCAGGTTGGTGACTTGAATTCGAAACCAGGGACACTTCCTTATAAATTGTTCACTTTAGAAGGAGGATTGCACGATTCATGGGAAATGTGTCAGAAAGACAACCCGCTTGCAGCTACGACAGAGGAGGAACTTGCATTAATGAGCCCGAAAGACCAAATAATTATGGGTGGAGTGACTTGTAACTCCAAGTTGAACACTTGGAATGCTTCGAGACAAAACTGGGAAGCTTGTAGGCTAGACTATGCATTAATAGACTCGAGTCGGATAATTCCCACGTCTGCTGCAATAAAATTTACCGAAATGTTACCTCCACCTTATGAATGTTCTTATTCTGACCATTTTGCTTATTCCTTTGAATTTTATCTCTGCCCAGCTGACTGTGAATTACCTACAGAAGAAGTCAGTCGCGATGAAAAGTTGCTACTTTACAAAGAAATATTGAGCGAAATAGGAAGATACAGAAATAGTGACCTTGTGTATCAAGCTAGATGGAGAAAATGGCATTTTTTCCTTTCCATTGTCATGGTGGTTGCTATTCATGTAGGAATACCTTTCGCGGCAATGGCTTCATCTTGGTCAAGTGTGCTTTTGCTTTTTTTGTGCACTGTGATAGCCGTTACTGGCACAATAAATGGTTTAATACGGTTTCTTTCGATTCCCTTGGAACTGCGTGCGCTACAGGAAGTCGTATTGCAGGTTGAAGACAAATTCGCTACAGCCCAATGTTGACAAATTATCGTATTTGAAACCATTTCCCGAAATTTTGTAAATTTCTTAGAAGTTAAAGAGCAGTTTATTTATACAACTGAGATATTTATTTATTCAATTAAATATTTATTTAATTAATTAATATAATAGTGTATCTACTTTTCGAGCGCATACTGTTTAGGGTAACCTACTCCTGTTTAACTGGATGCAAACTACTAAGAAAAGTGGAAGTGAAAAAAATAAGGAAAGTAGTTCCGCTGCCATTATGCAGCATCAGTGTTCCCTGCGTGTTCGTCACACCTGTTCATATGATTTTCGTTGGTTAGGAGCCAGAAGGAGGGCGTGTGGTCTAGTGGTATGATTCTCGCTTTGGGAGTGAGAGGCCCTGGGTTCGATCCCCAGCCCGCCCCCTTTTTTTTAAATCCCGAATTCGCGTACTTTGCTTTTTTAGCACCTGTTGAAATAAAGAGTGACTTCCGACATAGAGATAAACTACTAAGAATTTATTAAGAAAAGACAAATGACATATTCCTCATTTCTAACAATAGAGCCGATTGCTATTAAATAGGAGAGCTTTTTTTTTTTTTTTTCCATTTTCTCACCCGCTTTCACTTTTTATCTCATTTCTTCATTAAGTCGTAATTATTGAAAATAGAAACAAAAATAAAGAAAAAAAATTGTATCTGGACTCGTGTAAAACATGCCTCAAAGGAAGCAATAGAGAGAAAAGTTAGCCTAGAATTGTAGCTCAAAAAATATACATCTATTCAAACATGCCAAAATTGAGCATTATTAAGATATAGGAGCAAATTTTAAGTTACCCGGATATCACTAAGTTAACGTGTTGAATATCTCACCAATGTAACTTATAACCTTCACGGTGATCTATATTATAAGACGTCAAGATGTTCTCGCGCTTGACTATTTGCTTGTTTTTCTCAGCATTGGTGTCATGCAGCTTGTTCGATTTTCTTCAGAGACAATTCCATGCTGAGCAGACAATGAAACAACAAAACCAGTTTGAAAGTTAGACGCTAAATGCAGATTGTCAGAAATATCTATGCCCTGAAACGGGTGCCTGTGTCGATAAACCAGAACACTGTGGCTGTCCCTTCCCTTCTTCTCAATTGAGATGCCCTTTGACAAATGGCCGCTATGTGTGTGTGTCGAAACCGGCGGGAGATATATCACGGAAATATCACGATCCTGCTACTAATTGGAAGATAGATAGCAAAGATAATAATGTGAGAGACTGCGGGTGGGTTAATAGAGCTTACGCGGGATTGGTTTGAGCTGTTTTTTACGAGGAAACATTGTGATTTTTTTTTTTTTATGATCTGCATTCACCACCATTCTCCGCAAATGTAACTATCTGAACAAGCTAATACGAAAGCCAATGTATTGAAGTTGTAGCCACTGCATCAGAAAGCAAGGAGCAGATGTGTACGAGGAACATTTAATTTTGGAAGAAAGATTTAAAAAATAAAAAGAAAAAGCCACCAAGCCTTGAGCAACGAAACGTAAAAGAGACGTAGGAGACTTTACAAACTAATAGATTTCCCTAGAATTTCAGCAATGCGGTTATATAGTTTTATGGGCTGTTTTTCCTGGCTATTTTGGCTCTTTTCCGTATACGCTAATTTTTGCGAAGCATAATAAATTTTGTGTTTCGCACCGTTACTCTATATGTTGAGAATTTATTGCATAGGTGACCACAAAGGACCCCTTAAGAGAAGATGCAAAATTAAAGCATCCGGAATATACAGATGAAAAGTAGTAATGACGGTCGACAGTAAAGGATATGGGAGGCGAGCTAGCTTTCCCTATGGAAGTAAACAAGGAGTGAGAAATCGTCAAAGCATGAACTATTACCGGTGTTTCCAAAACTATTATCATGGACATAATTATTTAAAACCAAACCCACGATATTACGTAAATGTTAAAGCTAATGTACATCACTGGCAGCTTCGTGATTTAATTCAGGTGAACAAAAAAACAGGACAACTATACTATACAGAGCGGAATACAGTGAAGTCGTTGGACGTGCGGAGTGAGCGCAGTGAGGAAGCAAGGTCGAAAGTGCATGAGCAACTTGAGTACTTTCCTAAGTGCTTTCTGCACGGGGGAGAAGGGGAAATAGTTACAGGGGGGCTTGTATCAACGACAGCGCGATCATGTATGCAGAATATGGAGACCTTGACGGTGAATGATAAAAAGAGTTCTAAGAACAAAACGTTTCAGTCACCCAAGGGACTTTTCTCCTTTCACAATCCCAATATTGGTGCATCGAAGATGATGAGGCTTGGAGAAGTTATTAATAATGGCGTTACACTCTACCCGGGCGTTGGCAGCGGCTATCTGTCTTACGTATGTAATAACGATTCCAACTTATATTTAGTTGACATACACAACGAAGATCGCATAGACTTGTCAGGGAATGTTGTGTGCGAGGCTAATACCTCCCTTAACAATGTATGCAGGCCTCCTGGTAATGATAAGTTATTGACTGTGACGGGAGATTCATCATCAATATTCCTTGTGGATCCGGTGGCATGTGAGGTTTCAAATACCATCAAAACTAACCATGATTCAGGATTTGGTGTATCATACCATCCTTCTGGTACTCTGTTTGCTACCGCTTTTCAAGATGGGACCTGCTCAATATATGATATTAGAAACCTTTCTTCTCCCTTGAGTGAAATTAAATCAACAAGACCAGGTAACCAAGCAGGTGCATTTCGCTGTTGTAAATTCTCTGATTGGTGTTCATCTGACATGCTTGTCATTCTGGAACATGCGGGACGGGTACATTTAGTAGACCTAAGGAAATTGAACTCGGAAAGCGACGATGATCATCAGGTCATCGTATTTCCATTTGCATTAAACCAGTTTGTGGACTTCAATACTAAGTCATCATCTGGTAAAACGGGTAACCAGGAAAAAGAGGGTGACAGTGGTGACAATGAACAAAAGGAGAATTACTTGGCCTCTGGAAAACACAGGAGAGTCAACATATACGGGAAGAATTCTGAATTAGGAAAAACAGGCTCGCTAAATGATACTACGGATGTCAGTGATCAGTTTATGACACCACTAGTTTATGACTACGACTACTTAACCAATGTGAACCCTACTTTATTCAAGAATCGCTTCTTTCAGCCTAGGAGATCATCAACTTGCGAAGACGGCCTGACTGCTATTGGAACTCAAACTTTGGGTCGTCCAGCTTTATCCAATTCTTCATGGGACTACAGCTTCCGTAATCTTACTAGTGGAGGCGCTCTTACATCGCCAGCAGCATCTCCAACCCAAACAAGAAGATTTTCTATCTCAACTGTGCCTAACCTGATGAATCAGGACTCGGACATTATTCAATTTGGACAACAAGGGATTGATTGCTCTTCTGAACCTTCATCACCGGTTGATGTTAATGGAAGTACCTTTTGCGATGACTTCTACCAGTTGGAATACCAGAAGTCGGTTAACCATATAAATGGCGAACTTGAACTATGTGGACTTGACTGGTATGATAATAGGCTTTTTGTAGGATCTGAAAATGCTGGCATTATGAATTGGGAGGTAAACCTTTTGGGAAGGAACAGTTTCGGCAGCTATTCATATGTATAAGTGGACGTTTGCTTAATATTGGTGATTAGGTGCTAGGAAATTGATTTTGTCATTTGTTAGCAAGCTAAATAGCATTATTTTGAGTTGATACCTAGTGAATGAATTGAGTGTTTTAGTTAATGCTTAAGAAAAGGAAAAAAAAAAAAAAGATCTTCTAGTAGCATTTCTTCTCTTGACCAAGATTCGGTTGTAACTGGATAACTTCAGTTACTACTTATTGCTATCCCCACAATGACCTCTATCAAGAAAACAAAAAAGAAAAAAAAAATATCACGAGATTTTAAAATCTTCGTCATCACGCCCGTGTTTAAGCTACCCTATACAATAAATGCACACCGCTATCGGTCTCGATTATGTCGCTGATTTCTCCAACGTTTAAGTTGAAAGCTGCTTCCTCGAAAGGAGGCTGCATTTGACCTTTTCCAAAGTATCCAAGGTCACCCCCTTTATCATGCGAAGAACAATCACTCTCCGTTGAAGCTAGCTCACTGAAGCTCACTTCATTATTTAATAACTTACGCTCCTCTTCTTTCAACTGTGCTATTGCCTCATCTCTTGTTCTAGTGATGCCCTCTGGTGACCTCCAAGATCTAGGCCTCCTGGACTGGTTACTTTTTATCAAAATATGCGACACCCGTACTGTTCCATCATTCGACAAGACCGGCTTCATACCATTAGCTTTATAAGCTTCTAAGTACTTTTTCAATTTTTCTTCGTCTGTACCTTCGGGTGGTTCCCAACTCGATTCCTTAGTAGTCTTATTATAAAAATACTCAACATTGTGCGTACGAGAGACTCGAATAGTCCAGAATTTAGGGAGGCCGGTTTCCATACTTACTGTACCTCTTTTGAGAGCTACCTACTCGAATGAAAGGACTAAAGTCTTGTGTAATTGAATAATATATTAACTCGTATCATGTCTCGAAAATATTCTTTAAGAATCCTACACGTGTAATTGATCATGTGATCAATACTGCACGAACGACCCACCCATTTCTCGCTTTTTGTCTATACATCTATAAGAAAAACTAGGTAAGCACTAAATAGATCAATTCAAATGTGTCTATCTTGAAGAGCTTTTTGAACTTCATCCGAAACGACTTGAACCGGTTTGTCGCAGTTCACTCTAACCACTTTATTCTGTTGTTCAAAAAAGTCGACCACCGGCATAGAGGTGCCCAAAAAGGTAGCAAATCTCTTCTTTATGCTTTCAATATTGTCATCAGTTCTACCGCTTGTTTTACCTCGTTCTAATAGTCTCTTCAACATTACTTCCTCTGGGCATTCAAAGAACAAAGTAAAGGAGGAAGGTACAATCTCTCTTTCGAAAGTTAGGGCCTGATCCATTTTTCGAGGAAATCCATCAATCAAAAACCTTGAAGATCCTTGGTCAACATTTGTCTGGATGGAATTGCGTAATAAATTAACCGTAACTTCTTGAGGTACAATTATGCCTTCTTTAATGCATTTGGCAATTAGTCCACCGTATTGCGATCCTTCTCTCTTTTGCTCGGACCTGAGTAAATCTCCTGCCGACAAATGCACAAAGCCCTTCTCCTTGACCAATTTTTCACACTGGGTGCCTTTACCAGATCCTGGTCCTCCGAGAACAAATACCACTGACACTTTGTCCTTGTCAAAATTTGGCTTCGAGGTTAACACCAGCATTTCTTGTGAATTGTTCTTGCGATTATACAAATAATAGCCTAGCAAACTTGTTACCAATAGTCCTCCTCCAAAAAAATATGCCTTTCTGTTTTTATTGCCTTGAACCGGTGCAGTCGAAGAATGTCGCACCTGAAAATTGCATTCTCGCCTCAATGAGCCCGCCAACAAGTTCAATCTAGAATTTCTTATCGCAGAGAGTGTACCCGAACCCCTAAACATATTCAGATAGTCTCTGCGTTTGTTATGAGTTTACAAAGTGTGCAACAATATTTACTATACTTTAGAAATAATGGCACAATTATAAAAAAAAGTGGAATTTTTTTTTTTCCCTTCAAAAGCGAGCTCATCACTGATAAGGAAACTAAGTATCAATGAGACATGAAAGCCAAAAGTGTCAAGTACGAAAAGTTCAATTAAAGCTATATGGAAGGATACACAACATCCTTATATAACAAACTAAAAGTGGTTGTACTCTTCCAACTTTGTATCGTTGTATCTCAAGTATTTTCCATTTATGGAAGAGTCCCAACCTTTGAGGACTAAATTTACGTACACAGTGGCAGGAACTTGAGGAGGTAACAATTCCTTGTTTGCGTGAAGCTCAATGAATTTCTGCAACAAATCAGGGCTCATGTTTTGGTTATACCTTTCTCTGATGTCAGATTGCATAGAAGTATCTACGACACCAGGGGCCACAGATATGGCCAGCACTTCGGGTTCCTCAGCAGCAAGAGTGCATACATAGTGGTTTAAAGCCGCTTTGGAAGCTCCGTAGGCACCCCATGTTTTGTAAGGCTTCTCAGCGGCCCCACTCAGCACCGTAAGCAATTTGCCATGGCTTTTCTTTAAATGAGGGAGAGCGAATTTCACAAGGTCAACCACGCTAAAAAAATTCACATCAAACAAAGTCTTCCACTCATCCGTATTTGCGTCGCTTAGATTGGCAACAGGATTCAATATCCCTGCATTTGCAATTATAGAATCAAGTTGGCCGAATCCTTTCAATGCTCTTTCGATGGCCGCAACTTGTGTATGCTTGTCAGTAACATTTCCTATCACAATATCCACTTGCTGTTGCCCAAACTTTGCTTGCAACTCCTTGAGCTGCTTCTCCGAGCGCGATACTGCTATCAATTTGTTTTCCTTGCTCTTGGTCAAAAAGATCTCCGCTACTGCTGCTCCGATTCCTAGATTGAAGATTAGTCTATTGGACGTCGAAATTCAAAAAAAAAAAAATCCTCTACAGATATCCCTAGTCGCTAATATCGACTTGGAAATACCATTCTCCAATCTACATACCTCTCGAGGCTCCTGTTAGAATACTAACGTGCATATTTCTCTTTTTCTTTGACTTGCTTTAGCCTTTATCCATGCTAGAGACACTTATAGCAAAGCACTCACGTGCAGGATATTTTATCACGTGACCATGCACTTGTATCAGGTTTTGACCTTGTCGATTAAGGAGAAGGAAGGATAAAGCCATCAATAGTAAAAAGTAAGATGGCCCCGAATGTAGAGTCTGCTAAGAATATTCCCTGCAAGAATGTTTTGATATATGGATATTGTAAGTATGAAAACAAAGGATGTGTGTTTAATCACAACAGAGGAAGCAGTTCACCGACCGAGACACAAGGAAACGGGAACGGACTGAACGTAGGAACAGGACAGAACAGGAATAACAGTGGATATAGTGGAGGCGAAACCAAGAAGAGGTTCAATGTTGACACGCCCTCTTTTCAACCAGGAAGCAGTGGTATTTCTAGCGGTAGCAAATATTCCAGTATGTCACCCAAGCTTAATGACATACCCGTATTCGTTCCCTCAGGAAATAATAATGGCTATGACTATGGGGGGACATCTAATGGCACTGAAGATTTTTCAGGATCATCTAGGAAGTTTAACGCGAAAACACCGTCATTTAAGCCATCAAATCCTTATTTGCAGGCTAGTGATCCTTCTCTTGTGGGCGGAGGCCCGCTCGATAGCGGTGCAGGGCAACAGAATCCTTACTTGTCCATGAATGTGATGCCGCAACAGCAGATGGGTTCGGTGCCTCCTAACACGACAGATATGTTCTATCTGCATTCGACATCTAATTATCCTTTGAACTACCATTTGTATGCCCCTGCTCCTCCTCCCCATTTAACTATGCCAATACCCCCACACTCTACTTACGCGAACACAATGTTTATCCCTAATGACTTGCGTGAGGCTCTTCAGAGGAAAAACGAAGCAACATTGCAGACTTTGCCTAACTCGAATCTTCCAGAGCATGTTAACGTGTATCATTCATTATATCCATTAGATATGGTTGTTGAACGGCCTTCGAAGACTTACGGGGTGCCCTGTTCGGTATTCAAAGCTTTCTCCAATGTTGATGGCAATGCATATGCTATGAGGAAGATAAACATTCATTCCTTAATCCGTATAAGTAATGAAGCTCCCTTCAGGACCATTGAAAAATGGAAATCTATCAATTGTGCCAATGTGGTGCAAATTCAAGATGCTTTTACGAGCATGGCATTTGGTGGACCTTACAGCACTTTAGTAGTCACTTACGATTTTTTTCCTTTAGCAAAAACTCTACAGGAACAACATATCACTAGGAAGCTAGGTGACAATCTCGAAGAAATTAATGAAGAGTTGCTTTATTGCTATATGATTCAAATTATCAACGCATTACTATGTATCCACTCAGCAGGCTTGGCGGCAAGAAGCTCGCTTGAGGTTTCCAAAATAATAGTTACAAATAAGCACAGGATTCGATTGTCTTCCGTAGGCGTTAGCGACATCGTAAACTATGAGCTGGACGAGAAAACCATTCAGGAAAAAGGTTTAGAAGCTTTTAGAAAAGGTTGTCAGAATGAAGACAAACTATCGTTTGCCAAGCTAATTCTTGATTTGGCTTGTCTCAGTATACCTCCTGCAATGCGCTCGGGAACCCCTGTCGATCTTTTGGAAAAACTAAAAGCGTCTACAACTACCAGATTTTCGGAAGACTTCATTATTGCCCTTCTGGAATTATTTCATCCATCCACAGATTTGAAAGACTTTAGTGCAAGGCACTTGAACACTAGACTCTATAATTTCGGAAATAGTTTGCAGGATCTGCTGGATTACTTTGAGTCTCAGCTCACATCGGAACTAG
This sequence comes from [Candida] glucosophila, assembly GCA_030572315.1. Classification (NCBI taxonomy): domain Eukaryota; kingdom Fungi; phylum Ascomycota; class Pichiomycetes; order Serinales; family Debaryomycetaceae; species [Candida] glucosophila. The sequence goes on along the minus strand of JAJLZR010000046.1, from coordinate 37,242 downwards.
AAAATGCTAGGCTTTTCCGTTTAATGACAAAGCTTAATTTTATTATCGACAGACCCGAGTCAGAAAATGATCCTCTCTGGAGGCCGAATGGTCCCAAGTACATCATCAAACTATTCCGTGACTACGTTTTCTTTCAGAAAGATGAAGTAGGGAAACCCGTTTTCGACTTATCCCGTGTTCTCACTATTCTTAATAAGTTGGATGCTGGTATAGAAGAGAAAATTTTGCTCATCTCTGATGACGAGAAGTTTTGTATAATAGTAAGTTACAGGGAGGTAAGAGCAGTGATTGAAAATGTATTTCATTCTTTGGTAAGAAGTTAGTACCTGTTGCTTTTTTTTTTACCAGCTGAATTATTATTTTGTGTATAACTTTTGGAGACGTGCTGAACACTGTGTAATATAGACGACTACTAATGACAATATGGTAGTATTAAGGCCATCTTTGGCGTACCTAAAGCAAGTAAGTGGCACACTTTTATAGAGTATACTTGATGCGTATTGAACAATCCATTCCTTTGAATCCTCGTATAGAAAATTAGAGTTAGGACAATAAAAATTTAGCTAAGTGGTGCCTTCTTCTATATTTGATCTGTACCAAAGTAGAAAAGAACAAGGATGTGCATTACATCGCAATATAGTTAGTAGGTTACTTTTCGTAGTCAAAAATGTAAGTGCGATCTTTTATAGATGTGAGCAAAATATAAGATAGGTAACGGTAAAGTAGAAAGTATTCGCTATCATACTTTTTGTATTTGACTTCGATTTAATGTTTTCACACTTTTTAGTAGAGATCATTCAGAAGACAATAATGACGGGGTCTTTTTACTACAAGAAGGTTGACTTACTACGTCTAAAGGAAATCCTTGAATAATGCAGGACCATTTAAAAGACCTGCATTTCTCCCGGGTTAATTAAATAAACTCGTAAGTGATTCGTTTCACGTATAAATTTTTTGAGACTCAAAATTTTTTCGGTACCTGTCTTCAAGTTACTTGGTTTTATTCTTAGGGTTAAACTTTTCTTTTTTCTTTGTTAAAACAGAAACTTGTTGTCAAATCATCTAGAGTCCTTGCTATTATGTATATCAATATCGTAGGTGTAGCCTTAAAGCTTCGAAGTAAGTTCGAGGTTGAAAAAAAATTGATTTGGTGCTAAGAAAGGCTTTCCAACTTGAAGGCTTTTAAGAATGTACCAATGAAATGCTTTTGCTTGTCGTTACATCGCATTTAATGCTAATAGCGCCATTCATCTTGGATATTAACTCATATATTTTTATAAATTTTATAGAGACGTTAAATAGAAAACCGTTTTTTTTCTTTTTGGATATTAAATCAACTGCATTCTGCGGGGAAGACAGTTCTTCTGTAGGTCATAGAAGCGCCTTCTTGAAGGATGGTACCCAAGAAATATTATGTCATTCAATTTGTGTACAAATATAAGCAACCATCTACACCCCATTTTCCCTTAGAAATATTCTCGATGGGCATAAAGCCATCATTAGAGATCGCTTCGTTCTTGTTACTCAAATTGTCGAATATTTTACCAATATTATAGCCCCTAACAAAGACAGAACTGTTAATAGGACTCGCATTGACCGTTTTCATTTCATCTGACTGACATATGGACCCATAGGTATACTTTTCACTTTTCGCGAGAATTCGGTAATCGAATAAGTCAGATTGAAGAAATGGACCGGCGATACTAGGATAGCCGTTTTCTAGGATAAGACGACAACCTAAGAGAGCTCTGTACTCATTAAGCGATTTTGAATCTATGTGCTCCTTCAAAGAAGCCGACCGATGCATATATATTAATCTAAGCTGAGAATGTTGAAGTGTGCTAAAAATTCCCATGGAGAGAGCAGCAACGCACAGCCTTAACCTTAGCTTGTACCAAAAATTAAGTTTATCCTTTAAATTCGCTATAGGCGCTATCGACGCAAAGTTGCTTTGTTCGACAGATATTATTGTCGGGTTATATGAATTAATAATATTCCAATCGTCAGTTGTTGTCAAAACGATTGAGCTGCTGGCTACCAATGCAGCTAAAATTTTGACTAGATCATTCATCATAGTTTCGTTGGTCTTATCTCTAGACTGGACGAGCGCGAGTTTGTCACTCGCTTTAAATGCATGTGCTTGAGGCAAGTGCCTGAGAGTGGATGCTGCAGCACTTACCAAGTTACCCTGAGTAAAAGACACACTCGTTTCGAGAGAATCTATGTGATGACTAATTTGTATCGCAATCCCCCTATCGAAACCCGGATCATAAAGATTTTCAAAACTATCTAACTCGGCATGTAGGTCCCCAATAACCTCTCGCACAGAGCCGGAATCATCGCTGTTTATGAGCAAGTAGCGATCTTTCTCGATATGGACACAGTCAGACTTTTCTACCACATAAAAATCAGCCCTTATAGCATCTTGTATGTCATCAAAAAGACACAAGGTAATTTGATTAACTAGGCAGGCAATTACAACTGTTAGCACATCCATGCTGCATATGAAGCTGTTAGTACGTAAGGCCACTTTTTCCACATGTCTCTTTTTCAAAAATTGTCCTATTTTGTTTATACGGTAATTCAATTGACTTGCACTGGCTCTTTCATTTTCAACCCAAATACAAGCGCAGCTGCCCTTGTGTGCTTTGAGGACTCCAATCATGAACAATTGCCATATATCCCTCATGTTTCCATTGCGGAGCTTATAATGATTCCATCTAATGTCCAATCCCACTCGCAATTTTTGACTCCAATCTAGCTTAGGTGAACGGTGAACTGCACTTTCCCCCGGTTTTCTTGTAGAATCAGTCACCGCTTGTTGTTTTAAATACTCTGGGTCCACATCCCTTTGAGCATCAGTGTATGCCTTGAACAAAAAATGAACCCCAATTGCTAACACCAATGTTAATATTACCGTGTTCGGAAGCATACTTTTGTCTGCATTTACTATCCTGTCCAGATTTTCTTCAATACACCTACACGATTTTGAAGTTCTACTACTTTTATGGTGGTTTAGTTCGCGCGCCGTTTCACTCCGGATTACTTCAGTAGAGTAAACAGTCTCCCCGAGAAAACTGTCGAGGGAGAGGTTTAAGTAAAGAACAGCAACAACAGCAATAATAATAATAATAATAAGATTATTGGAATGTCATGGTTCGAAGGATACAAGCACAGATTCTCTTAGTATCCTTAGTAGGAGTCTGGCTCATGGTATTATTCTTTCATGAAAGATATATTCCCTATGCAACAGCAGCACGATGCGAATGGCCTGTTCCTGTGGATACACAACCTGGGGAAGAAGTGACTAAAATAATGCTTGTGGCCGATCCCCAGCTAATCGATAACCACACATACCCAGACAGACAGCCGATTCTCATGGGTATTTCTCAAATATTTGTAGATCGCTACTTAAGGCGAAATTATCATGCTTTGATAAACGAACTCCGACCTGATTACATTATATTTCTCGGAGACTATCTCGACAATGGCCGCTCTGCGAGCGATGCCTACTTCTACACGCAGTTGGCCCGCTTCAAGAGGATTTTTTTCAGAAGCGACTATCCCGTGGGAAAGAAGATGTTCGTTCAAGTTCCCGGAAATCACGACCTCGGTTGGGCCGACGGCGTCAATATAGCATCCAGGCAAAGATTTACCAAGGAATTTGGACCTCCTAATAGTGTGGTCACCATCAACGGAGTAGATTTTATTATGGTGGACGCTCCTTCACTAGGCGCTACCAATTCACCCGTCATCCGCGAGGAGGCTCTGTCCTTTATTGATTCACTTTCCGACAACCGCCCTCGGCCTCGAGTGATGCTTTCGCATATTCCCTTATACCGGGATCCTAATACTAACCAGTGTGGGCCTTTACGTGAGGGTTCTCCTTTTCGCTTACAAGCAGGCTACCAATATCAGACTGTTCTCGACAGGGAAGTCTCCCGTCGACTAATCGACTCAGTTAAGCCTGATTTAGTGTTCTCAGGAGATGACCATGACTACTGCGATATCACTCATTTTGAAGGTGGTCCGCGTGAAGTTACAGTGAAGTCTATAAGTATGGCAATGGGAATTAGCCGCCCTGCTGTTCAGCTTTTTGCTTATAAAGGTGCCAGTGTGGGGTCTTCTACCGGGATTCTCAATAGTGAGACCCGGCCTTGCTACTGCTCAGTCCCTTATGCAGACGTTTGTGCGTATTCGGTACTTGGCGTAGCGACAGTGGTTGTTGTTTTACTAATGACGGTACATAGAGGACATATGAATAGCTGTTGTTTCTGTCGTTGTCGCAGTGGTTGTCGCAGTCGACGCTTATGCTCGTTATGTTGATCGAAGGCCGCTGATGCAACAGAATTGGGGTATATACAGGATTACTATTTAGGTACGTCTTGGAACGAGATCTGAAACAAACGCATTTGGAGAGGGGTGAAGGAAAGTAATTTTAATAAAGGAGAGACGATAGAACAACGGTTTGGTTGGGATTACTGATTATACCCTATAGTTGGCGAAGGCATATAGAGTTAACCTATCGTGTTTAAAGAAACAAGAAGACAAAATGGGATGTAGTGTCAGCGTACCAGAGAAGGATATGGAAGAGTTGAGCGAAGAGAAAAGAATTGACGCTGCAATTGAACAGCAATTGAGGAGAAGTCGACAGAATGAAAAGAATCAGATCAAACTTTTGCTCTTGGGGCCAGGAGAAAGTGGTAAATCCACTGTGTTAAAACAGATGAAATTAATGCATAAAGGGGGTTTTGTGGAGCAGGAACGGATGCAGTACGCCCAGGTTATATGGGCCGACGTTCTTCAGTCAATGAAACTGCTAATTATACAAGCGCGGAAGTTGCGAATACCATTGGACTGTGACCAGCCCAACAGTCTGCTTATTCGCTGCAAACAACTAGTTTTGCGGGCCAATGCACTAGACCAAATCGATGCTGGCACTGCAGGGGGAACCCACTTTTTAAACGATTACGTGTTTAAATACAGCGAAGGCCCAAAGAAGATGCGTCAGATGAGGAGTACGGGCCAGGCAAATGGACTTGACTGGAACGACGAGAAAGTGGAGGAAGGTCCCGATTTGGAAAACATTGCTAGCGGACTTCAAAATTTGTCTGTCACGCAGAAACAAAGCTCTGAAGGACGACAGCAGCTAGCGGAGGCGGTTACACGGTTATGGAAGGAGGACAGCGGAATCCGACGCTGCTATGGCCGATCAAACGAATTTCAGCTAGAGACAAGTGTGGGGTATTACTTTGACAACATCGCCAAGTTTGCAGATGAAAACTACCGCTGCAGCGACACCGACATTTTAAGAGGACGAATTAAAACCACGGGAATCACTGAGACCAGCTTCAACATTAACTCCTTCAAGTTCAAAGTATTGGATGCCGGAGGACAGCGTCTGGAGCGCAAGAAATGGATCCATTGTTTCGATAATATTACTGCAGTGCTCTTTGTGCTAGCAATATCGGAGTACGATCAGAAATTGTTCGAAGACGAGCGGGTCAACAGGATGAACGAATCGATCGTCCTATTTGACTCGCTCTGCAACTCCCGCTGGTTTGCTAATACGCCATTTATTCTTTTCTTAAACAAGATCGATCTCTTTGAGTCGAAATTAGCGCGGTCTCCGTTGAAAAAGTATTTTCCCAACTACCAGGGAAAACCCACTGATGTGGATGAAGCCATTCGTTTCTTTGAGAAACTTTTTTTGAGTCTAAACGCAACGAGCAAATCGATTTATGTCCATCGCACTTGTGCTACTGACGCTCGCTCAATGAACTTTGTGCTATCTGCTGTCACCGACATGATTGTGCAGCAGAATCTCCTGAGAAGCGGAATCATCTGAATGAATGAAATTACTGTTGCTGGCGACCTCGGGTCAACTTCAATTTTCTGTCTGCCGTAACAGTGAGCGGCTTCCTGTCAGATTGATCCTGACATTAATAACAGATTGCAGCAAAAAAAAAAAAAAGAAAAAAAAAAAAAAAAACACAACAAAGAGAAAAACCTTTCTCTCTGCCGAGGGCAATACACAAGCTAGCCAGTCTCCGACAACACTTAAATATTAATCTTCTACCTATTATTTAGTTATTTAGTTACTTAGTTACTTACCTGTATACATGCAAATGGACAACAATCAAGGGGAAGAAGTCAACTTAGAATCTCATCATGGCCATGCCATTTCTCCATCTGTTGTAGTCGAGCAAGTCCTCGATTTGTCCCGTACCAGATATGACAATGTCTTGGTCCCACAATGTACCTTGAGCCCAGCGCATGATATCCTTAGTGCTGATGGCATCCACATGTTGCAAGGCTTCTGTAAGCGAGGTACGGTGACCTTGCAACAAAACCTGATCAGCAAGGATATCTACTGCCTCCTGTGGTGTATTCAAAGCTCTCAAAAGAGAAGTCTTAAAAGCGGCCTTGGCTCTGACAACCTCAGCATCAGTCACAGACACAGAGAGTCTATTCCATTGCTTCAAAGTGAAATGTACAAACTCATCGACAGCACTGACATTAGAGATCTCGGCCGCGAATCCCCACAATCCGGTGTCGCTGAACTTGGTGTCAAAGTGGGTGTATTTGTCAACAATGTCGTACTCTTGCACAATGGACGCCAATTTAGGGCTGCTCAACTTACTCTGGATACTGTCTCTGTCGTAAGTTCCCACAATGTGAGAAGCCACCAGAGACAAGTAAGGATTGGGAGAACTGAATCCTCCCTCTTCAACACCAAGAGCAACGTAAGCTTTTGGCAATGTGTCGTCTCTCATTCTGACCTCAGAACCAAGGAAAGACTGTGGAGTAACTGGTGGTCTAGTGCCATTAGGTACATTGACCGATTTCTCAATAGCACCAACAAGTTCATCATGTTCGAAATTTCCAGAGGCAGCTACCACAATGTTTGAGCCTACCAAATAGTGCTGCATAAACCTTACCACATCTTGTTGCTCCAAGTTGGCAATTGACTCTGTTGTACCTTCGACAGGCAATCCCAAGGGAAAGCCTTGGTATGCAGTTGCCTCCAAATGCAGCAACACTTTTGATTGAGGGGTTAATTCTCTAGTAGCGGCTTTTGCAGACAAGCGCGCCTTGGTAGCGGTAAAATCGTTTTCGGCCAACACTTGCTGCCAGTTATTGACAATTCCGCCCAAGACACCAGCAGCTGCAGTGACATTCCCGTTGCTAGTCTGTGCAATAATTCCGTTGGTCTCCTTTTTGTTTAGCGATGACAAAAGAACCCCGGCCTCTGGCGCTTTTGTCGTGGCTAAAATGTCGGTTGCTAATGCGGAAACACCGTTACTGCTATCATGCTCACTTCTAGATCCTCCTCTATAATACAACCCTACAGTAGCTGACTTTGCTTGAGGGTTTTTTTCAGTGACAACTGTCAACCCATTTGCTAAACCGCTTACCCGTCCGCTGGTGTAAGTAGTAGCTGCCGTGGCCAGCGTACGGCATCCTCTCAACATATTGATCCCGCTGGGGACTGCTGCTCTTCGAATCATCATTCCTCAATGTTTCACTTACCTTCCCTACAGCTTTGCCGACTTTATGCACTCAGCTTTCAATTTCTTTCGAACTGAAGGGCCTTATCCTCTCGACTGATTTTTTTCTTTCCTTCCGACCAATGAGAGTATCACCATTTGTCCTGCTACTGTGCAGGACAAAAGCTTTCTGTGCTTCAATCTTGGTTCCTGTGGTTTTTGTTTTTCTGCACGAATCCCGTTACCTAGCACTACACCAGCACTGCTTATGTCTGAGGCTGCTTAACTAGTGTGTAGGACAGATACTTTCGCGCTTCAATTCTGAACCAGTCTTTGTTCCACTTTAGGTCCCATCCTGGCCCAAGCTTTTTTTGTTTTTGCAAACGAGCCCTTTCCTAAGACCTCCAACAACATTACCTTTTCCGTTTTTCCGTCCTATAGTCTAACCTATTGTACGCTATATACGGTCTGCGCACGTCAACTATTCTCTAATTGTTCCTACACATTTAACTGTCCCTATCCCTATTACGTACTTGATATCCTCTTACGTACTTAATATCCTCTTACGTACTTAATATCCTCTTACGTACTTAATATCCTCTTACGTACTTAATATCCTCTTACGTACTTAATATCCTCTTACGTACTTAATATCCTTTTTACGTACTTAATATCCTCTTACGTACTTAATATCCTCTTACGTACTTAATATCCTCTTACGTACTTAATATCCTCTTACGTACTTAATATCCTTTTACGTACTTGATATCCTCTTACGTACTTAATATCCTTTTACGTACTTAATATCCTCTTACGTACTTAATATCCTTTTTACGTACTTAATATCCTTTTTACGTACTTAAGCTATCGCTCCTATTCACATAACTACACATAATCTTACCTAACTACACCTAGCTATCAATCTGCTTGCATTTTTTTTATTTTCGCGGCGCGAATATCCAGCACCAAGTCCGTACTGCAAGGTGTATGCAAGAAATTCTCTCACGGTACTTGCAATTGTCTGTTTCGTATCGTTTCCGTTTTGTTTTATTTTTAACTTTTTTATATTTTTTTGATTGCGATTTTCTTTTTTTATCTCACATATTTTTTTTTACGTCTTGCCCAGAACCTTTCGTTTTGGGCCGGGCACACTTCTTGTTTTTTTCCTGCACGACGCCCTTTGTTAAACCTCGTTTGTCAATTTTTCGGTACGCGAGGGATGGAAAGTGACCAAAAAAGGAACCTTCTCACGCACATGTAGCTCATTTGACTTAGCCACCATGCATAATACTGGCTCTAGGTAAACATTCTCATGGGCGTTACCCACGACCGCGCCTACTTTCCGACGCGCTACAATCGTGTATAGGGAGCTCTTTGCAGGGATAACAAACATCCGTATAAAAGGCTATTTATTTCACTGACAGACTACGGACTTTTTTTTTTCTCGTTGCAACAGACATTTTGCTGACATTCGTTTTTATCCTACCAGTTCTATCGCTATGAGGATATTCGGACAGGGTGCTGTCATGTTGACAATGGCCATGTCAGCATTGGCCATCAAAAGTATCGAGGTCAAGGGTAACGCATTTTACGAAAACGGTACTGATACACGTTTCTACATGAAGGGTCTTGACTACCAACCCGGTGGTTCTTCCGGAGTGAGTGACCCTCTTGCAGACAAAGATACATGCGAAAGAGACATCAAATACTTTAAGAAATTGGGTATCAACACTATCAGAGTTTACACTATTGATAACAGTAAAGACCACAAAGAATGTATGAGCCAGCTTGCAGATGCAGGTATCTATGTTATTGCTGACGTTAATACACCAAAAGCTTCTATTAACAATGAACAACCAAAATGTTCTTATAATGCTAAATACTTGAATGAAGTATTCGCGGCGGCAAAGGAAATGGCCAAATATGACAACACTTTGGGTGTGTTTGCCGCTAACGAAGTTATAAGCGATGAGCCATCGACATTACAAGCGGCACCATACGCAAAAGCAGTCGTACGTGACATCAAAAAATACCTCAAGAACAACGGCTTGCGTAGAATCCCAGTGGGTTATTCAGCAGCCGATGTATCTGGCAACCGTCTTCAGACTGCCCTTTACTTCAATTGTGGAGACGATGAGGACGCACGTATCGATATGTTTGGTTTCAACGATTATTCCTGGTGTGGAGACTCTTCTTTCGAGAAGAGTGGATGGGACTCAAAGGTCAAGGCCTACTCTAACTACACTAGACCAATTTTCTTGTCAGAATTTGGATGTAACAAGCAAAGACCACGGAAGTTCTCTTCAGTGAAGGCACTCTTCTCTGATAAGATGAGTGCTGTGTACTCCGGTGGTCTTGTTTACGAGTACTCGGAGGAGGCTAACGAGTATGGTCTTGTTAAGTTGTCTAATGACTCTTCTGAAGTCAAGACCAATGATGACTTCGACTATTTGGCAAAGGCTTACAACAATACTACTCCACCAGAAGGAGGTGGTGGTGCTCACACCGATAAGTCTGATCCTAACTCGTGTCCAGGAAAGTCTAAGGACTGGAATATCACCAGTAATGACCTTCCTGACACTCCAAAGGCAGCACAAGAGTACATTGACGGTAAGGCTACACCTAAAGGTCTGGGATTGGACACTTTTACAATGTTTTCTTGCTCTGAAGATGACAACGAAGAGGTTCCATCTGATCAAAAGAACAGCGACAGCAGCAGCAGCAGCGGTGGCGGCAGCAGTAGCAGTGGTGGAAGTCTGTCATCTGGTTCGGGTTCAAGTTCTAGCTCAAAGAGCAGCTCAAAGAGTAGCTCAAAGAGCGGCTCAAACAAAAAATCTGGTGCTTCTGGTATCAGCGCTAGCATGCTTGCTACATTCACAGCCTACATGATCTCTTTGTTGTTATAGATTTGAATCTATGCCACTTATATACTATGTAACCTATAATTGATTAGTATTAGCTAATAGTGCGTTTTTTGTGACTTCAAGTTTTCTGTTTTATACCGTGCATCATTTCTTCTTTGTTTATCAAATGGCCTATGCTTTCCACCTCCTCAAGTAAGGTGTCAACATCATTACACCAGGCGTTAAGAAGGTCATTTACGTTCTGACCGCTATTGTCAGCTTTCAAAAACTTGACCACACCCTGAGGACGGTTAATTTTAGCAAAAATCATGCCCTTATTTACGAGTTCCGATACAACAGTTTCCAGTTGTTCCGCACTCAATTGCAACAACGCAGCCAACCGATCCAAGTGAATGAGCTGGTAGCACAGGCTGATCACCCTCAAGTTATGCTCCACGCAACGTTTCTGTATACTTTCGAGGTTGCTCCTGTTACTGGCAAAAATAGGTGACTGGGCAAATTGAGAACCATAGTCGGCTTCGAGTTCTGTCCAGTGAATGAGCTCGCTATTAGTGAATATATCCAACAACTGAAAAATGCGTGGATCCACGTGCTTTGTGAAAAGACGATTGCGTTTGATATGACTCATTAAGTCCAGCTGTTCATTGTCGTAAGGCGACAAAATAATGTAGTAGATAGCACCTACAAGGTATGACTTCAACTGCTCCAAGTCTTCGCCCACGAGGGGAATTTCAACGAGCATTAGCAAGTGCCTCACGAGGGAAATATAATCACTTTCGTGCGTGTCTATCTCAAGCAAGTACTTCAAGTAAGTGTACTTGTATTGATCAGCCTGCTCGAAACCCTTTAAAGTCTTGATCAAGATCTTGCGACTCAATATCTTGGCCTGTTCAAAGTCCTGCTTACGCAATAAGAGGCTCATCTGTTCTAAAATGTACTCAATCTTGGTTTCAAACGCCATCAGCGAATAAGTTTCCACTTGTAAGTCACAAAAAACCTCAATCGCTTTGTCCAAGTCGTTAAATCGATTCAAGTAAATCTCGGCCAATTTTTTCGACACAACTGCTCTTTCCACTTCCACAAATATCTTCTTATCTGTCACAACTCGAATAGTCTCAATAAGTTTAATCTTGGTCTCCAATTCCTGTGGCACCTCATCCCGGAGTTTGTCTAACTCTTCGCCTATCCTGCTTATAAACATCTGTATCGACGACTTGAGTTGTCCATGCTTCTTGGACAAGATAGGAATCAATTCATCCAAGTATCCCCAGTCATTGTTCGCTACTAAAGTGTCTGCTATTTTGTTTAATACCCTCTTTGATGATGGCGAATCTAATGCCTGTCTAGTCTGTTTCTCTAACACCAAGTACTTATCCACCGCTAACTTGTAATCCTTTAGCTTCTCGATTACTGGAAATTGCTCATCAAGTGTCGCTGAAAAGTCTTTCTCTGATTTCAATGGTTCATCCCTAGACATCTTGTATGTCTTTCTATCTTACTTTCTATCCTCCAATATAAGACAACTTCAATGGTGGCGATCTCTTCAAGTGCTTTTTCATTATATCATTATCGTACTGCACATAGTCCTCTGGCGCTTCCAATTTTTCAATGAGACAAATTGAACAATATTCCTGAGCTACTGTACTTTCTCGTCAGTTTGTGTTGATTATAGATCTGTATGAGACTGCCAAGAGCCTAGAAACTTAGAGTATGATTATCTATCTGTGCAACTTTCTTTGTGAAGGTAGGAGAAAAAAAAAATTAAAAAAAAAAGAGATACAAATAGCCTCTCTGTAAGAATAGTAGTAAGTCGATATACTCATAGAGCTTGGTATAGAAAGACGTAAGGGAGATTCTGTAGTCAAAAGTCAATTCCATGTAAGTTTAAAAGAGCCATTATAGTCAAGCGAGAATCTTTCTAGTTAGAGGAAGAGTGGAAAGAGGAAAAAAGAAAATGAGATCCTGTTCCTAGTGATAAGGACCTACGCATCTTTTGGAATTTCATTCAACCGGAATCAGCACAATACGGTATCAATTAAATAAACAAAGCCTAGATTAATAACTGTACTTAATGACAGTGCTGGCAGTCAAATTTGGGAAGGATTCTAGAAAAAAGCATTTCTCTAGACTAGGAAAAGGGGTATGTAATGTGAATCACGGATCGTTTGGATTAACCCCTGACGTACTAGTGGACTCCTACCTAGCGCAATTAGAACGAGAGAACATTTTCCCAGAGAAATATGTCCGAGTTGGTGAGAAACCCGATTATATAGAGGCTTTAAAATTGCTAGCACAGTCAGATCTTCTTGACTGTGATTATCATGATTTAGCTTTGGTAGAGAACGCAACAGTTGCAGTTAACACAGTATTACGCTCTTTGCCTTTTAAAGAAGGTGACAAAATAGTAGTGACTTCTACCACCTACGGAGCCTGTTTTAATACGGCCAGGTTTTTAAAACTTCGCTACGGGGTTGAGCTCGTTATTATTAACCACGAGTTTCCCTTGACTAAAAAAGAAATACTTGACAAGTATGAGAGCGTATTCAGGAAAGAAAAGCCCAAATTATGCCTTTTGGATGCAGTAGTGTCTGCTCCTAGCTATAGAATGCCTTTCGAGGACATGGTTAGTTTATGTAAGGAATACGGGGTATTATCGTTAGTTGATGCTGCTCATGGAATTGGTCTAGTGGACCTCAAACTTGGGAAGTTAGAACCGGATTTTTTGGTTTCAAACTTGCATAAATGGTACTTTGTTCACCGTTCGAGAGCTTTTGTTTTTGTCCACCCTGCACATCAACGAATGATACACAGTTTACCTGTTTCACATTCTTTTTTAGAAGACGATGCTCAGTTGTCTCCCCAGTTGGCCAAAAATCGACTCATCGACACCTTTTTTTTCATCGGAACAGAAGAGAAGGCCAACATCCTCACCATAAAGGAAGCCTATCGTTTTCGTAACGAGATATGTGGTGGAGAGATGGCAATTCGAGAATATTGTAGAGACCTCTGCTATAAAGTAGGAGAAGTCATAACAAAAGAGATCTGGCCAGATTCCTTCTACCTAGATAATGAAGACAAAACTGCCATTACTGCTATGATAAACATAGCAGTACCATTTAGCGGTCTCCTTCTTAACAAGATGAAGCCCAATGAGCTCGATAGTTGTCTTCAAGATATTGCAGAGAAAGTCTTACTTGAACATAACACGTTCACGCCTCTCGTTGTCAATAACAATACCATATACGTTAGGTTTTCTTGTCAAATCTACAACGAGATTGAGGACTTTGTATTTGCTGCAAGAGTGTTACAAAAGACAGCAGAAAAGGTATTCACACCTAGACTATACTGACATTAAGGTTATTTTTCTATATCCGAGTTCTTTTCTAAATTATAGTTATTTTTTCTTTTGTTTTTTAACAATTTCTTCCGGGTTGAAATGACACACAGCCCTTTATATTTATACTCTACAATTAGCGATATCAAATACTAAAATGTCAGAGGCACCATGAGCTTTCAACTCATCCATAACATCCCCGATTTTTTTGCGCGCAACCATGGACGAAACTGCAACCCATTCTTCTTCTTCTTCGCTTCTTCTTTCCAAAGCAGATACAGTTGCAGACCTCCTTCCAGGGGTAATTTTTAATACCTCGTGCAAGATAGTTCTTGGTGCATTGTAATTACACAAAACATATCTCTGGGCTGCCATGATCCCTTCAAAACGTTGGTGGACTTTTTGTACCAAATCTGGAAACTTTGGATTCCTAGAGCTGATCAAATGGGCAGAAGTCTCAAGAATAGTGCCTGCTGGTTTCAAGCCAGCAGCTTTCATAGTTTCTCCGCTTTCCACTAAGTCGACTATGGCATCACCTACCCCCAAGGCACATGATGCTTCTACGGATCCTCCCACGTATTTTATAGTGGTTTTCAAATCTTTCTTATCGCTGACTTTTTCTAATTCCATAAAATACTTAGTAGCCAAATGCGTAAAAGAGCTAACTATTTTCTGGCCAATCAATTGCTCTGGACTTGTGATTTCTCTGTTGGCAGGGATCTGAACTTGAAGTCTACAACCACCAAAGTTCAAGTCCATAAGATCCTTTACATTCCCGAACATTGAGGCCTCCTCAATTTCGTCTAATCCAGTAATTCCCAAGTCACAATTACCTTCTCCTACAAAAAGTGGAATATCTGCTGCTGGTAGGAAGATCAATGCGATAGGCATATTCGTACATAATGCTATATCTAACCTGCTTGACCTCCTAAAATTGATATCGGCGCCTCCCAATAATGAGCAGCATGTTTCATACAATCGTCCCTCTATGCTGTGTTAGTAAATGATTCTGACAAAATTTTCAAAAATTTCTTTCCTCTTCCTCTCAGCTTTTCTGCTGATTATTTTTTGTCTTTCCTTAAAAGTATGCTACTGTTAAACTTACTTTTTGGAACCGCAAAGAGCAAGCGATCAGGGAGGTGGTTAACCAAATCCATCCTGAATTAATGATGCCCTGTGCTACTTAGAAGTATAACGGTATAGTCATCTCACTCGCGATGAGTCAGAAGAACCTTTGATCACGTGAGATATTCCACCCTTTGTTCTGCGCTCTGTTCCGAGCTATTCAAGACAAACAAAAAGAAATGAGAGACCCAGAATTTCAGCAGTAAGAAGACATCATATGATAATATAAAAAAAATAAAGAATTTGGTATTAAACGTATACAGTAACCTGGAAATGTTCTATTGCCTAAAAAAATGCTATAAGTTATTCCATTTCTTTTTTTCTTTTTTTTTTTTTTTTTTTTTTCCTTCTTGATGTAGCTCAGTTACTGTAACTAGACAATGGGGAATCCCTATCATATTTATCAGCGTTGCTTGAGTCATCGTCTTCTAAAAAGTCCTCTGCATCGGTCGTACTTCCATCGGTAGGATATCTCTCGTAGCTGGTTGATTTACTTTGGTCGGGTGAAACCGACGTAATTGTATCGGGAGTCATAGTTTTAGAACTGTGGTCATAGACAACACTTTGAACACTAGAGTTGCTATCTCTTGAACCGTACCAATAACGATTGAAACTCCAGTCAAGCAATATTTTCGCCATACACCAAGGTCCGAATTCAGGCCACAAAGTGTCAACAAAAACAACGGAGCAGGAAGAAGAAACACACTGCCAGAGTAGAAAGTCTGAAAGTCTAAATGTACCTGACGTTCGTATTAGGATGTCAAGAGGAGGCGATTCTGAAGTATAGAGATGTTCCTCAAGCACTTTTTCGTCAAATACAGGAGCTTCTATCTCAGTAGAGTCCTCTACCACCGTTTTGACCCCATGAGCTATCTCATCTCTCGAAGTATACAGAAAACAGATGTTAAGAGTCGCTCTGTCGTTTTTCTCGGTTACCGCTTCTGTTTCTCTAATAAGTTCCCTCACGTCATCTGGAAACAATGACACATTCCCCAAAATCTTTATCCGGACTCCATATTTTTCACACAAGTCTCCTTGTCTCACTACCTCTCTCAATCGCACCTTTGCAAGGTCCATCAATGACTGGACCTCAGACGCCAGCCGATTGAAGTTTTCTATCGAAAAAGCAAAAACCGTCACACAGTCTACCCCTGACTCATACAAGAGCTCTAAAATATCTGCCAAGCTAGCAAATCCCATATTGTGGCCTTCGTTTGTCTCAAGCTTGTGCGCACGCGCATACCTTCTACTGCCATCCATAATGATACCAATGTGCTTGGGCACCGGTCCCATACTTATGATTTCCCCAAACACTCTCTTGAGAAACGATAGTGTTCTCACGTACCCTGGAATTCTATATAATGTACTCACCATAGTCTGTTTCTATAATCCCAGATCTCTAAATTAATAATAAAAAAAAAAAAAAAACGCTATACTAGCCAAGTTTTCTAACAATCCACTCGTCCTCTACCAATAAGCAAAATCTCGTAGCAAACTATCCCTTACTTAGTGTCAAAAACTTTCCAAACGAGCGTTCCAAGCAGTGTTTCCAAGATTATCTCCAAGGCTATTCTATCTTAAAAATTTAATAAACTCCACTGCGGGAGCATACCACTTTTGGTCCCTGGGGAACTATTTTCCTAATTGGGCAGGAAGAGTATATGCAGTACGGGAAGCCAGCACATCACAAAGCCAGAAGAGTTTTCAGTATAGGTGAAGAGCAAAGGGAGCCTGAGTATGGGACAGGAACCAAAAGCACAAGAGAACAGCAAATATAATGGAGAGGAACAGTATCTCGGGTATGAAGACGTAGAAGAAGTAGTTCCAGAAGATGATCAAAATGAGAAAGAGCCACAAGACGAAGAGGAAGAGATGGAAGACGACAATGAAGAAGAAGAGGGGGTTCTTGATATCGACATGTCAAACAACTCATGGACTTATTTCGATAAACATGAAGATTCAGTTTTCGTAGTTTCTAAGCATCCTAAGCTCCCGATGGTGGCTACAGGAGGAGCAGATAATGTAGCGTATTTGTGGACCACGCATACCCAGCCACCACGGTATGTAGGGAAAATCGAAGGGCATAAGGAATCGGTAATTGCTGGATGTTTTAGTCATGATGGAAAGTACCTCATTACGGGGGATATGAATGGATATATTCAAGTGCACAAGGGCACAAAGGGAGGAGAGAGATGGGAAAAATTTGCTGATCTAGAGCAAGTGGACGAGGTGTTATGGATTGAAATGCATCCTCGTTTTCCATATTTTGCCTTTGGAGGAGTTGATGGGTCAGTTTGGTGCTATCAGATAGACGAGACGTCACTGTCTTTGGTGCAGCTAATGTCGGGGTTTTCTCACACCCTCGAATGCAGCGGAGGGGTATTTGTCAATGTAGAAAACGATAGTGAAGTGACTTTGGTTACTATTAGTGAAGATGGTACGGTGATTTCTTGGAACTGCTTTAGTGGTGAAGTGAATTATAAGCTTCTGCCTCATGACGAATTTAAAGGAGTAGAGAGTCCGTTTGTATCGATAAGTGCTTTTAAGAGACTTGTAGCTGTGGGTGGTCGAGACGGTCAGTTGTCAATTATTAACAATGACACGGCCAAGGTGATATATCTGGTTAAGACTATAGAAAATGTCGAAGAGGCAGAATTGTCTATCGAAGCCATTTCCTGGTGCAAAGCCCCTCAGATAGGGCTTTTGGCTATCGGACTCGTGTCGGGCGATGTCATATTATTCGACACATTACAATGGAGAATGCGTAAGCTGATCAAGCTAGAGGATGCTGTTACCAAATTGCTGTTTATCGAAGACACTCCTTTCTTAGTGGGTTCCTGCATGAACGGTAAAATGTATGCTTGGGACGCTAGGTCCGGTTCAGAGATTTTTGCTGGTGTAGGCCACAACATGGGAATCCTTGATTTTGCCATATTGGAAAAGGGTAACAAACTAGTAACTGCTGGCGACGAAGGTGTTTCGTTAGTGTTTCGTTATCCACAATGATTTTGCCGCATTTACAGTATTTTCAATCATCTAATATACCGCTTTTTTTTTTTTTCTTGGAGGGGTATTTCACTTAATTTATATAGAAGGGGGCGCTTCTTTTATTTTTGCTTGTATCTATTGTCTTTTTTACCAATGCTCTCTTATCTTTCCTTTGCCAAGTGTATATAGTTGAAGACGTCAAGCTTTTCTTTTTTTTTTTTTTTTTTTTTTTTTTTTTTTTTTTTTTTTTTTTTTTTTTTTTTTTTTTTTTTTTTTTTTTTTTTTTTTTTTTTTTTTTTTTTTTTTTTTTTTTTAGAGACTACAGTGATGTTTCTACTGACGGTTATTGTTGTAGTTGTAGGTAATATACATGAAACTATCCCAGAGCCCTAATGCCGATTACCGCTTAGACAAGTCCGCATTACGGAGTCTGCGACCGAGACTTTAAGTGAGAGCTGCGTAATTGAATATAATCCAGAGCTCTAAAGTGATTAAGGAACAGCATAATATTGGACGTTTTAGCCAAGAGTTATATAGTTGTGAGATAATTGCAAGATAATCCTTATGAGTTAATTGCGAGTTGTATAATTGGGGATCTTTAGAGAACTTTATAATCAAAAGTCACATAGATGTCACTCTAGAAGCTGGAACCCCGGTTGCAACACCATCAACATGTTATACCTCTTAGCCATGTAATAAAGCTCCCCTTTTTTTTGATCTTATACCAAGATTCTAAAGTAAACGTGATATCGATTGGACTCCGTAGACATAAGTCACAAAGTTAACGGTGTTTGCGGTTGAAAATTTATGGCTGCGAATTATACGAGAATAAATTTACTATCATTCCAAACTGAGCAAGGTGCTATCTTAAAAATTTTATAATTGTCGCAATATATTTCCGCTTGCGTTAAAATAATAGTCTCAAATCGCAACTCTCAAACGATGCTACTCTTGTCTCATTAAGATTATAGGGTAGACAGATATAAGTCTGACAGAATAGGATTGATATTACATAAAATTCAAAAAAAAAAAAAAAAAAAAAAAAAAAAAAAGAACGCGTTAATATGCAGAATTATCACTAGCATTTTAGCACTATCATTTCCAATACAATCATAAATATTAAATTGGAAACCAAAAAGTACCAAATTTAGCTGGTAGGGAGAATGACAGTAGACACAGAGAGTAGTCCAATACCATTATATAATGACAGAAAGAAAATAGACATTGAAAGCGAAGGGAAACAAGAAAATGTGGGGCCAAAAAAGCTGTCAGCCTCAGATATGATGTTTTATTACGAGCGTTTGCTACCATTTCGTTACGTGTTTCAGTGGCTTAGTCATTCGCCAAAAGTGACAAAAGATTTTAGCATGCGGGAATTTGCTTACGAATTCATGTCAGGAGCTTATCAGAGATATAATTCCTACATGAGTCTAGAAGATTTCAAGAAATCAGTGATCAAAGCCAATCCAACCCGGTTTGAAATAGGAGCAGTGTACACAATAAACCCAAGGGAAAGAAAAAATGTACCAAAGCTGGTAATGAAGCCCTTGGCTAAGGAATTGGTCTTTGATATTGATTTAACTGATTACGACGAAATAAGAACTTGCTGCAAAGGAACCGACATTTGCAAGAAATGCTGGAGGTTCATCCAGATAGCTGCTAAAGTCGTTGAAAGTGCGCTAAGAGCAGATTTTGGCTTTGAGCATCTTATATGGGTATTCTCAGGACGTCGAGGAGCACATTGCTGGGTTAGCGATAAAAGAGCTCGGGACTTAGACGAAGGTTCTAGAAAAGCTATTATAGAGTACTTGGCTCTTTTAGGGTCCCTCACACAAAAGGGAGGCACTACGCTGCTCAACTTGAAAAAACCCTTTCATCCTCACGTCGAGCGCTCTTTCAATATCCTCAAACAGGAGTTTGTATCATTAGTTCTCGAAGAGCAAGACCCTTGGCTCACTGATGCCGGGTCCAGCTCGGAGAACTGGCTGCAAGTTGAAGAACTTTTGTCTTTTATAGGCGACCGGACTTTGCAGGAAGACCTTCGACAAAAATGGAGAAGTCAAAATTCGGTTTCTACGTCTGTATCCAAATGGGAGGATATAAACGTAATATCGAAGAAAGTGTTGAAAAACCAGAATCAAATGAACCAACTCAATGATGCCAAGAAGGACATAATTTTTTTTTATATGTACCCAAGGTTGGATATTGAGGTCACAAAACAAGTTATTCACTTATTAAAATCACCATTCTGCATACACCCCGGTACGGGGAATATTTGTGTTCCATTCGATCCTTTTACAAACTTTTCTAATGATAAAGAAAATGACGAATATGGCTTTAGCCCAACAAGCGTGCCTAACTTGAGCCAACTACAGACGGAATTGGAAGCGTGGGAAAATAAAATGCTTATAGCGGGCCCCAATTCTGACGAGTTGGAACAGAGTGGCAGCAAAAAAATGGCAGACTTTGAAAAGACAAGCTTGAAACCTTACGTTGACTACTTTGCTAAATTCGTAAATTCCTTACTTAAGGAAGAATTGAAAGATATCAGTAAACGAGAGAGAGAGAACGATGATCCCTTAGATTATTGAAAATTACTACACAGAACTTGCTACCATAATTAGACAATGTTGCAACCCGGGACTGGCAATGATGTACTTGAGATACTAGGACACAAACTACCATCTGGCAAAAACCTCTTACTAGCTTTGATAATTATAGTCTTGTTGCCATTATTGGGTATATCCTCCTTGCCCTGGTTCTCAAAATCATGATACCATTCTAGGTATTCTAATTCCTCGTTGTATCTCACAGAGCCTGAAGTCAAATAGATATCTTCATAACTTAATGCAGGATAATGCCACCTAGGAACAAAAATCACCGTAGGGATTTTACTGTCATTCTTGTTCAAGCTATCAAACTTAACCGTCAAAGCGAAGCGACCTATTTTTAAATTAAACTCCGTCACAACTATAGCACCTCTTGTGGCAATAACGTAAGGTCTTACAACTGCACTAACAGCCCTAATACCATCTGGAGAAGTAAAACATTTCCCCTCTGTTTTATACAGGTCAGAACTGCGGCGTCTGGAAAAAGCTGAATTTCTTCTTCGCTGTGCACCCCTTTCTGTTTCCTGAAGATCGTCAACTCTATTCCCAATAACATTGTTAGTACTTTC
Source organism: [Candida] glucosophila (assembly GCA_030572315.1). Taxonomy (NCBI): domain Eukaryota; kingdom Fungi; phylum Ascomycota; class Pichiomycetes; order Serinales; family Debaryomycetaceae; species [Candida] glucosophila. Next base: position 16,263 of record JAJLZR010000046.1, on the reverse strand, counting down.
TGAAGATGTCGCTTTCGTGTTTTTTTTACTTTCCTTATCTGAATCAATGCAAACATCTACACTGTTTGACTTTTCTTGCTTCAAACTCAGCTTGTTAGAAAATCTCCTGGGTTTCTCAGAAGAAACACTTCCATTTCCAGCCTCCTGCTGCGGTTTGTAATTCCCCGAATATGTTACAGACAGCTTGGGGCTGACATCCCCCAAATCACTACTACGGTCATCTGCGGACCAAAAAGAGAAGTCCTCGTTATTCCACGAATCACCCCATTCGTGGCTGTTGATACAAGTGTAGCACCAATAAGCATGGGACATTTTCAGGGCTTCGAGGGCCAGCGAGATCATATCTAAGGCTGTTGTTTGCGAACTATAATCGCCGTCTTTATAAGCTTGTTTATTATCCATATCAAAAGGCATCCCAGTCTCTGACATCAACACCGGTATTGAACCCAAATTTTCCTCGCATTCCTTCCTCATCTCTATAAATTGCCTAGCAAAGCAATTTTTTATTGCATTTTCTCCAAAAGTAATTCCTAAAAATGGTTTACTATAGCGCTTTCTTAAAATTCCAAGCGTATCCACATTATATTTGCTATTCCAGCTTTTAAACATCAATGACATGCCATCGTAATAGTGTGGACTAAATACAGTCTTTGAATCCACAATGTGTCGCTCATCTCCCTTTAACCTAGGAGGCACTTCCATTACCGGTGGCTCCATGAACAAGAATATTTGGGGTGTAACAGCGCGTATAATTTCTTTGAATGCCACATAGAAATCGATATAACTGCGGTTCGTAAAAAAATCAAAGTCAATCAAAGTTCCCTTTGGAATTCCAATGTCTGGATTCTGAACACGCGAGAAATAATGTCTATCCAACAAATGGCATTTTTGGTTGACAACTTCTAATCTACCCACCGGAGCCAATTTCAATTTCGAAAATGTCTCGGGAAAAAAATCATTTTTCCAACCCCATATACCATGGGTCAAGAAAATGCATTGACCCATGATCCATTCTGGGTCCCTTTTCCAATGATACTTATTGTCGTAGAACTCAGCTTCCTCTGGAGACAACCAAGCCTTGCACCCAAGCGGATCCACTAACCTTGTCCCCTCTTTTTTAGGACCAGCGACAGATATTCTATAGACATCTAACTCGCATGGCAAGCCCATACCCATCTTCAAACAATCGAATACAGTAGGACATGTATCAACCCTGAGTTGCTGATCTTCGTGAAGCTGTCCAATATCAAACAAGCCAATAATTCCATTGTTGGGTTCATTCAACAGTTCGATTCCAAGTAAGCTTCCGTTCGAAAGCATCTCTGGTAGTGCCAGAGTAAGTCTTTCCCAGAAGTGTCCGATACATTCGATGAGGTGTCTTTGCAAATAGACTTTGACATTCTCGCCATTAATTTTGCATTTGGGAAAGTAAAGGTCACCTCCAAAAAACAAAGTAAACATAGTGAGAGATGCTAGCCTGTTATAATTGGTGGGCCAGAGCATCTTTGGTAGCGACTCAGGCTTGTCTGAATATTTTGGGTCATTATGGTAAATCACCGCCTCCGTCCTTTGGAATCGGCGCGGTTGAAGACCGGCAGCATAAAAAGTCCATACTGGTGCTCCACAACCCCCTGAAAATCTTGACCACACATCTTGATGAAAGTCAATGACAACATAAAGACCCCCAATCTCATAGACTTTTCTTAAAATCTTTATCGTATAGTCAATAAAGTCTTCGTCATATTCGCCGGGCCCCAGATGCTCTATTGCTTCCCAGGTAACTAAATATCTTATCATATTGTAGCCGCATGACTTAATTCGTTGAAAGTGTTCTTCTGCATCTTCGATAGGAAATGGCCGCCCAACAAAAGATACGCTCTCGCCATCAAAAAATATATCATTTGGATCCGTACAATTACCATGTCGACTACACAATGCTGGCTTACTAGGAAGTTTCATAGAACCATCAACATTGATACCCTTCAAAATGATTTTCCTATTTTCCCTATCAACAAAATTACCTCGTCCATCTGTTTCTAAAGGCGTACATTCCAAGATACTTTTAATACTGTTTTTTTCCAGCGTCGGCTGTATACGCTCTTCATCGGTGTATCTTCTAGAGAGTGGTTGAACCCCCGACAAAGACACTTCAGAGTTCTTGCAATATAACTCTGCTTTTCTGTAAATTAAGTTTTTCAATGATTCATTCCCAAGCATCAATAATATATACTATCAACTATTATTATACCACTGTTCCACCATATAAAACCTATAACTAAACGGTATTGTGCAGAAGATCAAGCTAAGAATAGGGCGTTCAAAAAAAAAAAAAAAAAAACTCACGTGAATACTTACTCTAATTGCATGCTACACAAATGTAGAGAATGCTACGGGCTTAAGTGTTGTCAAGTTGATATCCAGGTAATTCTCCTAGCATCTTTTCTTGGAAAGACGTAAATCTTGCTCTTGTCTATCTTTGTTAGTATTAGTGAATAACGGAACTATTTTCTCTTTTCTTCTATTAGAAACAGCTTTAGAAGGATCTTCTTTTTTGAAAAAAGTTGGTGCTAGTTGAAGTAACCATTTGGAGTCAATGGCGGTGACATAATGCATATACTCTTTAGTCGTTAGTAAAAGCGTATGGTAGATAACATATTCAGGATTTTTACCAAAGAGAGCAGAGGAGGGATGGAGAAAAACTGGAGTCTGCTCGACTAAAGTCTTGTAGCCCTCTTGAGGATCCCTTTTAGCGGAGAACTTGTAAAAGCCTGCGCAAAAAGCCTTTCTAACTTGGTTCAAATCGGAACCGCAGGAGACAATCAGATGGCGATATTTTGCCATAATAGAGGCGAGTTGCTTCCGCACTTCTTTCGCACGCCTCATGCTTCTATCATGGATGAAGTTATTTGCGCACCATTGTCTACTTTGGCCACTCAAACACCAAGACTTATACACATTGAGCAAAGTCAAATGATCGCCATGCATATGGTGGAAGCGCATTTTCTTTTCATCGGCCTGTCTCTGTTTTTCCTTTGGCCTATAAAACACGACCTGGACAGAAAGCATGGCTACAATACTTAAGATCTCGTCAGAGCAGCCAAAGTCTATAGACGCTATCAAGGTCTTGGCCAAAGCCGGTTCCATAGGAAAGTCAGCCATTTTGCGACCAAGCTGAGTAATTTCTCCCTTGTCGTCTAACGCGGACAAAGCATACAAATCCAGCAACGCACTTACCATGCTATCTTCCGATGGTGGATCCATGAATTCAAAATTGAAAACGTCTGATATTCCCATAGCTTTAAGCATCAAAATAGTATGGGCCAAATTTTGCCTTTGTATTTCAGGAATCGTATTTGGTAACATTTCTTTTTGATAAGCCTCTTCTGTGTAAAGTCTGTAGCATTTTCCGGGTCCTGTTCTACCGGCACGTCCACTTCTCTGGTTAGCCTGAGCCTTTGATATAGGCGATACCATCAACGAATCCATCCCAATCCTTGGATCGTAAGCATTAACCTTTACAAAACCCGGATCTATGACATAGTAGATACCATCAATAGTGATCGAGGTTTCCGCTATATTGGTGGCCAAAATTACTTTTCTAGTTCCAAGAGGTGTTGGATCAAATATTTTACTCTGCATTTCAGGAGGCAAAGATGCATATACCGGTAAAATGATTAGTTCAGGCACTGCGTCTTTCAAGACCTTCATTCTTTCACTGAGAATTTCGCAACTGGTTTCAATCTCTTCTTGACCGGTTAAAAAAACCAAAATGTCACCATCAGATTCTGACACGTGAATATGAATTACGGTATCCAGGGCAGCTTCTAAGTAGTCCATCTGGGGCTCTTTACTATAAACGACTTCAACAGGAAAAGTTTTACCAGGAATTCTTTTTATTGAGCAATTATGAAAATACGAAGAGAACTTCTCAGCGTCAAGTGTAGCTGAAGTCACAATCACTTTGAGATCTGGATTTACTTTTGCAGCTTTTTTCAAGAGAGCAAAAAGAATATCAGTAGCTATTGTTCTCTCGTGAGCCTCATCAAGCATTATAACCGCATATTTATTCATGAATAGATCATTCAAAGCCTCTCTTTGCAACATACCATCAGTCATGTACCTTATTACAGTCTTATCGTTGGTCATATCTTCAAATCTAATCGTATAGCCTACTTCCTCGCCAAGTTTGCAGCCAAATTCCTCCGATACTCTTTTAGCAACTGATACTGCAGCAACTCTTCTTGGCTGCGTACAACCGATTATTTTTCGTCTTCCATTAACATCTGTGAATCCTGCTTCTTCTAAATACTGCACAATTTGTGTTGTTTTACCTGACCCAGTCTCTCCTACAATCACTAAAAATTGGTTTTGGCGTAAACTATTTACCAATTCTGATTTCATTGAAAATACTGGTAACAGTTCCCGCTGCTCCTTCAATGACTTTTCGTTTTTTTTGACACTTTCTTTTTTATTTGCCTGTGACTTTTTCCATTCCTTGATAAAACCAGAAGTCTTCGCTTCGTCGATCTCTTCCTCTTCTACAGCATTACTGGAAAAGGGATCATATATGCTCAACGTTTTGCTCTTAGCGGTCTTCAACTGTTCATTTTCCCTTCGGCCTTTAATTTTTTCTTCTCTCTTATCCTGTGCGAGCTGTGAGCCTTTCAACGCTGCCCTGTTCATCGAACCTTCCGGATTTTTGGTAATTTTCAAGGGAGCGAGGTCCATTTTAGCGGCAACATGACCCTTTAGAAATGTAGGAGTATCCTCTCTTAGTTCGACATCAACGTCTTCTTCCCCAGTTTCGTTATAGTAATCTCTATTCATATCTGAGGAATCATTTTTTTCTTCATCACCAACCATGCTAGCATATTCCTCAGCAGATATAGCTCCTGAAGCAATGAGTTGCCTTAGTTCCCATATATCCGCTCCTGATATTCTACGCTTTCTTCCTTTGTTGCTATCGGTTTCTTTTCGCCTCGATAAAGCATTCTTTCTGTTCTCTTCCTCTAGCTGCTCCAACTCATCTGTCTTGTCTAAACCGGTTTCTTGATCTATTCCCCTCATAGAAAGACTAATCTTTCTTTTTCGCGACCTTCTGCTGAAAGAAGTTTGTTCTTCTATCTTTAACACCTTTACGAAAACTTCTTGGTTGGGTCTAAGTGCGCTTTCGGGTTTTTTTACTTTCTGACCATTGAAAGACATGTTAGTCAGATGGCACAATCCTGTGTCAAACGAGAAAGGATCATTTAGTCGAATGAATGCTCCATAGGGTACAATATTACTAACATAACCAATATAAATTTTGCCTTCTAAAATTTCTGTTGTATCTTCAGATAACCCTGATCCCTCTCCCGACCCAGATCTTAATTCTTCTTTGTTATCAGCCTCCTTTTCGGAAGTCTCTGTCCTCGCATTTCCGTTTGTCTCACCTTTCGCGCTCTCTTCATACCCTAGTGATTTTTTCAGTGTATCCAAGATCATATTTTCCGACGCTTCTGCCGACTCTGGCGCTGGGTTATGGTCCAAAACAGCAAAAGTTTCTTTAATGAAATCCTCACTGAACTCCTCACCTCCTTTTATCTTAACTATTCTTCGGTATTCATCATAGCGACTTCCGTCGCTTGATGCAGCAGCTTGTCTATATAAATTGAAAACAAATCTCAGCAAGGTTCTGTCTGCATCTCGAATACCTAAGTACTTTTCTATTAATGCAGATATCTCATTAAAGGAGGCCTCAGACATTCTTTGCTGGGTCATTCCTACAATCGACAAAGATATCCACCTTGCCCTTCACATTATTTTTACGTAGCATGCTTACTTTTTCAAGTCATCAACGCTTTTCCTGTTACACAAAACCACTTTTAACTTCATCTTTCAACTATACAAACTAAAAAATGCTATAAAGCGCCGTCAAGTTTAGCACTAGAAAAAAAAAAACCCTTTATCTTCTGATCGCACTACTGGAGAGTGCACCGATAGGAAATTTATCTAGGCTTTCTTGAACATCCCACCTTTACACATTAAAGATAGTTTCAGTCTTATTGAATAACTTTTACACCATCTTTGTCCACCACCTTAATAAAATAACCTTTAAAATCTAAGGGCATTCTTCCTTCCACTTCTTTCAAACACATGTCAAGTAACTGCAATCCCTCAGCGACATTCATATCCTTCCTATAGTGTCTATCTAAAATCGACATGGTGTAAAATGCAGCGTACCCATGGGCAGCATATGGTATCTCGGCATGAGTGCCCAAATAGTCTATCCAACTCAATTGAGGTTTATTTTCATTTGCATCGTATCCACCAATTAGTACATTAGCCAAATAAGGATGGCGCGATCTGATCGAAGTGGCTAAACTATTCCTAACAAAAGACGACACTGCCTTAGGACTCAATTCTATCTCGTTCTCACGTATACTATGTAACTGCATATTTGCCTGAATGTACTCTGCAAATTGCACTGTATCTCCTGCTTCCCCTGTAAAAGCCATCAAGTTATGCTTGTTCAAAGTGCGTGTTTTGTCGTCATCGTACTTCAATACTGAAATTCCTCTAGTTGCCGACTTAGACGTTGCTATAATAACCGAATCTTGAACACTTATTCCTAAAATGACATCCATATTGATTATAATACTGAAGGCCTTCTCTGCTTTTTGACTAAAGATATATTTTACCCTTGTTTAATATTTTCTTTCGATCAAAACTTAAAAACTTCAATTCGAACCAATGCTTTAGTATTAAAATCAATGACTATGCTACTAGCTTCTATACTGACAAAGACAGAACCTTAAGATTAATGAAGCCTTATTCACTATCTAGTAGCTAGTGGTTTTCGCGAAGTTCGCCATCCAAAGAAGTGCGTGCACAGCCCAATATTTTCTCAACTAAACTTAACTATGCGGAAGCACCTAGTCCCAAACAGCCAGAACTGATTGCTGGAAGAGTACCTAGCCAAGTCAAATCTCTATTATTTGTATCTGAGTTGTATTTTCTATGTGTGCGTGCCTCAAGTCGATTTATTTCCCAAATTTGTTAGTAGGCGTTTAACTTTGTTAAATCTGGCGGTTTAACCTGATTATTAAAGCTAGTATAATTAGTTTGGAGTAGTAGGCTGGACCACTGAAGGAGCCAGATTTGATAATTTCATATTGATAGCTAAATCTCTACATAGAAAAAGAAAAGGTATCTGTAAAATGCTAAGGTTGAAATTATAATTTAAATTAGACAAGGGCGCATCAAGCGCTCCTTTCAGCAATCTTCTTGTCTACTATAGAGTTGATTAAAAGGGCCAACCTACTTCGGTCATTTGAAGTTTGCGAAACGAGATAATTTTCCAACTGTCTTTCAATGATTTTACCTGTGAAATCCACCTCAATATTCACCCAGTCACCCACAGATTTCGTAGGCAATATCACCTTCTCCTGTGTGTAAGGGATCATCATTATGGAAAACTCAGAGGTATGGTAATTAACGTCAGTCACTGTCAAGGAGGTTCCATCTATAGCAATAAAGCCCTTTTCCACAATATAATTCATATTTTGCTTATCTCTCAATCGCATAGTTATCCTGATAGCTTCCCCATCAGAAACTTTGTTGGTTATCTGAGCAATAGTATCCACGTGGCCTTGAACTACATGGCCTCCAATTCTAGCATCGCTCTTTGCGGATCGCTCAAGGTTTACTTTTGATCCTTCCCGAAGTTCACCCAAGGTAGATCTGCGAAGTGTCTCTGGAGATATCCCGGCTTTGAAAGAACACTTGTCCTTCCCAAATCCTGTCACTGTCAAACAAACACCATTCACACCCACGGAATCTCCCTCTTCAACATCTGATAATATAGGTGAACAATCACCTATGGAAATGGACATACCATTCCCACCATATCTCGAAGTATCTTTAAGTTGGTACTCAACCACCGTTCCGATTTTTTCTATAAGACCGGTGTACATTAATATTCACTATAACTCCTCCCCTTGAAAATCTTCTCGTTTTAGGTATTTAAGACGTTTTTTTAGCCTTTACAGTATTCGAAGGAGATATATATATTCTTTGCCTTGTCCAATTCCCGATGCGAGTATCTGGGCTTATTCTGCGCATTTTCTAAAAATGACTAATGCTTAATAAACTGTTCTACACGACCTAACCCAAAATGTCTTCTTTACTGTGCTATATAAGGTACCTATCTAGGTTCTAGCATTCGCCTCTAATAGGATTTCAGAGCCACTCATGTTGGCTTAGAGAGGAAATATCTTGAGAAACTATTCGCAGCCAATCGCGGAACAAAAAAAACAACCACGCACATAATAAGAGTTGTCCTCTCTGTTGTAAGCTTGTCTTATCTATTGTAAGTTTATCTGCCTGTCAATAGAGGAAGTTATTGACACAGAGATCTTAGTAATTGTAGCCCGCAACAATGCTTGTCGTAGCTCTAAAGGAGAACACCATGAATGCGTGCGAATGAGAGCGAAAAAGGAAAAAAAAAAAAAAAATTTCAACACTATCAAATAATTCGGCTTCGATATCTAGAGTCTTATTTTCTGTGAAGGGAGAACAATATAGGCAGATATAATAGAAGAGATGCCTTTCAGATTTCCTGTTCCATTCGAGCTTCCAAAACATTGCTACTTGAACGCAAGGGTAATTAAAGATCATTTTAAAAGGTTGCAATTCGCCGAACATGAAATTTCCAGAAAAGCATTGAAATATATCGCTAGAAATACGGAGTTACCTTCAAAGACTCGTTTAGAAGCACAATTGCAGCTCGCATCTATGCCAAAATATACTTCTTATTGTCAAATAAGGAATAGATGCGTAGCTTCAGGACATGCAAAATCTGTTCTTTCAGACTTCAAACTTAATAGGGTATGTTTATCTTTCTGCTAATAAACTTGGGGGAGTAATAACTGTCAAAAATATCTCAGATTTTTCAGTGTCTATAGAAAGGCGAATTAACCCCTTTAAGTGCCATTTTATTTTTGTCGGCATTAGAGAGTTGTATATACTAACTATTTTAGACTGCGTTTAGAGAAAGTTTGATACCAGGAGTCCACAAAGCATCTTGGTGATTATTTTTATGGATTCATCATTCTCTGTATATATGATCTTAAAGGTAACGGTTCAATAAAGATAAGGTACGAGATCTCGCATTAAGCTATGTAAGTTCTTCGGTGGAGAAGCCATGAGCGATACTTCGAGAAGAAATAATTCGTTTTATTGTCTCCTCGTCGACAATTGATTTCTGCATTCTCTTAGTAGTGATACAAGATTTCGTCGTTATCTTCTTGGGCGGGTTTCTCGATGAGCATCGTTCTGGCGAAACGTTGAAAAATTCGCTGTACTTAAACACAATACTTGAGAGTTTAGCATCATATATATTTTTCAAGAATAGATATATATTAATGTTATTACTACCAAAATTGCTTTCGAGCAACGGTATTGGTATTGCTGGATGTAAGCACTGGAAAAGAGGTTTATCCTTAATCCCTAAATTACCAAATTTGAAAAAAATTCCTCAACCACCAGGCTACATCAAAGGGACAGTTAATGAGCCTTACAAACCACCTCAAGCTGATTTCTATGAGGGCTCGTACCACTGGACATATGAGCGGATCATTTCTGTCTCACTAATCCCTTTGGGCATGTCATCATTCATTGGAGGAGCCCAACATCCAATTATTGACACGATATTTTCCCTTGCGCTCTTGTTTCACTGCCATATGGGCCTCAAATCTTGTATTATAGACTATGTACCAAAGAGAGTTTACGGATTTTGGCATAAATTTGCCTCTTTTTTGTTAACTTCAGGTACCTTCGTCGGAATTTATGGGATATATCTTTTGGAAACTGTCGGCAATGGTTTTTCTGACCTCATTAAGAGTTTGTGGGGTGCTTAGACTTTGATTTTCGCTAAATTTTGTTCAGAAATTGAGCCATTCAATCCATAATGCCTCCCTGGAAAATTCAAAGTATAAGCAAGTGAGAAGCTAACATAATTCGTCAATTCAAAACATAGAAAAACCGTCAGCGCTTCTTGCAATATAGAATTAGTTACTTATCAGTATCTATGGCAACTGTGAAAATAGTCGATATTCGTGGGTTGTGATAAAGCGTACTAAATATTAAAGATACACATATAAATAAATGTCCTTTTCAGACCGAGATATAAAATAATGACCAAATATCTATGTCTCAGTTTACTTTACATGTTTTTTTATTTTAAAGCGACAATAAAACGTAGCAATGCGATGTTTGAAGCTGACAGGGGTTCATATAAAAATAGCGAATTTTTTGTTAAACTTTTACTCTTTTGGAATCTTTCCAAACAACGGCTTCGTCCTCGTGCCCTCGCCTCAGATTACTCGATATCAGAACTTGGCTAATGTATTCATCATCTGTTGCACTCGACGGCACGCTCTCTGTTTCTTTCAAATTCGCCGAAGATTCATCGGCAGCATTCTCATCTATAGTATTATTAAGCCAGGTGATTTCTTCGAAGCGCACGTTAGGAGAAACATCGGATTCTGGTATTTCCGAAGTTATCGTTGTGCGTCCGGGAAAACAGAACACAGATGAGCTTACCAGTACCGTCTTGGCAAGTGCTTTGAGATATTTGAATATATGCTTGCAGTCAATTAAATCGTAGCCTTCTTCTCTGGGTTGGAGAAGAAGTTCCGCTAGTCGTATTATAGTGAAAGGCGGTTCATGAGCGAATTTTTCTTTAAAAGTCCTCTCAAATCTTTGTTTCGAATGCTCTATTTCGTCTAGTAACTCCTGCGGCGCGTTCTTTTCACCGTTTCCCATTTCACGTCCCACTCTCGATAAGTTTTCAACTCTTTGAATAATCTCTGGAAACATTTGTTCTTCCCATTCTTTTCTATCACATTCCTGAAAATCGTTCTCCTCTATGATTCTCCCCAAAGATTTCTCCAATTCCTCATTGATAGCTGGAATATCTCGCATCTTATTTCCTACAGTATCCTGTCGATAATGTAAATAGGCCATCACCCCATTTTTTCAATAATACACGCGAATATGTAAGTAAATCAGATCATAGATAAGAATTGAGTTTATCATTTACTTAAGCACTATAATAAAACTCCCACAATTGATTGAGATAAATATATATGCTACAGATGTCTTCCTGGATTGCTATATTCCTTGAATGGAGGTCTCTGGTGTTTTTTGAATGAAGTTCTCTTACTTCTTAGGAGAAAGACGCATTGAAAAAAAAACAAAAAAAAAAAAAAAAAAAAACAAAGATAGCATTTCACCAATATATTTATCTGACTAGTAAAAATATGAGGTAAATAAGTATATAAAGTTACTCAATTGCATTCTGAGTAGCGTATTTGAAACGACTTAAGCAATCTGCTTAAAGCGTACTTTATGAAGGTTCCAAATTTTTAATTCTCATATTTACGCGTCGTATAGTTAATCTAGTCACGAGGCCTTGGAAAATAATTTTTCAGTTGGACCAAATGGCATTAAGCACTGAAAAGTTACGAGGTATCATGGTGTTTAGTAGGCTTGTGCGACTTACATGTCAGCCACGCCTTTTTCGATCAACAAATCTACTAAGAAGCAGGCCTGCGTTGCTACCAATAAGATTTAATTCCTCTGATAGTTCGGGACTAAAAAACAAGGTCAAAGATGTCAGCTTGACGGCACAAATTTACCCGGTAGACAAGGATAGCATCAGTGAACAAGATGTTGATAATTGGCTTGAATCAGTTCGAAAACTCAAGAGCGGAAGAGGGGCAGCAGAAACAGAAACAGAAATTTATCTTAGTGAATTAACCAACCCAGAACCATATTTGGAAGAAAAATTTGAGCCCACCGAGGAGCAAAAAGCACATGCTGAAGCGCTTAAGCGCAAGAAGTTGCCGTTACCTTTTAATCCTATTCTTGAGAACTTTACAAATTTGATTATGAGGGACGGAAGAAAAACGAAGGCTAGAAAAATATTGTCCAGGGCCATGTATATTGTGTATTTAAAGACAAGGAAGGATCCTGTAACATACGTGGAAGATACGTTGGATAGATTGGGGCCCTTAATGGCCACAAAGGTGGAAAAAACGGGGGTTGCGAAGAATAGAGTTGTTCCATATCCATTGAACGAGAGACAAAGAATTAGATACGCTGTGGTGTGGATATTGCAAGGTGCTGAAAAGAAAAAGTCTCCTGACTATTCGGTTAGGTTAGCTGAAGAAATAATGGCCGCTTACGAGGGTAAATCATCTGGGTTTGATAGAAAGGCCCAAATGCACAAATCAGCAATGGCGCATAGGGCTTATATCAGGTTGTGAAGTCGATAACACATTGCCGTTTACTTGTATATATATAATCGATACTGCATTACATTACGTATAGTTCAAAAGTATATTTGTAACGATGTTGAAGGGGTTCGTATCTTCTGTGGTGTTTGGTAAGGATAAGACAAAAAGAATTTAAGAACAGTGATACGAAGACGCATGCGCATACGTATAATTCTCTTTATTTTATTTTTTTTTTTTTTTTTTTATCTTTGAATGAACCATGAAACTGCAAGCCTGGGACCTAAAATGATACTCCTGAGAAAGCAGCTGGGGGCTCCTGACAAATTAAACTAGCTATATCGTAGAATGGACCCTTAAATATCATACTTTACTTACCATTTAATCAAATGATGCGCTCACGATAGAAAGATATAAAAGTAGAAGACTAAAAAATGTTTAATTGATCATTTTCGCAACTTCTTTCAAAAACTGCTAGTTTGACACCCCAAAAAAAAACATTTACTTACCTCTAGAATTAGTTAAATTTCTAAGAGAAGTGGATTTTGCTTTCAGTTCTATTTCCTATACAGTTTCCCTTCCAACGCGAGACGGCATTTGGGTATATGCATACTACAAATATTCTTTCAGTAATATGCTTTTTGTCCAAAAATGCGGACATCACAGAGCCAGATAACAAGCTAAAAACTTCACATAAGTCCCATGAGGGAACAGAAAAGGACATGGGTTACTTACACATTGTCAACGCCAACATATATTGTTAGCTTTTTTTTTTCTTATCCTTACTTCTTGTCCTTTTCTCATATTTGGGCTCGAATTTCTTCATTCTCAGTTCCGGTTGAATTTACGCATAAGAGCAGCTATTGTTGAACTTTTTCTGCCTTACTCAGTTCTCAAAGGACTAGAGGACCGATGCCCAACTATCTGACTTACATCTTTAAAACCTACTTGTTGCTTCTTCTTGTTGCTTCTTCTTGTTGCTTCTTCCTGCACAACTCTACATGTACATAGATGGTGCTTCCAAGGTCAGTGTATACTTCGAATTATCCAGTAGACTTTCTACATTTAAGAGACTTCAATTAACCTTCCTGGGTACCAAGTTAAGCATGCATTTGCTAAAAGGGTACCGGAGCTGCAATTGACCCAAACGTCTTGTGTCTGGAGTGGTTCTTCGTTTCATTGTGGGTATAGAGTTCTCTTATACACTATTGAGCAAGGACCTACATAAGGTCCATCATTGGTGCTTAATGTACAGTTTTTCAGAGACATTAATAGTCTCGGGCGAAAATGTCCTCCAGCAATTGCCTTTATAGTGTGAGGGCACTCTTTTCTCTTGCACTATAAGCGAGAGAAGAATATTGTATATACGAATTTTTCAGTGCGAAGTGATTTCAGTACTTAGGGTCTTGGAAGGGTTGTCGTATAAACATAGCAAATGGCATCTCAGATTCATTTTTTAGATATAAAAGGGAAGCTGTTGCTTTCAAGAGATTACAAAGGTGACATTTCGCCACATGCTATTGAGAAATTCCCCCTCTTGTTATTAGACTTAGAAAACGAAGAAAATGATGACGCTAACTATCGACCCTTTATAAGTGATCAAGGCATAAACTATATATATATCAATCATAATAACTTATACGTTTGTGCATTGACAAAAAGGAATGAAAATGTAATGGAGATCATTGTATTTTTGTCTAAATTGATTGAAGTGTTGAAGCTGTATTTTAAAAGACTCGAAGAAGAATCGATCCGGGACAATTTCGTGATTATTTACGAACTCCTTGACGAAATGATGGACTTCGGGATTCCGCAGATGACAGATACGAATCTCCTTAAACAGTACATTACCCAGGATTACTTCAAATTAATCAGGTCGAGTTCGCATAGAATGGTTCAACCACCAAATGCAGTGACCAACTCGGTGAATTGGAGAAACGAGGGCATCAGTTACAGGAAGAATGAGGCATTTTTGGACGTTATCGAATCTATCAACATGCTAATCAACGCTCAAGGCCAAGTTTTGAACAGCGAGATCCTCGGGCAGGTCAAAGTGAAGTCATATCTTAGTGGAATGCCGGATTTGAGACTAGGATTAAATGATAAAGGTATTTTCAGTAACGAGTCAACTAATAAGAATATTGAATTAGAAGATATTAAATTCCATCAATGCGTTCGATTGTCCAAGTTCGAAAATGAAAAAGTCATTACCTTTATCCCTCCTGACGGTGAATTCACCTTGATGTCATATAGATTGTCCCCCAACCAGTACCTCCTGAAGCCGCTCATAGCTGTCAACTGTAAGACAGTCGTACACAAGCATTCTAGAATAGAAATAATATGTTCTGTCAGAGCACAAATAAAGAGGAAATCGGTAGCTAACAATGTACAGTTGATCATCCCTTTGCCTGACGATGCAGACACTCCCAAGTTTACTCCTGATTATGGTTCCGTCAAATGGATACCAGAGAAATCTTGCTTAATTTGGAAATTGAGAACCTTCCCTGGTGGTAGACAATTTCATATGAGAGGCGAATTGGGATTGCCTGCTGTCATGGATCCGGAAAGTGTAATTGCAAAGAAACCTATAAGGGTTAACTTCTCAATCCCTTACTTCACTACTAGTGGTATTCAAGTAAGGTATTTACGTATAAATGAAGCTAAACTTCATTACCAGTCTTACCCTTGGGTTAGATACATTACAGAGGCAGGTGATGATTACACAGTTAGACTTAAGTAGCCTTATTTAAATACGAGTTCGTATAAAATTCTAAGTAATCTGATTTTCAATTTGTTCTTTGCTTTGCTGAAAAATTTACGTAAATGTTAACTAGTTAAAAAAAAAATTATGTTAGTCTGTATTAAGTATGCTGGAGGATGTGAGTCTACGAAAAGCTATACAAGATTGTCTCAAAACGTACCAGCTCATATCTAAATCTAAGAAATACTCCAATTTGGCTTATTGTAATGAGGAAAGCATATTTAATTCAGTTATCCTGAACAACAGAGAAGTTTGTCATGATTTGCTATCCAAAAAGACTTATTACACGCATAAGCTTTACAAATTGTTAAACGATTCGATATCTGCAGAACAAAGTAAGGCCACCCAAGATAACTTGTACGACGGCCTTGAGCCAGAACTAATTGCCAATAGACATCATGCTCGCCAGTATATTACCCATTGTGTGATGTCCGATAACCACAGACGACAAAGGCTTCAAAATCTTATAGATAAACATTTCCGCTTGCAGAAGGAATATGTGGATAAGAAAGAGCAGGTAGTAAGATCTTTTGAGACAAAGCTAAAAGAAGCTCAACCACCAGTGGCCCTTGCTAAATTATCTAGTGAGAATTCACATATCGAAAATGCTCGTAGCATACAAAATGAAGAAGTATTGGCTGTAGAACTTAATAAGATTGAGGAAGAATTGTACGACAAATCCAAAGATTATTCTACAGAAACCATCAAGTTACTAAATCAGTTGAAAATTCCTTTTTTCTGTATTAACAATAACCTTAAGTATCCAGAATTGCAAAATGATATGGAATATCTCCTTGAGCTATTAGTTGATTTGCTTGGTAAAAAATGATGGTACATACTAAGTGATCGGAAGAGCTAACATTTAGTGTCTTATGTTATTACTGCAAATGTTATGATATTATATATACATATAAGCTATTTCTCTTTTTCTCTTTTTCAAAATAGCAAAGTATCTAATAGAAAAGTATCTCATAGAACAGTATCTAAGAGCAAGTATTCTTCTAGTCTGTATCTGTAACACATCCTAAAGAAGCTTCACTCACAAGCTTAGAATATTTAGCCAAGGTACCTCTCGTGTATCTTGGTTTAGGAGGGACCCATTTGGCCCTTCTGTTTGCTAATTCATCTTCAGACACGAGCAAATCTATTTTGTTATTCTTAGAATCAACAATAATTTCATCGCCATCATACACCAAAGCAATTGGTCCACCAACGGCAGCTTCT
>JAJLZR010000045.1:68643-167524 GCA_030572315.1 [Candida] glucosophila | reverse complement strand
AAAAAAAAAAAAAAAAAAAAAAAAAAAAAAAGGTGTTCGAAGCTTCCTTTGTAACTACAACAGAAAAAAAAATAAAGGTTGCTGGATACAACTACTCTACTGTTGATTTTCTATTGCGGAAGTTTCTTGGGTATCGCCCTAATTGCGTTTGCTACAAGCGTACAAGCTGTACTCCAAAAATATATATATATATATATTAAAATAAAGTGGAATAAAATGAGATAAAGTAAATTAACATAAAATAAAACAAAATAAAATATTTAAAATTATGTAATCATGTCGGGAACTTTATGTAATCAGATTTTATAATTTTTATGGCACATGAAAGAAGGACAAAAAATTTATTCTCAATTGTATTGTAAGACTAATTGAAGACTAATAAGGAGCCTATAAAGAAGTTATAAAAAGCCGTTTGGTACCATCATAACATTATGTCGTCAGACAGGATTGATTCAGTTCAAAGAGAGCAATCTCAGCGTAACGTAGAGGAAGAAGACAAGGAGAGGAGTAAAAAGGAGAGTAACACAAGTGCAACACAAAAGACAACAAAAGAAGAAGGACGAAGTAGTGGTAAAAGTGGTATCCATGGGAATTTGGATAGTGTACCACCATCTGTTATCGCTTTATCGAGTTTGAGATGTCCTTCGCCGCCTCCCATTTTGAATAATCCCCGTAAAAATACTTCATCACCTACATCAAGTGTAAGTACTACGCCGTTGCCACCGCATAGTCATAGGGAAACTGTTCCAGCAGGAGGAGCTGTTTTGAAAGAGAAAGAGAAAGAGAAAAAAGGGGTAGCTTTCCCACCTTTGCAAGAGGAACGGCTTCCGGAAGAGAATAAGGGCCCATTTCCAGCAGCTAGTGGCAAAACAAACAATGAAAGTGGGCGAGCATCACCACAAGGAGAAAATGCTACTGTCTCGGAAGGAACAGGTGGATATATTTTGACACCACCAAGTCAGCCACAACATCATAAATCACCATCTGTGCATGCGCATTTCTATGTTGATGAAACAATAAAGCCAGGAAAAGGTTTCAACAGGTCAAGAAGTGGTTCGTCGCATGATTCGGAGTCTCTGTTTGCATCTTCGAAAGGTACTGCTTCTAAAAGTGCCGGCGGCACCGAGAAGGAAGCTAAGTTTACTGCTGCTCCTAGCACAGAAAAAGTTACAAAGAATGCTGAACCGCAAGAAGAAAAAAAGCAAGAATCTAATGCGACTATAGATCCTAGGCTACCTCAGGAGGATGGTAAGTTTCATGTATTGTTCGGTGTATGTGGTGCTGTGTCTAGTTCGAAAATCAAACTCATCATCTCCAAGTTGATCGAAATTTATACCCCTGAGAAGATAGCGATTCAACTTATCTTAACTGAGGCAAGTGAGCATTTTATTTCTCAGGAAACACTAAACTATTTACATAATGTCAAGAAAATCAGAATTTGGAGAGACAATGACGAATGGAGTACGTGGAAAAGCCGCCTGGATCCGGTTTTGCATATTGAATTGCGACGCTGGGCTGATATCTTGGTGGTTTGTCCCTTGACAGCAAATACGTTATCCAAGATAGCCTTAGGGCTCTGTGACAACCTTTTGACTAATGTTATTAGGGCCTGGAACACGTCTTACCCTATACTATTGGCTCCCTCGATGGTGTACTGTGCTTACAATTCTATTATGACTAAGAGACAGTTACGTTTGATATCGGAAGAAATGCCTTGGATAGAGTTCTTAAAACCTGTAGAAAAAGTTGTGGGAAGCTTTGGTGATATAGGTATGGGAGGTATGATGGATTGGAATGAGATTGTCAATAAGATAGTTCGAAAACTTGGAGGATATCCTAAATTGGAAGATCAGAATGAAGATGACAATGAAGATGATAATGAGGACGTTGATACAGAAAATAAACCAGAAGGAAATGACGAAACTCTTCTTGATGAAGATGAGGATGATGACGAAGATGACGATGATGTTGATGATGTTGATGATGTTGATGATGTTGATGATGTTGATGTTGATGCGGATGATGGCGAGGGCAATAGTAACAGTGATGAAAAGACTAAAGTTACCAAGGACAAGGCGAATCATATCTCCTCTGACACTCATCTGGAAATCGAAAGTAAGGGCTCAGGAGGGACTAATCAACATCTTTTGACTTCAGATAATTTGAGAAAGCTCAATTTGGGTTAGTTCTATGAATTTATATATATATATCTATTAGAGCATCAAGATCGTATCAATCGTAAAGATATGCTTGAAACTTTATTTCCCTCCATTGATATGGCTGCACCTTCAATACTACAACTACATAGCAATACTAGTTGTGTCATAAACTGCATAATTATTACTACTTGCATTGAATTGACTTTGAGTCTTCTATTTTACATTTCGTATATAAATCATTAATAATAAAGATGACGGATTCTTTCATTTTTCCATTTTTCATAATCGTCGTCTCCAACTATTGTTGAGTTGTCAAAATTTGCTTTATTGAAAACACTATCATTTTCGTTTTCTTTGTTTTCTTCGTTCTCTTGGCCCTCTTCTGTCAAAGAAATCGAGCTTCTTTTAGTCCTAGTGTCGAAATTGTTTTCATTTCTAATTCTTTCACTTAGGAGCTTATTTGTTGCTAAAGGTGAAACACGAAGCGGTGAGAGTAAAGCCCGTTCATTTACGTCCTTGCCGTCAGACAATTCCAATTTTACTGGTGATAATTTCATACATCTTTTGTGATCTTCGTTGCCTTTTTCTTCAGAACCTTTCGAGCCAAATGGTGACATTGTTGAACCTAATATGTGCGTGTTCTGGGATTCGTTATTGTTTAAAGAATTGGAATTAGTTCTGCCTGCCGACATAACAGGACTCTCCAAAGTAGAAATCGAACCAGACTCGTTAGAGCTGGTCAAACTCATGTTGAGAGCATAGGCTAATCTAGGATTTTGGTTATTTGCCTGCCTTGGTTTGTAAATTGCGTTTTTATGTGAATTAGTTGTAGGAGATGCGGAAGAATTTGACTTCCTTACGTGAGAGGAAAGCGTGTTAGAATTATCACTGCTACTTGAGGCTCTGTTTTTATTAGAAGAGCTTGCCGCTTCCTGTTTCCTGGTCGGTGATAATCTGTCAGATTTTTTTACATCAAAGTCCAAACTTCTATTCATGAGTTTGCTTCTCAAGGTCCTGTTAGTTGTTTGGCTTAGCTGCTCAGATTCTATGAATAATAACTTCCCGAATAAGTCTTCTTCGTATATCTTGAATGATTTTGTCCCATTTTGGAGCAGCAAATTATTGTATTCAAGCACTTCGGCTTTTAGATTGTGGAATAACTTTGGCATTATTTTGATAATCCTTTTTCTAATTTTTTCTTCATTAGCGAGGATCTTGCACGAGTTTTTACTTAACAAGCGGGAGGAATCCTTTGATGATTCCTTTAGAAAGTCTTGGTCTTTTAGTAAGTCAAGCAAACTACGATACATGTCTAATATGTGCTTTTTTGATGAAAACTCGTTATTCAACTTGTTTAGTTCAACTTCATGTTCGTTCAAAACAATTTCTTTGTCCAACGCCGTCTCCATATTAAATCTATAATATTTAAACTGCGCTCTTTGGTTTTCGCTGTAATAAAGTGAATCCCAAAGCCCCTCAATTGTTTTCCTTGTATCGATTATGAATCCCTCAATATATTCGGACCTCTTATTGAGTAACCTACTGAATTCCATTTTGAAGTTGACCAAAGACAAATCGGTGAGTGTGCTATTGGCTTTTAAAAACTTACTGTAATACTCTTCATCCTCGTGCAATTTGGTCCATAATTGGCGACAGTTTTCCAAATAGTAATTCATCTTCTTCTGTTTATTATTCTTGACTTTCTGTAAAATTAGTTCCAAATGACTTATAAAATCCAAGTGCTTGTCCGTCAAACCAAATTCTTTAGGGTTATTGCGGATGAATTGAAGAGTTTCTTTGTCAAAGTAACTGTCACTCAAGGATAACCCAGATGTCCTCGTGTGATCATAATACTTCTGTATTTTCAAAAGTTGGTCATCAGTTAAATGAAGAATCCGTACAAGTTCAAAACATCTCTCTATAGTTTGCCCTATTCGACTTTCTCTGGCATAGAACTCCCTATTATACTTTTCTATTTGTCTTTGGACTTGCGAAAGAATTTCGGGAGTAATTTTGGAAAGCTTCAAACCCCTGATCACTCTCACGAACTTGTAGTTTAGTTCTCTGAGCTGTTGAACGAGATCATGATCTTTCTGGGGGCTATTAACTGGCGATATATTGCTTGGGTGCTTGAGATCATTTTTTAATGGACTCGGTATCACAAAAGTCATCGATCTACGCTCCAAGCTTATAGATCCTATGTCATTTCCCCGTTCAGTTAATTTTAAATACCTAAGCACTGTCTGAAAATTTTCTATCAACTCTCTGTATATCTCGACTTCAGCTCTGTTTGGTAAAGAATTTAGGAGATCAATGTCGGCCTGATCGGTCTCATTTCCATTAGTTCCAATAGTCTCTGAAAGATCTAAGAGCGATATTGTGAGGTCACTCAAAGTCTTGAATGGCTTGACAAAAGTTTTCAAGGCTTCGAGAAACGTCACATTTAATTTCTGTTTCTCTTCTATAAGCAGTAAATCTGATATCTGTTGAAAGGTGCCCTCATTGTCCATAAACAGACTTGATTCGGATGTAACAGCTGCCGACTGGTTGAACATTGAAGGTTCGTAAAAACTTTCTTTTCTACTTCGTGATGCCGCTATGCCATGTAATCTCTCTTCTTTGTATCCTTTCTCGAACAACTTTCTATCTTTATACACAATTCCTCTTTCCATTATTGAAAGGGTCTTTTCTCCATTGTTATCATTTATCATTGATAGTATAATCCGTATTTGCTGGCGCAACCATTCACATTCATTCTCAATATTAACCCTTTCTCTCTGCAAGCTGTTTGTGAACTTGAAAATTGTATCTTCGATCACATCAAACATCTCCGACTTTTTCAATGAAATTTCAGATTTTGAAAAACCTATTTGCTTGTATGTAGAATTAAGCTCTTGAAGCGTGTTGTTTACCCTGATAGCGATATCATCCATTCCTTTCTCGTTAGCATTCGTTATCTCCGTAGGTATTGGCAGGGTTTGATTTTCGAAAGCTGTACTAGAGTCACATTCCATTATCCCGCTGCCATTTTGCCTCCACTGCATCAGATTAAGTGAATCGAAATGTAAGCACGTTTTTTCTTCCTCATGATAGCTTTCATTCAAATAGTCCTTTGGATACTTCGTGCCTTCGATCATATATATATCTTTTTCTTCTTCCTTTTCTCGCTCAAGCAGGCCATCCTGAATGCTTTCTAAAAAGCTCATTTTCTTCCAATAAATAGCCTATAATCGGCTGCAGATTGTTCCTTGCTTGGAATAGTCAAACTTAAAGTTTGAAAAAAAAAAAAAAAAATTATATATATAATAATATTCAGCGATGATGTTGATATAACAAACGTACTCTGTCCGTATTGTGAGATTTTATATTTCTATCGCAGACAATAAGTACTTTATTTTTCTAATGTAGCACTTACGATAGTATTTTGATGACGATAAGATCATCAAGGTAATTGTGTTTTAACACTGTTGTCGCGAAGGCCCCAAAAGAACTAAAAGTAAATATACAATTTTATATACAGGATGCATTGAGAATCCATCAAAGGGAATGAGGAAAGTTCTAAAGGTTAAAGAAGAGCGCTTCATGAACCAAAGCGGTTTATTGAGGAGAGGGCTTCATTAAGTTGGACTGGTGAAGAATGGCAATCATTTCTTCACCGAATTCGTTAGTGAGGTCACTTTTGTAAGATTCTACGTCACCCACTAGGTCCTCAGTAACTTTATCCTCTATATCACCGTCCAGAAACAAAATAGGATCAGAACATAACCTTTTCATTTCTTGGCGTTTTCTATGGTTTCTGTGTATAGCAAGCTTTCGATAAGCAAAACCCTTCACGTTCCAGTTGAGTTCCCTAGCAATGTTGAAGAGGTCTTTCGCAGGGAAAGCACTTGCTTTAATACCATGCTTCACAAGTTCTTCGTACCATTGTTCAGCCTTTGAGTACTCTTTCTTAGAGTAGTGAAACATTATGAATGGATAAATTTGGTTGAACGTGAAAGGAAGACCAAAGTAACGGGCTTTTCTGATTAAAAAGGATGCGAAAAGATAATCTTGGTGCACGCATAGACTTAGGTAAATTAGTAAGTCAAAAAAATAGGCACTTCGTTTGTTCCTTGGCAACTCAACTTTTTCTAAAAAATCAATTGAAATTTGCTTTGCTTTCTCGAAAGTACCAATATTTGTCACCAATTTCATATCAGGAGAAGAAGGATTTTCCTTTATAAGATACTTCGCGAGTAAAGTAAAAATAGAATCGGACATACCATGACCAAAAACTTGAGTAAAAATATTTGCGTCTCTATAATTAAGTACTTGTTTCATGTAGGCGTCATATAAGCCGTAAATAAAATCAGGTGTTAAGTGAACCTTAGGGAGAGAATTCAAAATAGTCTCATAAACCAACGTCAATGCGTCATTATTCAATTCAAAATTTGTCAACTTCTCCTCTACATTTGCTCGTGGTATTTCCAGGAGTGGGCGTGCAAAATTACTTGAAAGACACCCCGTCTCTGCAATCGTCAAAAGCTTTAGTTCATTTAGTAAGTACAAAGCGCCATTCTTTTTTTTAACACCGTCACTCTTGCTATACATCGCCGCAATGTATCCTATTAGGACAGCTGGTGAGGTAGGAAATTTTTGCTTAATCAACTGTAAAATTTCAGCCACTAACTTTTCGATGTCAGTTCTCAACAACAGGTGCAAATCAAGATAATTTACCAATAGAAGTGCTTCCTGAAAGTAACCTTGGGCGCGTAAGTTCTGTAATACAGTAAGAATCATATCAAACCTGACCTCCAACTTATTTTTTACGATGAAACCCAAAACCCTAATACAGCTCCTTGCGTCCCTAAATACCATCACATGGTTTAATATAGTATAGAGAACAGCCTGGACATCATCACTAATGCTGGAATCATACGGAAGCGGCAGAAAATCTTCTCTTAATAGGTCTGTGCATTTGTTTTCAAATTTATTCACCAACAATTTCAAGTACATATTTGCTCCTAGGACATCTTTTTCTTTTATGAAAAAAAGAGCAAAAGATTTTAAATCTTCGACAGAAAAAAAATTGACCATTTTCTGTTCATGAACATCTGAAAAAGTGCACCTTTGAATATCATGCCACTTAGGCTCAAGCCACCCGGTCCTTGCCACAAATTTTTCGATATTTGACCCTTTCATCAAGCAACTCCTTAGGTAGTTTAAATGTGGTGGGCACTGAATGTTTAAATGCAACAGATAAGAGTAAAACTCAGCATATTTGTGACGAGGTATGCAACTAAGTATCCTTTTGTATAAACTGTGACTTAGTAATAGAGCCTTTCCTGTTGGTCGACCCGTCAACGACAAATGCTTCAAATATGATAACAAAATATTACATTTTTCTTCATTTAACTTATTCGGTATCCTCAAAATGTGTGATACATTTTCAAAAAATTCTTTCCTGAAATCATTGTTTATAGGGCATATGATATACTGTAATATTGATCTCCTGACCCTATCATTTCTATAGCGAATTGAAAGCGTATCCGTAATGATTTTCTTCATCGATTGGTCTTCTATGCTGTCAAAATATCTAGCCGCCTTTTTGGTATCAACCGTCAAATGATCGTTTATTATTTCAACGATATTAAATGTGAATTTATCTGTCTCTACAATTCTTTTATACGGTATCCGCAATAAGTGTTGAAACGTTTCCCGATTTAGTCTTATTATTTCATCTTTGCTCATTTTGAAGAGAGGGTTAGGATACGTGTCAAGGGGGAGCTTTAAAAATCCAGCGCCGTCCTTTTGGCGACTCTTGTGAGAAAAAATATCCATATTGAGGTGGGCTGACGTTATATCACCATTACTAGGTAGTATAGGATTCGCTACCTCTTCTCCAGAAAAGGTAGCATATCGTCGTACTCTAATACCCTTCCTAATTGTTAAAAGTCCTGAAAATATTCTAATCTTTGATGCCATGAACTCCTGGTGACTAAAAATTAAAGTCTAAGCATGTTACCACGTTGTTGGGGTCAAGTTAAAACTGAAAAATAGCATTTCTTATGGTTTTCATTTATAATCACGTGATAATTCCGATAATGACCCAGAAACAGTACTATTGTTCAAACATAACGTCCTTTGGAAAAAGGCACCTTTGACTTCTTCATTAAAATTTCAGTCATAAAAATAAATATCTTTGGTAGAAATAAATAAGTTCAAAAGGTATGAACTCGGGCAGCCTAGGACAGGGATGGTGCTTTAGAATGAAGACTTTGCTAAACTTGGCAAGCGAAAATTCGCAACCAATAATTGTGGATGCTGTGTAAGCAAAGTTAAACTATTAAAGAAGATCCAAAAAAATAAAATTGTTCGCAGTAATAGAAATCCTTGATCTTACTGTTACAGAAACAATTCTATAATAAGTGCTGTAATTTTTATATTGTGTCGTTATACAAGAAATATGAAAATCAACATATAGATAATTTAAAGACAATCTATTCAATAAACAACTTATGACAGTTAGTAAAATCTTCGAAGAAGCAATAGGAAATGAAGAACCATACAATCTGTAGAATCTGTGGAATTGTTGTAATTTTCGTAGATTTGTTGTACTGGGTTGAAAACCAATCAATGATACTTAAGGCTAAGTTACTAAAAATAAAAAATAAAATAAAGAACTTTCCGAGTATTTGACCATATATCCTTAACTACTCCTATTGGTTTGCTCATCCATGTATCGAAAGGGGGTTTATGCATTTCAACATAGTTTATATTTCACGGTTTTCTTATTCATATTCCATTAACTAAAATAGACTAAAAAAAATTACTATTTAGTATTGACCATTGGTAAACTAATTATGGGAGAAGAGACACTTCCTAGATTTTATATAAAGTGTCAAGAAATGCTTCCACTAATTTCTCCGCGATCCCAGCAGTATTAACGCTACCAGCAACGCCATATAATGCCGCAGTTTCGCTAGTTTTCTTGCTACCACTTTGTGAAGCTTTTTCGAGACATGCAACAAGATCAGAAATAATTTCATCGACTACACTAACAGTTAGTCTTGTAAAGGCGAAATGTAAAGCAGCTGGATTTTGAAGTGTAGCGAAATGCCAGCCCTTCTCGCCTAACAAGTCACCTACTTCAAAGATGCTAAAAATAGGTTCATATTCCTTTTTGAGTTTGAACGCCACTACGGACGATATGGGATTACCAAGGACACAAAGATACTTCTTAAGAATTGGGTTTTCCTGGATACTATTCTTTAGCTTCATGGCTGCGCTGACAATTTCATAGCAGGACTTTGAATAGCCTTCTTGACCAAAGTAGACCAAGGTAGCCCAACATCCAACCATTAGAGCTCCTGGTCTAGAGCCAGCCAAAGTGGGTGACCCATACATACCACCAGTCCAATCTGTCAGCACATAATATTGACAGGCCCTTAGTTTAGGATCGCGATACATTATAATGGAAGAACCTTTTGGAGCAAATGCATACTTGTGTGTATCGCACGAAATAGATGTCACTCCCTTTAACCTGAAATCGAATTTTGGGATAGGAAACTCTCCATGGACCTTGGATTTTTCCAAGAAAGTAACTATGAAGGATCCAAGGCAGGCATCGACATGCAATGGTATTCCAAACTTAACCGCAATATCAGAAAGCTGCTCAATATCATCGATGATTCCATGTGGGTAATTCGGTGCAGAGCCCGCTAACATGACAGTATTACTATTAACTAGCTTTTGGACTTTTTTTGTATCGACTTGAAAAGTTACTGGATCCAATTCAACTTTATGTAACTTTATTCCAAAGTAATAACAAGCCTTTTCGATACCGGCATGTATTGTGACAGGTGCGATTATTTCCGGTTCTGTTATCCGTTTGTAGCGTCGACCGTATTCTCTTGCTGCCAACCCTGCTAACAAGAGTGATTCTGTTCCACCAGACGAGGTACAACCACAACCGCTTTCTGGTGCATTAAATAACTTCAACACCATGGATACCACTTCTGCCTCCATTTTTCGAACCGCAGGAAATACATCCGGATGTAGCTGGTTAGCTATAGAATACTTCCCATATGCCTGTGCTTGCAAATCCAACACATCTACTCCTCCGTGGTATACTGCTCCACTGACACGGCCACGATTCCATTCCGAATGTTCCAAATCTTGCAAGTGATCCAACTCTTCTAAAACCTTACTTATAGGTATGCCCTGTTTAGGGAGCTCTTTAAATTGGAGTAAACTTGTATCATTCTTCATTAGAGCATCTTCGATCTTTTCAACCGTAGTCTGTAATTGTTTCTGGACCTTATTGTTTATAGGAGGTACCGATAATACGAAGGAGAAAATAGCTCTAGCAACACTATAATACACTTTTTTAATAACTCCAATAAGACCATACCCCCGTACTGTACGGAAATGCTTCCGAAAATACTTAGTCAAGACCCATATAAAAATAAAGTTCCTGAGAAATGCTGTAATGTTATATGCGTGACTCTCCGTGAAGTAGGAACTTCTGAAGTAGAGATTAATAGTAACCCAAGAAGGATAAACCCAAACCTGGATGAACTTTTCCAATTGATGTGAATACTCTACTTCATAGGATTCCTCAAATGCCCTAGCGCCATTAATCCTAAACATTGTACTACCTATCTCTATATACTATTAATGACTTGATGCGTTCGCGGTTACATATTCGATCGCGATCACATGCCCAATACGTGCATTTCTTCACCGACTCTTCAGTACGGAGTAGAAGATCTAGTACCAGTTATCCGACTATTATTTCGGTTACCTGACAGTTCATTAATGCTTTTGATTATCGAATTTCTCTCTTTAACATTCTCATTCAATTTTTTCTCGTAGAAGTCGTTCGAAAAAGCATTCTTTCTCTTCAAACGGTCAAGCTTTATTCTGCACTTTGATAATATTTCATCCCTTACCAAGGAAGGTATGGAGGTTGCGCCGGGACCTCTTAATTTACTATTAAGCTTCCTGTTGGTTTCTTGTAATCCTGAAAGATTTGATGATAGCGTAGCTGCTTTTCCCGAGCTATTAAGGTAATTATTCTTCCATTTGTCGGCTTCTTCGTCCAACACCGCTATTCCGTTATTCGTAGCTTCTACCTCTTTTTTAAGATCTCCTATAAGAGCTCTCTGATGAGCAAGGGTCTTGCAAAATGAATCTTCTTCCGTCGGTTCCTTCAAAGCGTTTTTCAAGAAGGCAACTTTCTCAGATAAATTTTGCTTCCTTTCTTGTAATTTTAGAACTTCTGAATCCACCCTTTCCAATTTTCGTTCATATATTAGAGCTTTGTCATTTAAAATTCTTAGCCTTTTATAGTTTTCCAGTATGATCTCCTCAGCTTTGTCTATGAGATCTTGTCTGTCACTTTCAGAAGTTCTTACTTTTTCCAATTCATTAGATCTTGATATAATAGCTGATTCCATTTCAGTTATCCTTTCGTTTACTAACTCACCAAGCTTAGCCTTGTAGGCTTTATAATTAAAATGCTCTATGAAATAATGATTTTTCTTATCATCCACCACTTCTGCATTGCCATTCTGACTTTGCATATTTCGTGGCTCAAGAAGATAGTTTTTATTTAATTCTGCTAGTAGCTTATCATCGCTAAATGAATACAGTAGTTCATCGTCGAAAGACTGCATTGCATTGTCTCCTTCAAAGGGATAGTCCATATTTTCCCAATTAGATATCCACTTACTCAATTTATAAAGATTTTTCCCGTATACTTTCAAATAAAAATCCAAACCATCAGAAGAGTGTAACTTAGGTCTGTTATACGTAAAAGCCTTTAAAACCTGAAGTTTCCATTTATAATCTTCTTTGCTTTTCTCTGAAAGACTGTTATCAGTTCCACGTGTCCCAGGCAAATATAATATAATATGATCAATCGAATAGATTGGAATAAGCATTAAAATAGGAGTTCTCAAGCTCAGCTCTTTACCACTACTTAATGAACTTTTTTCATTTAAGGCTGACACCTCTCTAATAAACTCTAAGCTTGGGTTCTTTATGTCTAAGTCTGGATCAAATGATATAATAGATTTGAACTTAGAGTCCAGGTTGTCCGAGTACGAGATGAAATTATTGTATAATTTGTGTGACGTAATAAGATACAAAGTTAATCCGAGTTCTTCATCGTTTGAGCTAGGCTCCATTTCGTCATATTTTCTTTTGTTTCTGCGAAACTTCTGCGACTTCTCTGCATTTTCATTAGTTTCGACTTGCAGTTTATCTTCATAAAGTTTTTCGCTACTCAAGTTATGATACTTTACTTCTTTTCCAATTATTAGACTTTCGATTGGTGCCAACTCGGTGACACTTTTTGCTATAACTAAAATATTAAAGGATTTGCTGTCTCCCGTCGTTCGTGATTCCTTTCTGGATGTCCTTTCCATTAAAGAGTCAATAAGACGACTAAATAACTGAAAAGTTCCAGACAAAGAAAGCATTGTCTCGTGGGTTTCCAGAAGCAAGAGCTTCTTCGTCATATAGTGATCAACAACCAAGGATGGGTTTCTACTAATTACTTTTAGTTGTTCGAGAAACAAAGCTATTTTTTTAGACCTAGTTTCATTGGTACCCAGAAATTTTTCTTCTGTAATCGAAGAGTCGTCTTCCAATAAATTACTGATAGCAATCTTCTGCTTGTTTTCCATTATTTCATCGCTTATTTCATTCAGGAACAAATGAGTTACCATTTCTATCAAGTCTCTTTGCAAAGGGGAAAGTTTCGTGGGTAAATTGTACACACCATTGTTAGGCTGTGTTACTTCAATTGAATTATTTCTTGTTTCTAGGCCATTTCGTTCTCCGTCAAGTTCCATCTCGTCCATAGCTTGACTCTCGAATGAGAGCAGTTCTGCAAAATTCATCACGATTTTTTTTGCCTCTTCACTGCCGAGAAACAGAGATAAACTTGGATTTTATGTAATCGTTTCCGTTTGTATTAATTTAGGCTGATTCGCATTTCTCGATATCAACCAATATATATATACATTAGTTTACTCTATTTCTTTTTTCTAAAAACTACATTTATGCCTATATTTCCTAAGCTATCCCAGATTTCTGGTTTCACTTCCTTAGGCAACTTTCTTCCGTAAAGGCATTGGTCGACCAACCACATCCCAACTACAAATTCTACTTTATTTAAAGTTCCATCCTTTCGAAAGTCAACCATGTCCCAAATCGATTTCAATGTTGCATTCGGCAACTTACTTCTTTGCCAAAGCCTTTTCACTACTACTCCATGAATTAGCTGCTTAGCGTCTACTTCGTCAATTCCATGAAACTGTTTGCAAGCATTTATACCCTCTTCAGAAAAGCCCTCCTTAGCACTTAAAGGTTCTCCACTATTTTCACCCTGTATCCATACTGAATTGGTCTCCGGAAAATCGTATTTTACACCCGCTAATTTGGTAACCACGGAATTAATGTACAATCCTTTATTGCTGACCCACAAACTTTCGTATCGTTTTCGCTCATTTTCACTTACTCCGCTTAAATCTTTATGATTCTTCCAAGGTTTATTTTCGTTAAATGCAAGCTTTTTATCTTTCTTTCGATTTA
This sequence comes from [Candida] glucosophila, assembly GCA_030572315.1. NCBI lineage: Eukaryota > Fungi > Ascomycota > Pichiomycetes > Serinales > Debaryomycetaceae > [Candida] glucosophila. The sequence continues at coordinate 153,782 of JAJLZR010000045.1, read as the reverse complement.
GAGGTCGCATTGTTTTCTTAAAAATAACCGGCTGATGCGCTTGTATATTTTGGGCGGGTCGAGCTTGAGGTGTTTCTAAGGGCTTGCCATCATCTGTCGACACAAACGAATCTTCATCGCTGCTTTCATTCGTATCAGTACTAGCCTCTGTATCTTTATGTTGAGCCTGTACTTTACCATGGCTGTCTATTTTAACGTCTATATCCGGAAATTTAGGAAGTCTTTCCAAATCACTCAGGCTTATGTCTGAAATTTCTCTACCTTCAAATGTTTCATTTGTCGGAACTAAAGTAGCCTTAAGCTCCCCTCCAAACAGAGTGTCGCGGGAACTTTGTTTTGAGATAGGATCTATCGATGAATAATCAGAGTGGATCTCAGAAGACTTCACTGCCTCGAGCTTATTTGGAGGTGGCTTCCTCCTCGGCTTTGTAAGCGACATATTCCCAGGTGATAAATGCAGCGGACTATTCTGGCTTCTTTTAACAACTTCTTCTGGGCTTTCCTCGTTTCTTCTCTCCCTTTCTCTGCTATTGATCAGTTCTTTCAGCTCTTTGCCAGTGCTTGAAACAGAAAAAAGGCGAGGTTGATTGCTTAAATCATTAGAACTCGTCGAAAATATGTAACTTTGATTATTAGAAGGACCTTCCAAGTCGCTTTCTTTTCCCAGAGAGAGATCAATGGAGGAACCCGAAAGATCTGCTCTATTTCTCAAATAAGGAGAAGCAGAACTTGGTGACATATCTTCATTGCTGAGGGCTTGTGAACTATGTGACAAGTTACGTTTGTTTTCTTCTAACTGATGATTATAGATGTTGTTGGAAAGGCTTATCGTATTTAATCGGTCTCTTAGTTTATTAATCTCCTGTTGGCTCCTTTCGGCCGCTCCTGTAACATCGGGAGATTTGATTCTTGAATTAATCGATGCTTTTAGTTGACTGATAGCTTCTTGCGGGCTCTGTTTCAACTCCATGTCCTTTCTTTGTATTGTCAGTGGAGTATCTGACGAGTCATATCGTATGAGGGGGGTTAAGTCTCTTTCTTGCTTCCATTCACTAGTATGTCTAGGGGAAACCAAATCATTCCTGGTATCTATGCCCCCTCTTGGTATGTCTTTTTTCTCAGAGTGTCCACTTGAAGCCTGTCGTTCAGATACTGATGAGCTCATGGTTGTCGGGGTCCTACTTTCTCTGTAAGCCACTGGCGAATATACATTCTTTTTTTGACTTATCAGCTGGTCTCTTGGTCTATATCCACTTGTAGAACTTCTTTCCCCGCTTTTATATTGCAAAGGTGATTGCAAGTAGGTGTATACCGGAGTTACGCCACTTCTTGAATTTCTTTCAGCTCCTTGTTGTCCATATTTTTGGACATCGGTATCAATATTCAAAGGTATTCGAGCACTATTCTTGTTATCCTTATTGCTGTTCCTGAATGCTGCTAATGCAGCTAAATGACTAGCTGAAGGGTTAGAATTACTCATAACTCACGAATTTTATATAGCTGTCATTATTATATCCATTATTAACGCGAATAAAAATAACTTCCATTAATTTTCTATACAAAAACTCATATATTGTTATATAAAGGATAAAATAATTACCTTCTGCCTTTCGTGTCATTTGCGTAGCGGCCTTTTCCTACTCTAATTCCAGAAGTTTTAGTAACATTAGAAGTTGTAAATGGTGAGACAAAGTTCTCAGCACTTCCACCACCAACCCATTCTTCTAGCATCTTTTCTGACTGTTTTCTTTGCCACTGTTCATTCTTAATAGCTTTCTGATATTCCTTTTGGTCTTCTCGCAAGATCAAGGGGCTCTGTAAAGACTTATTACGATTGTGTTTGTTATGTTGAAAGCCAGCATTTCCTTGTAATTTTTTCTGATTTTTTGAGAAAGGACTTGGTAAGCTGTAGACTTCGCCCCTCTTAATCCATTGGAAGTTAGCCTTTAGATGAGGAGTAACTCTTCCTGTTTCTCTGTCGACAGACACAGCACAACGCAATAGAGTGTTACCCCCACATTTGGGACAGAAATGCTTCGGCCTTCCGTCTTTTGGCATAGGCGTTAAGCGAAAACAGGCATGACATCTATACATATAGTTACGAAGTCTTTTGATTTGCTTTCCAGACATTGTATTCATTAGGTTAATTCCCATTTGCATTGCGACATTTTGACAGGCAAAGTCGCCAGTGGTAAGTGCGACCTTGATTAAACTAGTAGGCTTTGTAATTTCTGTTGAATCCTGCATTTCTCCTTTATCCTTTAATACTTCCTCAACAAAATTTTCGGGGGTTATCCATTCCCCATCATCTTCATTTTCGTCGAATTCCTGGCATAGATTATTCTCTTGCGGGTGAATACGTGTGCTTTCCTCAGAATCTGAAGAGATATTCACATTCTGAAGTGAGACACTAATAGGCTCGATTTCTGGACTAGGATCAAGCTTTCTCTCTGAAGCCTTCATGTCATTTTCAGTACCCAGTTCCGCAGCTTTCCCTGGAACGCCGTTTGTATTTTCCTGTGAGACTTTCTTATCTCTTTGTCTCTTACCTCCCCTTCTTCTAGGCTTTTTGAATTGGTCATTCTTGTTTTCCTCATTTTTCTTGGACCCGCTTTTTTTGTCTTCATTCTTCTCGACTGACAGAGTCACACGATTTATTTGTTTCTCGTCGCTGTCCCCCTGCGCCTGTTCCTGCGATGGAGCTTTATCCTTCTTTCCTATCTTTAGTTGCTGACCGGGATAGCTTCTCAATCTCCAGTCGCCTCCATTTAATTCGAATTCTAGTTCGTATGCCAATGCCATGATAGCGATATCATTTATTGAGAGCACTGCATAATCTCCCGTAAGTTTAGCAAACCTAGAAACTCTCTGGATAGATTCCGGCTTAGGATGTCTGACCTTAAGTTGGTCTCCCCAAAGCAACAACTGTCTTCTAACTGCGTCATCTCTCAATTCATTATATACACCCGGTGTAGTGTAGAAGTCGCATGCTGTTTGCTGCAATGTCGATGCGGGCTGTGTCAACAATGGTCCAGCATCAAGCACTAATGTCTTTATGTGGCGGCCTGATTTCTCAGGACCACCTTTATTATTTTCATGTTTTAGCATGTCTATCTCTCTTGGTCAATCTCATCAAGTCGATGCGATGCCCTGTTCCGTTAGTATTTTTGATACTGGGAAAATATTATCACATTTGTCGACTATCACATGTTGGATTTCTAAAGCATTACTAATTACTTGAGTAACTAGGTACAGTACTTATACCTTGCGAAATGACCTGAACTTACAAAGTCCTAATCTTTATTGAGACTTAAAAGCACGATGAGCACGGGAGAAAAGTTCATACTCCATTGGTAAGTTTTCGGGACTTCTAAAATCTAAACATTGGTTTGTTGAAGTTATGTAGACTGACTTTCTTAGGTTAAACTGGTCGAGGTCGCATCGGATATTGTGGTTGCTTGAAGAGTTACAATTACCTTATGAACTTAAAATTTACAAGAGGAATGAGCAACTTAGAGCACCTAAAGAGTTAGAAGAGGTCCATCCTTTAGGAAAGTCTCCTGTGGTTGAAGTGGTTAGGCCTGGTCGGCCATCTCTTATCCTAGCAGAGAGTGGTCATATTACACAATATTTGGCCGATAACTATGATCCTCATGGCATTCTATCCGTCAAGGATCCAGATGTCCAAGAACAAGTTGGATATTTTTTACACTTTGCGGAGGGTAATATTATGCAGTTATTGCTCGGCATACTTATTGGATCATTTGCATCGGAAAAAGCACCATTTGGCTTTAAGTATCTAGTTGGGTTTATTGTGGACCAAATAAACAAGGCTTATTATTCCACTGAGTTGATAAAAGACCTAGACTATTTGGAGAAGTATGTAAAAGAAAAGGGAGGAAAGTATCTTCTTGGAAACAAATTAACTGCGGCTGACATTATCATGTCTTATCCTCTTCTTGAGTTTGTTTTCAGCAATCCTCAACAAACGAAGTCATTTCTTGGAAGTACAAACTATGGAAATAATATTGATGTTGTTGAGAGGTACCCTACTTTATTTAGATGGTCCAATGATATTTCCAACGAGCCAAAACTAATCAAAGCAAATGAGATTGTTGAAGCAAGAATGGCTCGGCTTTGATTTGAATTTTTTTTTTTTGAGTAGTATAGGCTAATAGCTTAGATTCTCTATTTCAATACAGAGAAGAGGCAATTTTTTTGTAGTACGCTTAATCATTTAATAATCGAGCAATTATTTCAACGCTTTGTTTTTGTTGCTCGTGATTGCTGACGTGTTTTTATGACATTCGCACTCGCTCACTAACCATTGGAAATAACCGCAAGCGTTACAAATATTAAACTTAAGAAACTTGCCAAGTAGAATTAAGAGTGTGTGATAAGGTATTGTGTTGATATGGCAGCACAGGAAAGAATTATTTTACATTGGTATGTGAGAATGGATTTTTTTTTTTTTTTTTTTAGTCTCATGAATGATTATAACAATGTAGGTTGACAGAGTCAAGATCACATAGAATAGTATGGTTATTGGAGGAATTGGGTGTACAGTATGAACTTAAGTTGTATAAGAGGACCAAGGAGTTTAGGGCACCTCCAGAATTGAAAAAAGTTCATCCTTTGGGTAAGTCACCATTGGTAGAAATAATTAGACCTAATCGTCCTCATCTTGTGTTGGCAGAGACTGGACACATAATGCAGTACTTGGTGCAAAATTATGATCATTCGAAGAAATTTATTGCAAGAAATCCCGACGAGCAGGAACAAATAGATTACTTCTTACATTTTTCAGAGGGTACACTTCAACCTTTGTTGGTTGCTTTATTGATAGGATTGTTTGCTAGAAAGCAAGCACCTTTTGGGACGAAGTATTTTGTTCGTCTGGTGATTGGTCAAATAAATAGGGCATACTACTCTACTGAACTGGTTAACGCTCTTGACTACTTAGAGCAGTATGCTAAAGGAAAAGGCGGCAAGTACATTTTGGGGGATAAACTAACACCTGCGGATATCATCTTGTCATTCCCAGTAGCAGAAAATATATTTGCGCAACCTGAACGTGCAAATGCTATCCTTGCTGATCATATTGATTTTGGGAAGAGATTTCCAACTTTAAGTGAATGGTCGAAAGATATTCTCAAGGAACCTAAGTACGTAAAGTCAGGGGAGATCATTGAACAGAAAATGAAAGAGTTAGGGTGGAATTAATGGATATAGTGTCATTTAAAGATGCAACTCCTGTTTGAATGATATTTTATATTATTATTCCTTTTTTTAAAAGTCTACTGATGACTGGTCGCCATGGCATTTATGTTACTGTTATTTTGATATATTTGTACTAATTATGATAAATTTTCGAAAATTCTCTCAGTAGTTGTATCTTCATTTCTCTTATTGCGTTAAGCTGTTAAATGAACAACTTACTTCGTTGAGTTGCTGCAATCTTAGTCAACTGTAGAAGTCTTTTGTCGGATCAAGTGAGAAGGCATTGTCGAAGTTGATTAACTTGTAGTTTTCACGTAAGTCTTGCTGTCTGCCACATTGAGGTTTAGATTTGTGCATCAGACAGCGTCGACAGCTAAAGAGCTGTACTCAAAAAAAAAAGAAATACTTCAATAGAGTCAAAGATTCTTCTAAAAATTGCGCAGGCTTTTTTGACTTTAGGAAATGCTTGCTGTCTTTACTTCCGTAAACCATTTTTTCCAATCTTTTAACGAAGCATCCCTTCTTTTTTATAAAGGAAGACTTATGGTCAATTATACATTAATTTCGGCAAAGCTCTATAAAGTCAAAGTACGGAGAATGTTATGTGAATTATATCGTACGAGGAGCAGTAGTAATTCTAAGTTGAGCAGGAATTTTTCCTTATTCATCTTAAAACCGGTTTCCTATGGCTCGTACTTTTAAGAATTTCTGGTACATCACTACGCCGAATAATTCCCCCCTGTCTAGAAATATGCGACGGTAACTACTACAACTGTTTAGTTGGAACTACATCTATTGTGCCCTAAAAAGGAATCTACAGTATGCAGTGCAAGATCACAACTTCCCTAGTAGGAAGTTAAATTAACGTACTACTTAAGCGAGATAGACCATTACTACTGTCCAACTTCTCGACAAAGTTATGGTTGGAAAAAAAAATACTGTGTGGAGTACCTTCGGCAATATCTCAACATTGATAAATCGGAAGACGAGACTGAATTCTGGCATTAAACGTATTTGCATTGTACTTTGAAATTTCAAAGTCGTCTCACCAATATATTCAATAATACATGGTACATAATCCGGAAGAAGACAAGTTTATTCTTTACTGGTATGTATGGCAGACTAATAGTAGTCGTCCTTTTTATTTGTCCATAACTCTCTCTCTATTTTCTTCTTCCTTTTGTCTTTTTTTTTTTTTTTTTTTTTTTTTGGGGGGGCAAGACTAACATTTAAAAGGTCAGACAACTCAAGAAGTCATCGAATAGCATGGTTGTTGGACATTTTGGACTTGAATTATGAAGTAAAACTTTATTTAAGAAACCCGAATACCATGCGAGTGCTGAAGGATTTAATGAAAGTACATCCTTTAGGTAAAGTTCCCATTGTCGAGATAATATTTGCAGATGGACAAGAACCTTTGCAATTGGTGGAAAGTGGTTTTATTATTCAATACTTGTTGAAATATTACGATCCTGAATTCAAGTTGACACCAGAGGACCCTCGAGATCAAGACAAAGTAGACTACTTTTTGCATTTTTCAGAAGGAAGCATGCAACATCTTTTGATATCTTTGTTCGTTAACCATTCCGCCAGAAAGTTATCACCAATTGGATTAAAGGTTTTTACCAAAACAGTTTTAAAAGGAATCGATAATGGGTACTATCTTGCTGAATTAAAGTTATGTTTGAGATATTTAGATGATACATTAAGAAATAATAACACAGGTTTCTTGGTGGGTAATAAAATTACGGGTGCGGATGTAATGTTGAGTTTTCCCATATACGAGAACATATTTGACAATTTGGAACAAGCTCACAAGATAACTGATGAAAAAAAAAATTTGTGCGAAAAGTATCCCCACTTGGCTGCATGGGCTAGTCGAATAAGTAACGATCCTTGCTATAAAAAAGTAACGAAACTTATGCAAGATAAGGTAGCTGCGCAAACAAAAAGTACTGGAAAGCAAAGACGAAACCTGAATGGAATATAGATTGAGGTTTAGCAGGTTAAAATCAGTTTATATCACCTGCATTTAGTGCTTTCACAAATTACCATGTTACAAAAATATATCAAAACTACATAATTTTAAAACTCTTAACTTCTTTTTCAAGTTCTTCATATGTGTTTTTTTTTTTTGTTCTTTTTTTGTCTTTTTTCTTTCAGAGAAAAAATTACATTGAGTGCGTTCTGTTGAAGGGTCTAATAGATAGCGTCTAAATTATCCATGGAGTAATCAATCCATGATGGTATGCAGTTTTGATCGTATAATGTTGGATGTACCGTGAACCTACCCTTTTCGCATCCCAGAGTGTATGGGGTATTAGGGCAATTGTAGTAAGGATCATGATAGTAGCCGATATCCCTAAACCAATGGATATCCTTCTTGTCTGCAAATAAACCTAATCCGACAGAATGAACTGGTGCATCACCCCATCTTTCGTAATAGAAATTCCCGGTCTGGTCCAAATACTTGAACCAATTTTGGTAAGCTTCCCCTCTAAAAAACTCCATATCACCTACTTCGAAGTTTGACCAGAAGTGACAAGTGGAGTATCCATGAGTTTGTTCATTCTTTTTCGGATTTTGCTGATTTTCAAGAAGCCATTGGAAGGAACCATTTGGATTGACATACTTGTAATTATCATCCATGTTCAAAAACTTAAGAGTTTCCGGCCACAATTGTGTAATTGTCTCCCCGATATCATATAGACTTACAGTAAATCCATAGACTTTCTTTGTTTGTTCCAAGTACTTGAAAATATCGTAGTGCAATTCAGAGAAATACTCAACATCGGGCTCGATTCTCCAATAATACCTGTACTTCATCAACTCAGGCACGAAAAAAAGGTTTCCCAGGTAAAATCTACACATGTTATGATAAGACTGCATTCCAGCATAAGACACGTCTTGACTCTTTAAGCTTTCAACGGCGGCTCTTTCCCTTTCAGAGTCGATATGAGATGGTTTGTCCCAAAGTTCGCTTGGAATAACAACATACTCAATCGGTGCCTCGGTAAGCTTACTGACCTTTTCTTTAAAAGAATCGGTAAATGGTTTATCGTTAATAAACGTGTATGGATACCTGAACTTGGAGTTAAATTTATTTTCCACTGTCTTTATGGTTTTGCTAATCTTATTCTTTTCTTGATTACGTACCAATGCCAAAATTGTTGCATTTGCTCGCTTATAATTCTTAGGGTTTTCCGCTGGTCTAAGACTCTCAATATCACAATCTTTTGGCTCTTTTATCTCTCTTAACATAACTTCTTCATACTTTTTCATATTAATGTCTAACACTTGTTTGGGATTCCCCTTTTTCTTCTTGGGGTTCACGAATCTAAACTTCACTTTACCTGGCTCGATAACACTTTCTTTTGAGTCCTCATAAAAATTAAAATCTGAAAGATATGAGTAGTCATATTTGCCTGACAAGTTCTTAATATTCTCCTTGTACTGTTGAAGGGTCTCGTATCTAAACAAATAAGTAAAAAGTATTACAGCATTTAAGATCACGAATATTACTAGGAGAACCCTAGGTATCTTAAGAGAAAACGTTGAAATCATTTCCTCTGTCTCCTGAAAATCCTTACTTCGACTTCAGCACAATTATCCTCAACAACTTTTGGATTAGTAGTGCACGTATTAAAAAATTGTCCACGCGCCTCGTTCATCTATCAGTACACTAGATGAGTCTGCTAAATGATAATACGAGATTTATGCAAGTTCAAGGAGGCCACTGCAGTATTGAAAAGATGCTTTTTTTCGACACCAATGCGAAAGGCAGGAAAGTTTCCTGAGATAAACAAGACGCTTTCCAAGTTTAGCTTTCCTAAAGGCACACACGTCATTAGAGATATCAATCCGCGTTTGCAAGAAATTTTGGACAGGGAAGAGCGGTTTGAGGTTACACTCAATGGACATATCCACAGAAAACCACGAGTAATGAGTACGAGGAGTTTTGCGGAATTTAGAGATGAGAATGGAGACATTGTCCAAATAGTAGTTTCTCCAAATGAGGCTAGTGAAGAAATATTCGGGCTCATAAAGAATAGTGGAGCCGAAGATGCAGTAAGTGTTAGCGGGTACGTACAGGGGAAGAAACCGCGTAAAAATGAAAAATCCAGGACATGGGAATTAGTTGTCCAGCGATATCAAGTGCTAAATCACGCCGGGTTAGATGCGGCAAGGTTGGATTCGTTGAAACATGAATCGCCGGAGAACTTACCAACACAATTTAGATATCTACAATTGAGGATGCCATTTTATCAGAATTCCTTAAAAAAGAGAAGTCGGGCAGCAAATTTAATCCGAAGAACACTTGAGGACCATGACTTTAGCGAAATTGAGACGCCACTTCTCTTTAAATCCACCCCTGAAGGCGCTAGGGAGTTTTTGGTACCTCTTCGTTACCCCGGAAAGTTCTACGCCTTACCACAATCGCCACAGCAATACAAACAGATTTTGATGAGTTCAGGATTTCATCGATATTTTCAAATTGCAAAATGTTTTCGCGATGAAGACCTTCGTGCGGACAGACAGCCTGAGTTTACCCAAGTTGATCTCGAAATGGCGTTTGTCTCTCGTGTTCAGCAAGTTTGTGTCATAGTCGAAAATCTTATACATAAAGTTTGGAACAGAGTTGGAGGAAAGCTGACGTTCAAAGTTAACCAACAAGGACATTTAGAAAGGATACCCTACGATGGGCAATCTTGTGGTCTTCCCCAATTTTCTTTTTTGACTTACCAGGAGTCCCTCAGTAGATATGGAATCGATAAACCAGACTTAAGGTATGATTTGCAAATCATGGATTTATCTGATTTTTTTGTTCCAATAAAGACTCCCGAAAATTTTCCGGTTGTTGAAGCGTGTATTTTGAGGAATGCTATAGACTTGAATCAGAATTTTGAGGTGCCCTCCACCTTAAGGGATGAAAATAACTACTCCAGACGTAATCCTTTTGTTATGGCTGTCAGAGATATGGTTGATTCTTCCAGCTGGTACGAAAGTCTTTTGGCTTCAAAAACATTTGAGATGAAACACGATTTTGACAAGGTTAAATTGAATTCCCTAATGCAACTAAATCCAGGTGACATCGTTGCGATATCAACAAGAGGAAACCCGCTGTATGAAAATCCTACGCCATTAGGTAGATTTCGTCAATTAGCGATTGCGGAATACCCTTACAAATGGAAAAGGAAATTGGTTGATGAGAACACTGGTGACTTGACAGAAAATTACCCTTCGAATAATATAGTTGTTGGAAGCTGGGTAGTAGACTTTCCCTTGTTCTGCCCATCAGAAACGGGTGACAAAAACTCGGAATATCCTAGTTATGATTTGTCTAAGCTCGAATCGACGCACCATCCATTTACAATGGCTAAGCTAGAAGATTATCATAAACTAGAGACATCACCGTTAGATGTGAGAGGTGAACATTATGACTTAGTAATCAATGGAGTGGAAGTAGGAGGGGGATCACGAAGAATTCACGATACTGATCTACAGAGGTTCGTGTTTGAAGATATACTTAAAATTCAAAATTACAGAGATTTATTTGATCACTTACTACATGCTTTGAGTATGGGATGTCCACCCCATGCTGGTATTGCGCTTGGTTTTGATCGCCTCTGTGCCATGCTAGTTGATAGTAACAACATTAGAGACGTCATTGCATTTCCAAAGAGTCAGTCGGGTGCTGATCCTGTTGTAAATAGTCCATCTTCTGTTTCAAAGGATGCTTTGAAAGAGTACTACATAGAGACCACTACTGAATAGATTATACACAATTTAAATTCTAATGTCAATATTAGAAGATGTCATGTTTTGCTAAGGGTGAATGACTAGGGTTCTATACTTTTTGGCGTTTTCTATTTATTCTTCCATCATTTACTTTGGAGTCCGAGCTTCTATTCTGAAGCAGCTCCAATTTTAATTCGATTGGCTTTTTGAATTTCTTGGTCTTGTGTGTATGATCTTCGTGATCTTGAGGTGGGTCGAAATAAGCTTCTTCCTGTTTCCTTATTAAGCTTCTCCAATCATGTTTTTTACGTATAAACAACTCCATCGACCAATTTTTCCACACCATTTTTCCATAAATATTTTCCTTAACTCTTTCTGAATCATTCATCAATAAAGACGCGATCCTATCTTTATACATGTTTAACAATATAGTGAAATCCCATAGTTTGTCAACTAGGTGAGAGCCATAAGCATTACAAGAAAGGTCGACTACCTTGCTCTGAAATTTGTTCAAAACCTTTTTCCGTAAAATATTAACACTTTTAGATTCTTGTTCTTTTGCCGGAAGGGCAATCAAAGAAGACTCAATGACATGAGAGAAGACCCCATGGAGGCACATTGAATAAAAGGTGTCATCAGGAAGTGATAGGATGTTCACCCAAGTACACAAAACAAAACTGTAATCAAAGTGAAGTAGTTTTTCCAAAAACAAAGACCTCCTTCTCTCATCAGCGCTGAACCAATGTTTAGGGTTCATACTTATTTTTAAATTATTCATAAGCAAGATGTTCGTTAAAATCTCAGAAGGCGACCTGTCCAAATTCTCTATATTGAATGAAGGTGAGCATTTTTGAAGTAATTGGCGAACAAGTTCATCTCTACGATAGCTCTTCCTAGTGACCGAAGCATCAATAACATTTTGAGTAAGTTCCAAGCTTTCATTCTCGGAAAACGAAATTAAATTAGGTAATTCCGGAATTACTTGATCTAAGATAAAATGCACATCATGTTGCCTCAATTTAAAAAGTAGCGCTTGAACGACAAAAACACCAGTAGTCGTTCTTTTTACAAGCCTCAAAATTCTATCCTTGATGTATAAATTAAATAACCTTTCAATACTTTTAAGTTTTGTGCTTTTTTCTTTAATTATCGATTCAAAAAAATGAGACCCAACTGGGTCTGAAAGAAGATACTCCATAAAGGCACCTTCTTTGGCATCTGTTTCGTCTTGATCGGGCAAAAAAATTAAATGCCATACACTCCTGTGCTTGTCTATAAGTCCCTCAATCTGAATAAGGATCTGAATCACAGGAGATGCTATCTTATGAATTGCTAATTCTCTCATATGCTGCGTGGTTTCATTCGATATGATACAATGATGTATTTTACCTAGTTCATCTTTAAAAGAAGGAGGAGTTTCAAAATCTCTGCTGAATTCATCATTGTCTTTAATCTCAATCATTTTCCTGGCTACTTTGGATTTTCGTGATCTCAATGTTGTATTTGATGAGCTTGTTAATTGTGAATCTCTTCCGGAAACTACCAAAATTAGTACTCTTAAAACATGCGATGCGTATGGGTGTTCCATCATTTCCTTCATAAAAGGAAAACACTCCTCAATCATCAGCTTAAATAAATATTCCATCACTACGGTGTTGTCTTTCTGTTCATTTTCTTTCTCTTTTTTGTCTATATCCTTCGTGTCTAAGTGGAGCAATTCTTTCTCAATTATGGTTGCACACCTATTAAGAAGAGTTTCTAAAACATGGGACGAATATTTATGGTGTGCTAAAGGTACAAAATGACCTTTGAACAGTTTGAAAATACTCTTCACATCACTATCTGTCGCACTCAAAGTAAGCCTTTCCATTAATTTAGAAAAGATTTGATTTGTGACCAATTTCAATTCTTTCCCCTTTATTTCTTCTGTTACAGATTTGATAAATGCATTGCGTTCTTCCTCGCTACTGAATGCATCAGTATTCAATGTAGACTCTGCTTTTTTAAAATAGTCTCTTTCATTTGCGTCTACTAACCCGAAGAACGCAGGTTTGATATCTTGCTTTTCTTGAAAATCTTCACTCTCTAATGACCAGTTTTCTTCGTCGCAGATATCCTCAGCACCTTCATCTGACTTGTGTTGCTTTATTCTCCTACCTCTTGGCTTAGTTTTTCCCATTTTATCCCTAATCGAATTCACCAAAGTGGATCTTGAAGAGAGAAAAAAAGGTCTTCTCATCTATAGACTGCACATAATATGAGCCTCTCAATTTGAGGAAAGTCTAGCCAGTGAACTATTCCTGTGCTTTAGCCGCCTAATGCTTCAGCCTTCCTATGTTAAAAAGGCGAGAATTAACAATACAGAAGCGCCTTGAAACTTTGAAGACTGCTTGTGGAATAGGGAAGAGCATAAGCTTTTCTTTTTTTCCTGTTGCAATTTTCGTACGAGGAGGTATTCATCGAAAAACACCTTTATTTAGGGAAAGAAGTTCATTTAGAAGCATCACTCTTGAACTTTTCCCTTCTAGTCAAATTTTCGTAAGTATTCTTGATTTCAAAAAATATTGCATTATTTTTTTTTCATTTCTAGATATCTTCTTTGATATTCATCAAAAACTGCGAAAAACACATATATCATACAGCTATTTTTGATTATAAGACAAAATTGTAATAATAAAAATAACAATAATAATTTTAACAAATATAGTTGACTCTTTAAAGAAAATGATATACCTGCTTTACTTTTACTTCTTGATTGCTTACAAGAGAAGTCTCAGATCCGGCAAACTTGGAAGACAACCTTTTAGATTAAAATAAAAAAAAAAAAAAAAAATACATCATATATATATACACTATCACTAAAGTTAGCACTTAAATTATCGGGGCCAAACCTTTGAGTTGGTCCAAATAAAGCCCCCGGCGGAGTGAATCTATTTCAATCAATTTTTGAAGCAAAGATACAGTATCCTTCTCCGGTACACCTGAATCACCCAGAACCTCTCTTTTTATTAATGTCTTAATAAAAACCATTGTTTTTAAGCACCAACAGTTTTCTTTTCCATTATCCAGTTTTTCTAACTCATTAACCTCCAAGACCGTATTTAGCTGCTTTTCAAGAAGTGAAATATAGCTTTCAATACCTTTTTCTTGTGCTTTCAAATCAGATACAAAAAATTGATCAGAAAGAAGCCACCTATGATATAACCACACAGATGTGTCGTCAGCATCCATATACATACCCGTTTTCACCAATTCAAGCTCATGGCTTAAAATACTACGTGGAGAGCTGAAAGTCGAATTTATTTCCGTCCATGGAGATTCACAGTCGAGTTTACGAAGCGTGTTGTATATCTTCGGTATGAGCTTCGTGAGGTTGTGCCAAGCAGAGAAATTCGAAATGTTATTATTAATTTTTGACTTGGCGAAGTTGTATTCGGTGATATTTACCTTCAAATACAGTAGCAACTTCTCTGAATAAGCTTCATTTGTTTTGAATATATCTTTTTCGATATTATCCACAATGAATCGTCTGTATTGCCATACGAGAAAATTTCGACTATCCATACTAAGAAACTTAGAACAAACTAGGAGCTCAGCTTCCCATTTTGCTTCATTCACTCCCAGAAACTGGAATAAGCACCATATTCTATGATTCCAAATCCAATAACACTTAGGAAATCGCTTGAGTAGAGACGTCACAAAACTCAATTCATATTCAAGTGATTCTTTTTTATCAAATTCATTATTCTTAAATAGATTAGCCATTACCTCCCGACGAACATTCCAAACAGTATAAAATTCGGGGTTAAGCTGAAGTAGCTTTGTTGTTTTCTGAAAAAGCTTGTTGTCCAACTCTCCATTTTGTCTATGATTTAAGACTTCGTCAGTTAAGCTTCTGTAGTTAGCAATTTTTACTTTATCTTTCTCTTGTTTTAATTTCTTGGCCTCCTCACTCAATTTAAATCTTTTCACACCATGTTGCTTAGTATGTCAGTACCACCTAATATTCCAGGCATCAAATTATCAATACTTACCATTATTTAAAGTTTTTGGATAATTACAATAAAATTATAATGGTAATATCATGGTGCGAATAGTTTCGGAATAATACAACATTATACTAAAAATAAAATAACTTGCTATTTTCATTATTGTCATAGAAATTAGTGATGTCAAATAAACCAGCCTCACTGTTATCCAAGCTTGCATTAAAAGGCTCGCTGAAAATAGTGGCGGACTACTTTGAATTCGCCATAAATAATATTTTGTTTCAAAGAGGAATATACCCACCGGAAGATTTCCAGACTGTACGAAAGTATGGTCTTCCACTTTTAGTTACGGCAGACGATGAAGTACAAGAGTACATTGATAAAATAATGAAACAAGTTAGAAAGTGGATATATGGACAAAATATAGCTAAGCTTGTTGTGGTGTTGATATCGAAATCCACAGCAGAAGTAATGGAGAGATGGGAATTCAGCACAGAAATAGTTGGCGAAAAGTACAGCGAAGGAGAAAGTGGACATTCTTTTGAAGAAGAGAAAAGCAAAGAGGAGTCACAGAAAGAGATACAAATGATCATAAGACAGATCACGGCGCTGGTTTCGTATTTACCTATATTGAAGGAAGATGAGTATACCTTCAATGTATTAGTTCACACGGACTCTAAATATGAGGATACACAGATTCCGCATGAATGGTGCGATACGAATGGGAATGCAATGCTTATTGAAGGAGACGTAGAGACAGTAAAGTTTAAATCATTCAGTACAAATATTCACGAAGTGGGCAGCGCAGTGTGTTATAAACTAAAGGAATGATTCTTCAATGGTAATTTTTTTATCTGTAGTCAAAATCATTCGTTGTGCTTATGTTGTTTTACTGTTCGTATATTTTTATGGATACGTACAGAATCTTCATTGTTGATATTGTTAATTTTAGAACCATCTTAAGGGCTTCTAGATAAATTTGCATGTGTAATCACTAATATAGAGACCGAAGGAAGATTTGATACTTCAAGGTATTATGGTCATGGCATATGATGAAGTGAGAGCTGAGGTACCTCTTTCGGGCAATATGTATACTAATATCAAGAGCTTAAAATTTTCACTTATTAAGTTGATCTAGATATAAGGCATTTTTTATTTTTGAAAAAGTAAGTAAAAATAAAAATTTAGCATTTTTGTCTTCCATTTCATGTAGAGATCGTTTGCTGAAAAGATTGACTAATATTTTTGTTTCGCGCAATGCTATAATGGTAGCATATTCATCGTAGGGATATTAACCGAATACTAGTAAATTAAACGAAAGTCTTTTTTTTTTTTTTGGTCATGGAAATTCTAACTTTAGGTAACTTCGAGGAGCATTCTAACAAACGGAGGAAGCGAAGTCGGCCTTGTAAGTCTTGCAATAACTGCAGATCAAGAAAGATAAAATGCGACCAAAGAAGACCTCGATGCAGTTCATGCTATTATCGGAAGTTGGATAATTGTGCATATGAAAATGATTACAGTCTTTCACTAGAAGATTTGAAAAAGGAGAATGAGTTACTTAAGCGACGATTATTCGATTTGGAGAGTCAAGAGAGCCCCGAACATTCTATATCAAGGTCAATTAATAGTGAGACAGTAACGATAAAACCGAAGAGAGTAACTTACTATGGACTTTCTAGCTTTCGCTCGTTAGTGGATGCTAGCTCATATCCTCAATCACTAAGAATTTATAATGAGAAGCTCAAAGAGGCCAGAAAATCCTGGAAACGTAAGCACAAAGTGGAAGATAATTTTTTAGGACTTAAACAAAGATTAGGTATTGAGCAATTGACTGATATACTACCGGGGTACGATGAATTTTACGTACAAATGAATTATTTTTTCGACAGTATCTGGTTTGATTATTTTCCAATTGTCAATAAAGGGATGGTGAACCAAGATTTTCATCGGATAGCGATTTCGAAGCAAGGACGACTTGGTTTTAAGCCCTCGGACTGTCAGGACTATTCAAAGATTTCACTTGTATTAATTCTATTCAAGTTTTCTTTATTGACTAAGGAAAACTTAGATTTTAATTCTTGTAGAATACTTTCCCTGCAAGACATTTTTCTTAATCTAATAGATGGGGTACAAGAAGATAACGCATTTTTGAAAAGAGCCTCTTTAGCAACTTTACAGGCTTTGCTTTTGCAAAGGATTTTTAAAAGATTCAACTTTTTTGATGGTGACGGTGGTGACTGCGCAAACGGGTCGTTGATGTTTTCACTTGGTTACCATATGGGTATCACATTGGGATTGCATAGAAATATAGACCAACTTTACTCTTCCAAGAGCATTGAATACCGATCACTTTTGAAGGAGATACGGAAGTGCTTGCTTTACTTTGACGTACAAAATTCAATTGACCTAGGAGTTCCTTTACATTTTGAGAAGGACTTGAGTCAAAAATTTCTAGATATTTCTCAACGGAGGTCTAGGATAACTCTTTTGTTACAACGGTGTGCCTATATCCTAACCAAAAGTGACGTTTTCGCAGATGACCTCTTGAATGTGATCGGAATGATCAAGTCCTTTTTTGATAAAAATCATATAAAGCCCATATTTGAGTATTTCCGAAAATTGAACAATGGACACTCAAGAGATGCAATATTAGAAATACTTGAAATCATTCCTATTTTCAGCCTCATACAACATTTGTACCATTTACTTTCAAACTACTACGAGGAACTAAATGAGGAATTATATGTTTATAACAGAAATATCACATTAAAATATGGCTTCTTGGTGATACTTTCAATAACAACACTTATTAGTAGCCTTGGCGAAAAAAATTTATTAAATATCGGCGCTCATGAGAATTTTTTGCTTGTAGTTGGGATGATGCAACCTTATTTCATCAAAGCTTACGTTTCATTGATGGTATTCATGTTTAAGTTGTCTGAATCAAATAGAAATAAACATTTTCGGGACGTTCTCATTCACGTCGCCATGATAAATGATTTCAAAGATGATGACAATAATGTGTACAAAGCAGGTGATTTTCCGAATGCTGATCCTGCTGTAATTAATGAAGTCATAAAAGAGGCTTTTTCTAAGCTTTTTCCTGCTCAAAATCAAAAATGCAATCGTTTTTATAGTTTGTTCCTTATTATGTCGAACTTTAAAATTTTCAGTTCTTTTTTGTTTGGTGAAAGGAACAGCTTGAAGCCAACACAAATGAACATAAAGATTGATTACAATGGCTATATTCCAAAGCTACATGATTCTAAAAGCGAAGATATCTTGGATGCATTTTTTGCTTTGAATAGTCATCAATGGAAACGTAATCCGGATTTAGATTTCTATGATTACAATCATGATGATTTTTTTGAAAAGTATTTTGAAGAGATTGAGAAATTCAATGACATCTTTTTGGGATTTACAGGCCAAGAACAAGATAATTCTACGGTATAAGAAGTACATTTGATAAGCGTTAGAAACGCATCCAGATTAATATGCAGGTCAATTCCTTCGGGGTTAGAATTATATCCCCATTAGGATGAATACTCTAACCCCCCTTAGGAATAAAAGCTAACCCCATTAGTTTCGTTGCAATTATCTCCATTGAGAAAGCTCAAGAAAGATGAGTATTTAAGAAAGCAGTTGAATGGTGAAGATGCAGTTCAATTCGTAGTTTCATGGATCCAATATGGAGTTCATTATTAGGAGATGGAAAAACTTTTGCCATGTGTCGTATAAAGGAGAAACAAAAAAAGTCCTACCTGATAGAGTGAAAGCATTGGACGAAGGTTTCGTAGAAAGCAATGCTGGTGATAATACTAAAAGAGAGGAACAATATTTGCACGGAAAGAAATTATTTTTTTGCCTTATTTCATTATATTTTAGTCTTTTTCTCGTAGGATTGGATCAGACTATTGTGGTAACAGTAATTGAAGTAGTTAGTACGAAGTTTGATGATGGTTTTAACAAAAAAGGTTGGTTGGCATCTGGGTTTTTATTGGCAATGGCCGTATGTACAGCTTCTTGGGGAAAGTTTTCAATTATATTTGGGCGAAAAATATGTTTATGCTCAGCAATTATTATTTTCGAAGTGGGATCTTTAATTTCCGGCTTAGCTAATAGTATGGATTTATTGATAGCTGGAAGAATAATTTGTGGTCTTGGTGGTGGTGGTATTCAAACCTTGGTGTACATCGTCATAGCGGAGATTGTCCCCATAAATAAGCGAACATTATTTATGGCCTTGGTTGGTTGCACTTTTGCTGTTTCTACAGCTCTAGGTCCTATAATTGGAGGAGCATTTACTTCGTATGTGACATGGCGATGGTGCTTTTACATTAATTTGCCAGTAGGAGGCTCTGCGCTAGTGCTTTTATTTTTTTCGTTCAATCCACCCAGACCCAGGATGACACTCAAAGAAAAACTTTTAAAAATTGATTATATTGGTGTATTCTTATTGACAACTGGATTGGTTCTATTTTTAGTCGCATTATCATTGGGTGCAAGTGGGGAACGGCAATGGAGATCTGGTGCTTTGATCTCTATGTTGACTGTAGGGGGGGTTTTATTCATCATCTTTTGGATCTGGTCGTTGTGGTTCTCTAAGGAGCCTATCTTCAATCCGAAGGTTAGTACTAGTGTCCAGGTGAGTGCGTGTGCTGCGTCTATATTCGGTATGATGTTCTGTTTTATTTCCTTAGCATTGTACCTTGTTGTTTATTTTCAAGCAATTCGTAATGATGCGGCGTTTAAATCTGGTTTAGAATTACTTCCGGGAATTATACTGACAACGCTTTCATCAATTATTGTTGGATTGTTGATTCAAAAAACTAGGCTCATTAAACCCTTCATGATTCTTGGAGGTATATTATGCCCTGTAGGACCAGGAGTAGTATGTCTCTTGAATTTAAGTTCGCCTTCTCCTAAAAGAATTGGGTTAACGATCCTTTACGGTATTCCTTGCGGCATACTCTTACAGGCAGGTATGATTTCTCTGCAAATTTCAGCTCCTAAAATTGACGGAGGAACTATCATGGCAACATCTTATGTCAACTTTGCAAGGGCGTTGGGGGGTTCCCTCGCAGGTGTCTTAGGGGATGTCGTTTTTTCATCATCATTTCTGAGTGCATTGAAAAAGGCTCTTTCTCATGAAAATAAAAAAACTATTTTGACAGAGTTGGAGAGTGTCGATTTGCAAAACTTAATACAGTCTAGTGCTGGAATGAATGAACTTTCCTTGGAAAGTCAAAATTTTATTAAAACTCAAATGATGAAAGCTATAAGGTGTGTATTTTACGTGTGCATTGGTAGCTCAGGAGTCGCTCTCATTGCATGTTTATTTACAACTAACAAGAAATTACCAAAGAAATAGGTCTTAGTAAGAAACACCAGTATCTATATTCCTTTAAGTAAAATAAAACAACAAAACATTAACACCAGCGTATTCAAGACCTCCAAAAAAAAAAAAAAAAGAAAAAAAAAAAAACAAAACAACCTCGCTGGTCGCTGGCACGACCCAAACTAATTACTGATTTCCTCTTTTTCAGTACGACGGCTTATACCATTTGTCCCATTCTCTTTGGTATTTAAATCTAATTCCTTATCAAACCTTCTTCGCTTATTAGCGGAAAGAAACCTTGATGCGCCTCTGGAAGCTATATTGTAATCATATAATTGAAGATACTCGTCCTTTCTTAATATGCTTGGGCTATCACAGGATCTTTCGGACAAGCCTTTTAAATCATTGAATCTAGTCTTCAATTCCATAAACTTAAATGTACGTTCTTTACCCGTCTCTAAATCAACAGCGGGCATAAAATTATTCAAAACGGAGTAATTCATTTGATGAACATAGTAATCCAAGATGTAAAGAATACCTTCGTTAACCAAACTTTCAGGACACTGGAAATCATTGTAGCAATCTAGATTTTCGAGTATTTCATTCAAATCTGTCTGAGTATCATCAGCTTTGTTGAAGTTGGTATACATGTCCTTAGGATTGATATTGAGAGCCACAATGATAATTGCTAATGCAATACAGTGAGGAGGTATCATGAGACACAATGGAGTCGACATGATATCATAGCATATCAACCAACTAAACATAGTCGTCTTATACCCTGCTGAGAGTTTTTTCCCAAATCTCACAACCAACTGATCAATCGAATGAGCGGTAGACCCACTGCTAAAATCAAATTTTATCACCTGTAGCAATTTAAATTCCATCGTCAAGACGGCCTTCCTTTGGGCTTCATTGAAGGAAGTATTGGACAGAAGCTTGTTTTCCTCACTAACATCTCGTATTCTAGTCGACACTGATTGAATATCCCTTAACTTCTTAATGCAATCCTCATTCTTAGACGCAAGAAAAAGACATGTTATAAGAACAGTAAAAGGATCTTTTTCCAAATCTTGCAGATAGCCATCACTTGGTTCTTCAAACTTATTAAATAGATAATATCTTTGAAAATAATTCATGCTAGTGCTTAGAACACGCAAAGGGAACTTCAAGGCTTTGACGACTTGTGCTGCATGTTGAAATATTTGATGCTTTCGTTGATTGTACGCCAATTTTTTTTGCAGTGGAATTGTAAAAGAATGAAGGAATTTCAACTCTGTAGCAGTAAAACATGGTCTAGAAACTTGCATAGTACTAGGAAAATTCTTTTCCCCCAGAAATTCACGCTCATGGATGGCAGCATCTGCCCTAGGTTCCATTATGCCGTCAGAACTCCTATCTTTCAGCATATCAATGGTCTACTTACCCACGACTGCTAGAAGCTTATTTTTCACTTTAAGACTGCATATAAAATAAACTCTAGAAATACTGTAGAAATAGACACTAATCATTCATATATTCAGTCAACAACTAAATATCCAAGCACTGTTGGACTAAGCCAACAAATACGCTATTTAAGGGGTTTAAGCAGAGAAAGACAAAGAGACACCCAATTTGTGCACTGGTTCAGCCAATTTCAAAGAGTCAAAAGAAGCTCCCAAGCCTAATCTAACACCAGGTCTCAACTCCTGGGAGTAGGACAAAGCAGCTAAACCAGAGTCAGCAATCTTAGCTTTCACAAAAGCAGAAGCATCCAAGCTGTACTTTGTAGCAAATTCAACATTGACATTAGACGATTTAACAGAGTCCCATGTGGCTTTGGCACCTGCCTCAACCAAAGGAGAGACCTTGTGGTAGTAAGAAGCAGTGAACAAGGACAAGTTGTTTGTAGCTGTAGCAGCAACTGTGTACAAAGGCTTAGAGTAGCCAACACCCAATGAGTACTTGTTAACTTTAGCCGATGCAATGTCATAACCTAACTCAGCACCAGCAGCAAATCCGTCGTGACCAACACAAACGTCGGCCAAAGCATTAGGTCCCTTCAACAAGTCAAAGAAAAGTCTAGCGTTTACAGCACTCTGCTGGTAAAAAAAGTTCAACTTAGCGCCTCTTGACCCGTTAGGCACCACGCTTGAAGATAATTCTCCCTTCAATCCTGGTGTCAACAACTCCGCCAATTCGATCTTGGTGTTCAATGCATTAGCATTGTTCCATCCTTGGGTCAATGTCAAACCTGAAGCCTTGTCTGCATACTTAGCTTCAAGAGAAGCTGCAATAGCATTGTCTCCTGAAGTCACTCCTTTAACCGTAAACCCAACCCCATTTGGTGCAGTGGACTTGACATCCACTGCTGCCTTAGCCAAGTGGAAGAAGTCCTTACTCAATAAATCATTAGTGGGCTTTTGAATATCTGAGAATGCTGGTGTTGCCATTATGCCTTCTTTTTAATTTCAAATCAATCTGTTTCGTTTATCAATTGATTCTCTTAAATTCCGTAATTAAATCGATTTCTGTCTTATTTAAATGTAAACTAAAGTATTGGGCCTATCGGTCGTGTACCGAAATCGATAAATCTGATGGTCGTGTAAACAGGCAAATTAGAACACTTTACCCTTTTGATGATTAAATATCTCGTGCCTTCATAAGCTAAGTGGATACAGAAGAAATTAAATGGTAGAAATGATAGAAATACCAGGATCCGTATAAAATACATATAGATAATCTTTAGACGCTCTTTTTAATCTTTATTATTATTTTTGAACTGTAGTACATTTGGTTAGCTCACCCCCTCGAATGACTTTATAGTTAGAGGGGGCCACGTTGACTCCAAATGTAATTGAGATACTATACAAAAAAAGTAAAAAACCTACATAAATAACACTAGTTATATAGGTTCTGCCGGGGACCTTTTTCTTTTGGCGGAGAATTTCTGACGAGGAGAAATTTCTAGTACTAGAGATGTGGCTCAACATTTAAGCACAGTCCATTTTTAGAATACAATGTGTTTTAAAGACACAGCACGAAAACAATTCAAACCTTTGAATACGAACAAATGTATATACGAGTAGAGATAAGAGAAGTTGTAGAATAACTGATATTGAAATGGCCCGAAATGATGAGGCTCTAAATCGGGAAAAACTAATTGATATTTGAGGAGGACGCGTAAAAGCATATTTTCTCTAAATAATAGATTTCTTTATAGAACAGTAGGCGCCGCAAAATATGATAAACCAGAGATGAGCAAAGATGACATTAAGTATACTTGGGGTTTAATATATTGCCCAGAAACAAAGCAAATACTTTTATTAAATCGCCAAAAAGCGCCATGGATGGGGAGATGGAATGGAGTGGGAGGAAAGTTGGATAAAGATGAAATACCATTAAGTTGCATTATCCGAGAGACAGAAGAGGAAACAGGCATGCGCCTTGAACAATACAAATCTAGAGGAGTAATGAAATGGAAAAACGGAGAACAAGACCTTGGAGGTATGTACCTTTTTACTGCAGAGGTAGATGCCCAGAAAGTGGCAGAATACACAACACCACGCGTTGTTAATGGTGAAGGCATCCTCGACTGGAAAAAAACGGATTGGATATTACACGACTCTAATTCTGGAGTCGTGGACAATGTTCAAGTATTGTTGTATACTCTCTTTCAGGCTAGTGAGGACGCGGAGTATTGTGTTGTATATGAGAAGGGTAAGTTGTTGTCATTTGATTACAAGGATGACAAGCATAGAATAGAAACAAATTCGAAGGGAAATAGTACTATTAGAAATGTATAGAAAATATATTTATAGACAAAGATAATATGTAGAGGAAATCGATTCGATTTCAAGTTGTCCAGAGTCTAGCAGTGCAGTCAGCACCTGCACTGAAAAGCCAGGCTTCTTTTGGATGCCAGACAATATCAAGAACACCTAAGCTGTTGATTTGCTTGTGGCCGGTAAGCTTTTTCAATGGAACCAAAAGAGGATTAGTCATCAAGTCATCGTAAACGGTCCCATGGAAAACATGAATGTTACAATCATCAGATGCAGTAGCAAACAAGGGAAGATTAGATTTATGGAACTTAGTCGCCCTGACTGCTTTTTCATGATAACGAAGTGTTTTATAAGGAGTAGGGGCCAACTCCAAGTCGTGCCATAAGACTCTTTTATCGTAACTGGAAGCAAGCAAGTTATCACCACGAGGGTGTATGTCGATGCCAGATAACCATCTAGCACCAGGCATGAGTTTTTTAATTAAAGTCTGTTGCGCTAAGTCATAAATCCTGATGTAGCGCTGAGAAGCAATAAATAAAATAGGCTTTGAAGGGTGGAACTTAGCGTCCATAATGATACCTCGAGACTTTCTAAAAGGCGACCGTGATAAATGCTTTGAAATTTGATGAATTACAATGGCAACCAGGCCACCGTCAGGTGATACGGTAACGAAATAGTCACCCTTTCTGTGCCAAGATATTTTCTTTACTGTTTTCCTACACCTAATGACGGCTGCTACCCCCATTTGAGTCTGATTGTCCTTAGGAGTCTCCCATTTCGCCACCTCTTGAGCGTCAGCTGCCTTGCCACTGGCTGCACTAGCTTCTTCTTCGTCGTCTGAATTTACTTGCATCGACTCATTTTTCAATTTCGACTTGTTGCCAAAAGTGTCGAAACCCCAGCCGCTTTCAATTCGACTACGGCCCTCGTTCTCCACGTCGAATCCAAAAATAGGAGGAACTATAAGGAAAATTTGCTCTCCTGCCGCCACGGCCAAGATACCGCATGCATTGTCCGGATGCCATTCCAAACTCTCAACGTTGTCGTCACTATTGCTCTCCAACAACTGGGCCTTGTATATTTCTCTTCCACTAATGACTTCCCAAATGCGTACACTACCGTCATCAGAACCGGTAGCCAACCACAATCCATCATGACTGACAGATAAGGCACGTATCTTAGCCGTGTGTCCCTCGTAAACATTGGAACAGCGGATCGGGAATGGCCTCAAGTCCTTGGGAGATGGTAACTCCGGTATCAAAGAGTCTGGGTCAATGTTCAACTTATTATGACGAATACGAGGTGCTAAGTACAAGTCAAGAGCTCTTTCAAATCTCTCCCTAACGCTCTCAGGATATCCGGGAACTTTTCTTAAAGAGCCATACTTCTGGGGAATAAAGTTTTTGTCTCGATCTTGTGGCTCAGTGTTCTCCCATTGTTGCTTTTCTTCCTCGGTCATCAAATATTCCTCTGGTGGATTATATGATTCCTCGTTTGTAGGGGGAGGCAACTTTGGTGCTCTTAAGTTCATAATATGATCTGCAGAATCGGTCTGGTTGTCTTCCCATAAGTCGAAATTTTGTTGTTCTTCTTCGCGCTGTTCTTTAACTTTATGAGGAGGAACGATACGACCATCCCTAATGGCCTTCACAATTTTCATTACCCTCTTAGCTTCATGCTTAGATGGCACAAACCTTCTTTTTGGCTCTGGTGCAGCAGAAATAGGGGCAACTTCCTGTTTAGAGGAGAACCAATCCACCATTGGCTCGAAGGGGTTGATATTTTCATCCGTATTCTCGTTGGCTTGTATCTTTCTAATGAGGTCCAATTCTTCCTCATTCAATTTCAAAGCGGAACCGGTATTTTGGTCTAACAACCCTGTCCATCCCTCTGGAAGTTCGATACTCTCGAGCAATTGATCCAAAGATGAACCTTTCGCAGGACGCATGATTCTCTTACCATTGATATCGTACCCGATATGTGGCATTTCATCATATGCACTTATAGGAACGTTACCAATTGTATTGACATTTTCATTATCACTATCATCACTATCATATACTGGATCAATTTCTGGTTTCATAATCCTTGGCCTTCCATCTGCATACTTAGTAATCGCCTCTCCTTCTTCATAATTATCAGAGGACTTGATCCTTACATTAGACAACCTATCGCTAACTGAATGAGACTCTTCATGTGGTTCATCAGAGAAATCTTCCAGTTCTACACTATCGTCTTCTTCTGCAAGAAGTTCATTAAATTCAGCATCAGAATCACTCTCATCTTCCTCATTAGTACTTGCGAATTCAGATTTAGGCTTTCTGTTTTCGACGCTGCTTTTTTCCTTGGAAACATCTATTTCTGTATTACCTTGGCGCTTCTCCTTATCCTCCTTAATCTCTCTCCCGTCTTTTTCATCCTGACTTTCGTCTTTATCGCTCTCTTCATCGCTTTCTTCATCATTCAATAACCCATCTAATTCAAACTCATCGCCGGTAGAATTGTCCTCTAAGTTGATGGTTTCATGGTTTCTTTTTCTTTGCTTCCCACCACCAATATTCCTTGAATCGACACGTTCTCCCTTTCTTTGCATTTTCTATTTTCAAAGGGTACTAATGCTATGCAATCTTAAGAACTTTCAGGTTTACTTTTTTTTTTTTTTTTCTTTTTTTCTTAGTACCAGAAGCTCATCACAGACAGGAGTATATACAGGACCATAATTATCAGCAAGCTAATTAGACTCAAATAGATTACAGCAGCAGCAGATGAATGCTATTCGTAAGGTTAACAATATTAACCAAAAAGAACTAGAGAATAATGTTAGCGAATCCGCTTCGTGGCATGCTGATTACAGGAACACATCTTATATATATATAGGGTTTTTGCCAGTTGAATTGACAGAAATAGACATTATAAGGATATTCTCGCAATACGGTATACCCACTCATATAAACTTGATAAAAGATAAGGAGACCAAAAAATCAAGAGGATTTTGCTACTTGAAGTATGAGGATTACCGATCTTGTATATTAGCTATAGACAATTTTAATGGAATTCAAATTTATGATAAAAAAATAAAAGTGGACCACACTTACTACTATTTGAAAGAAGGACAACAGGAAGATGATTTCTTAATAGACTATAGCAAGGAAATTAAATCGGAAAGAGAAAACAGAGATAAAAGACCCATGCTTTTAGGCGAAAGTGAAAGCCACCCCTCAGAAAAGACACCTGAGGAAGAAGAAGAAACACAGTCAAGCCGTGGAGAACAAACAAAACGTGCAGAAGCGGACGTGGTGGAAGATGACGAATTTAAAGATCCTATGGAAGACTATTTGCGAAGAAAGAAGAGCTCTAGTAAGAAGAGAAAGCATAAGGATTCCCATGACCATTCAGGACGTGAATCACTGTCAAAGCATAAGGATTCCCATGACCATTCAGGACGTGAATCACTGTCAAAGCATAAGACTGCTAGAGTGACTGAAGAAAATCAGCTTGAATCCTCGGAAGGCGCCTAAGCTGAATTGTTCCGTCTTTAGACAAACGAAAATAAAAGAATCAAATGTAACATTGAAGGTTACAGAATAAACTACACCATAGCAAACACAAGAAAAAACTTGAAATGATTATTTCTTTGTCTTAGTATAATAATTATAGAAACTCTCTTTTTTAGTAATATTTAGTTCTTTTCCAACTAAAGGCAACAGAGAAAATTCAAAACAACGCCTCAGGTACGCAAGAGGGTCACCCAGCTCTGTATCTGGATGCGTAAAAATTTTAGCCCGTATAGCGCTCTTGTCATTGACATTTGCTAGTAACTGTAAGAGATATGAAAATTCGCTTACTGTTGGCAAAGGAGTGGTCAACGAAATGGGTGATATCTTCAACACCATGGTTCTGATAATAAAATGACTTTTAATTTCATCATTAAGGTTTCTAAGTATGAACGGTAACACCGCATTGTTGTTCGTAGCCGTTCCCTCTGCAAAACAAAACACTAACTTGTCTCTAAGCTGCGCCATGTCTGTTATTACCGAGTCTTGATTTTCCTTGAACAGTGGTGTCAATGTACGGGTGAAAAATTGCCAAATAGAGAGACAATGCAATTTCTGGTTTTTATCGGGAACTACAAGAGCAATGTCCTTATAATTTACCCCACTCAAGGCTGCTACAATCCAGCCGTCGATGGCAGATGTATAGTTGACCAAGATAAAATCTCCCCTCCGAGGCCTGTTCTTGTTGATCAAGTCTGGCCGAGATTTTTTAACCCCATCCACTAGAAATTCTACTCTAGTGAACCCAAATAAAGTTTTCACTATGAACCGTGCAACCCATTTAGCAGAAAATATCCAATAAAACGACAAACACAACACCAAAAATGGGATTCGCGCAATTGCCACTAATATCAGAAGGACTGCCCTCAAACAACTCTGCCTTGCCTCGATGGGCATAAAGGGCGAAACCCCGGTGCCCTTATCTCTCCAATTGGTGAATTTTTCCATGCAAGCGCTAATTTCTCTAGTCACTCTCGTTCTTCACATACACCAAAATTATGAGTCCTTTTACACTACTTTATTTGCTTGTCAAGTATATTATACTGAACCCTAAATCGTAAAACTAATATACAAAGTCCGCAGCAAAAACTGCGCTATAAATTTTGCTAGCAGCCATGCTTACAACTCTTGGGAAGCACCTGTCTTTGGTTTCTTGGCTGGCAATAAAGATTGGTGAATGTTTGGCAAAACACCTCCTTGAGCAATAGTAACGTGACCTAACAATTTGTTCAACTCCTCATCATTTCTGATGGCCAACTGCAAGTGTCTAGGCACGATTCTAGACTTCTTGTTGTCTCTAGCTGCATTACCTGCCAATTCCAAAATTTCTGCTGTCAAGTATTCCAACACCGAAGTCATGTAAACTGGTGCTCCTGATCCCACTCTTTGTGCGTAGTTTCCTCTTCTCAATAATCTGTGAACTCTACCCACTGGGAATGTCAATCCTGCCTTTGCTGATCTGGATGTTGATGCTCTTTCTGCTGCCCCTGCTTTACCTTTTCCTCCTGACATATTTATTAATTAAACTATAAAAAAAATTGTAAATATTTTTCTATAAATCCGCTCCTTACGCTCTGGTTATATAGTTATATCATTCCCCCATTATATTCCTGTATATTGGTTTTTGTTTCTCTTGCCGCCCGCCCCGTCCTAGCAAATATTCTCTGGTACTAGTTTCGCGCCAGTATCGCTACTAACTTTGCAGTGGCGCTCCTGGTATATTTTCTGTACTTCAAGGGTGTATGCCTGAGAACAGTTTCCCTGCATCTTACACGAGGCCGTGTATTATGGCATAGTGGCTGATTTCCCCTAGTAAGCGTTTATGCGACTGAGGAAGCGTTTCCCGTTTGTTTATGTTTTTGTCTCACTCGTGAGTAGCGAAGAAGTTATCAGGAAGTAGCGAAGACTTAGCGGGTGCATCACGTTGCCGAATTTACCGCCATAACCCCATAGTAGGATTGGCGCGAAACTAGTGCTCACATATACACACTGGACTTGTATTTTTGAGTACCGAGACCACTAGCGCGAAGGTCAGTGCATTACAGTACAAAGCGCGACTGGCGGCAAACGGTATCCTGGGACTAACAGTAAAAAGCGGGGTGACCCGGACTCATACTAAAGAACAATAAGTCAACAAGGTCAAGGGATATAAATAAGAGGCAAACGCACAAGGTAATAGTAGCCTCTAGTTGATATTATTTTTTTTTTTATAATAACAAAAAGACATAATGGCGCCAAAAGCAGAAAAGAAGCCAGCCTCAAAGGTACCAGCAGAAAAGAAGCCAGCGGCTAAAAAGACAGCAACCAGTGGAGATGCTAAGAAGAGATCAAAGGCAAGAAAGGAGACATACTCATCATACATTTACAAAGTGTTGAAACAAACACACCCAGATACCGGTATCTCTCAAAAAGCTATGTCGATTATGAACTCATTCGTCAACGATATCTTTGAGAGAATAGCAGGTGAGGCATCTAAGTTGGCAGCCTACAACAAGAAGTCTACTATCTCAGCCAGAGAAATACAAACCGCGGTAAGATTGATTTTGCCAGGAGAATTAGCTAAGCACGCAGTTGCTGAGGGTACTAGAACGATCACCAAGTACTCTTCAGCTACTAACTAAGGGCGAAGTTTGTATTAATAGGTGTATGTATATTAGAATACTTTTTTAATGATATGACCATATCGGAAAGAGAAAAAGAAAAATATGTGTAGAGATTTTGTTATATTTAGTTGGGGGAGTTAAAAGTTTTGGGAGATTGGCTCGGCCTGAGGGTATAGTTGATTGCGAGCCATGTGAAATAAATATTGAGTAAATCGTGCAACCAGAAGGTGTGACGAATACCGTATACCAAACAGTAAAACACGGTATATCCCAAGAGACATTGGTTGGTGAGATAATCTGACGGGTTGAATTGGGGAAGGGCAGTATTTGTGCTGTGTCTCAAGGTGACGATTAATATGGGAATAACCTGCAAAATATTGTGGTGTGAGGAGAAAGACAAGGACCATTTTAAGGAAAAATTATGCACTAGCACCATAATAACGGGGATGTTTATAGGAAGCACCCAGAGCATGAATACAAATAAGGTCAACTGGAAATTAAACTGGTCCTTGTTCCTTCTGTCGGTGGCTATTTTAAGTACCTGAATTGCTTGAATAATGCAACTGACGACATAAGAAAATTGATATGGGATGTATATCAAATTCATTAGTGCAACGAATATAAGGGTTGCCAAACGTCTGTTCATCCAAAGGAAGTGTACTTTCGAATAGTTCTTTGGTGGAGACTTAATGGGGACTTCTATTGGCAAGCTAGCCTTCCGAAGAAGCTTGCGAATCCCCGTGAGAAGAGAGCAAAGCAATAGCACTCCATAGTAGGATAAAGAAACTATACCAATGCCCATTATATAGAAAAGAGGGCCAATAAGACATAGACTGTGTTCCTCTAAGCCTAGAAAAAATGAATTTAACTTGTAATCATCTCGCAAACTCAAGTTCATTTCGTTGGAATCAAAAAATACCACAGGATCAATAAAATTAAGAAATTTTTGTAACGGTTTCAAAGTCGCCAAAGGTGTCATAAGTGCAAGGATGACTGTAGCGGCGCATAAGCATTTGGGTGCACATAAACAGCTCAAGCCATATATCAAGGATGGAAAATGCCCAGTTTTATGATAATGCTCGAATTGGAAAAAAAACGCTAGTAAAGTGCAAGATACACAGAGTGCTACTACAGCCAATCTGTAGCGCAATACTAAGAGACGCAAGCTGTTTACCAAATCGATTTCTATGCTGAGGACGGAAGGCTTTGATGTCATGAAAGGATCTATCCATACATCGATATTGAGGCCATGATCAGAGTAATCTTTAACTTTAAAGGGTGTATAGGGAGCAATACCATGCATATTAAGTACAAGTTCCTTGTATTCGCCTAAATTCACATGCCATTTTGTCTCGTAAGGATCATCTCTCCACTGTCGAATAAAAGGTTGAAACAATGCTGTGCCCTCTTTTTCATTGGCTTGTGGCTGACTATAAAATACCAATTTATAGGCCAAAACACTGCTCCACGCACCTGGAATGTTGATTGTAGTTGAGAGTGTTCGATTCGACAGCAAGCTGACTTCTGGCTTACCTGAAAGCAAAGACAAAAAATCATCACCCATTTTCACTTTTGTATTTTCTTCCGGGCAGAGTTCTGCTATGAAAAAGTCATCTTTCTTAACTTTGGCTCTTTCAGGCTCCTTAATTAATACCATATCGAAATTCCGTAAAATTGAAGAATTCAATTGGAGAGCATAAAAAGGACTCCGTTCTCCTCCAATCGAAGATTCCTTGACGTCTAGTATGCCGCCTGCCGAAGCAGGTACTTCGTTAGCGTTAGAAGAAATATCCACGCACTCTATTTCAAGATTGTCATCTTTCTTCTCTCCAGTGAAGTCAATCAAATTATGATCATTAGTGAGGTGTCTTTTCAGGCAAAGAAAAACGGAAAACAGGTTTTCTAGGTCTTTCTTGTTCTCTATATAAGATTCTGATAATGGCAACGAAGTCAACAAAAAAAATTTATTATTTGGATTCTCTTCGACTGTGTTGAACATGCTAAATCTAGTTGTTATAGGTGTATCAGTCTTTGTTCTTACTCTTTCTCCATTCTTTAAAGATTTAACGCTTTTTATGTCCAAATTCATTAAGATTTTGTTTTGAAGCTTAGACTTGTCATACTTGTCCAGTATTGCATAATCTTCAAAGCCACTTAAGAAAATTTTCCTGAATATCCTCATACGTTCTTCAAGTGGATAAGTACGATGAGGCGAATTCAGATCCGTGACTTCTAACAAAGCCTCCAGAACCTTTCTGCGAAGCTGACCGCACCAAACAATAGCAAGATGGTCGATTGAAGTCCACACACCTGGAATACCAGTACTATAGACGGTAAAACCGTGATCCGGCGGGACAAAGTACCCCAAAGTCGTATAGTCAGCGGGTAAAACTGAATCTAACAGACCTCCCGTAATAGATATTAGGCTTACATTAGCTAAAGTTTCTCGAGCACTCTTTCCTTGGGAATTGAAATCTTCATTAAACCCTTCAAACCAGAAACGATCAATAGCAGAATACGCTTTTAGTATGTCTCCATCGAAAGTCAAAGGAGCTGCTGCATGTGGAGATGCTAGAGTTATGATTGTATTAACAGATCCCGGTAAATAGTTCTTAAATGTCAACATTCCTCGAGCCACTACTCCTCCCATAGAGTGTGATAAAATAATCACTGACTTTGGTGGATTCGGCCTATTTTCGTAAAGTCCCAAGATAAATTTCACTGCATCATTAAGAAACTCTATCTGATCTAGCAATGTCTGTCCATGGAAAGCAGTGAAATCCTCATTAAAATCGGCTGAAAAAAAGTCCAAATTTTGCACATTTCTATTTCTTAACAGTCCTCTGCTGTCAAAGAATAAATTGGCACTTTCAGCTGCTATAGATCTTATTTGACGAAAGCTGCCTGCGTTTCCTGGTACAAAAAGCACAGGTGTCCCTTTTAAAAAATCAAGGTCTTCTCCTGTTTGGGGAATGGGATCCTTTCCTTGTTCTCTATATAGATATAATGAATACTTTGAAGCAAATCGTGTATGTGATTCGTCGAACCCTCGAATTCGAGCGTAAGAAGGTCCCATAAACACTATTCGACATCCCGGCGTATCTCCTTCATTAATTGTGGCCATATAAAGATATCCTGTTAAGCAAAATAGTGCCAAACCTATTATAGATACACCATAGAGTATACGCTTACGAAATCGTATTCTATCAATGCTAATTCTATCCATTATTTTCAGTAATCTATTTGTACGTATGCATCAATTCTTTTCTTCTATCTGAGCGTACATTTTTCGCACTATCAATACGCAACAACTAAAATCGCACTATCAAAGTCGACTACGAATAAAAAGACGAATGCAATAAATCCTACAAAAGAAGCACTACTTAGTGCTATAGAATAAGCCACTCTAAGACTCTAAGTTCTTATTTCATGAATCATAAGTTGAATAATGGGATCTGAATAAAAGTAATGGTTTGTGCTAGGACACAAATGTGACCCAACTTCCTTCAGACATGCTACATTTGCCTAATACAAGGAGTTACCGTATTTTTGAGCTTCACACCATTTAATGTCTCTCAGTCTCTTTCGACTCAGAAGGACTCTCTTCGCGCCCATTGGATGACAGTACTTCGTCATTATCGGGAGAAGAAATCACAACTTTATCACCGGTAATATCATTATGCATTAGAACTCTCATATCGATATCATTCTTTAGAAGGCCACCTTCCTTGGAAGCCTGCAAAATATATTTAACTTCTTGAGTAGAGAAATGGCCATCAAGAGGAATTTTTCCTTCCGGTTTATCCTCATCGCCCACTAAATAATCCTGTTGGTCTGTTATGTCTTCACCTGCAACGGGTTTTTCATCTTCATGACTTTCGTCCTCGGCTTCTCGCTTTTCGAGTTCCTCACTTTCTTGCTTGCTAGAATGCCTGGGGCGGTCTCCTAACTTCTCCGGATCGTGTCTCGTTGAATTGTTGTGATGGTCGTGGTCTTTCTGCGAATACTCCTCAACTATCCTTTTTAATTTCTTCAAAGTCTCGGCCTCACTAGGTGTCTCTGTGTCCCTTTCCGGCTGAGTTATTAATTCGATTTTGTCTTCCATGTATAGATGTGTCGCTTTCTTAAAGTTACAATGGTAAAAGAGGGTCAGCAATGCAACAAGCTCAGGGGATATACAAGCTATGTGCGGCGACCATAATTGGGCTTTTGGAGTCACGTGCTTATGTCTTTCTTCGTGCTATTAATTTTGACCGCGCATTTAGATCAAAGGCCAGTCGTTAGGGAACCAAGAAGAACGGCATTGCGGACAATGGCCTCAGAAGGTAAGACGGTAGAGGATTTGCAGAACCAAGTGCAAAAGTTAACTGGTATTGTGGACAAACAATCCAGGGTTATCAGTAGCACTGGTCAGCAGTTGATGGAGTTACAGGTGCGAGATATAAAGCAGAGAATGAATAAGAAGAAGGACGGAGCAACTCCTGACAACAAACTTGATGTTCATGAGGACGTGGATGGTGAGAATTTTGCTACTAATGAAGACCTTGTCGTCCTAGTCAAAGAGTTGCAGGAACAGCTTGATCTATTAGAGGAGCGTAGCATAAAAAGAACATTCAATTCGCATTTATCGGAAAAGCACAAAGAAGCCAAGGTGGCGCCTTTGAGAAACAAAGACGGTGATGAACCATCTGAAGATATTTTCTGTAAGAATGTTGGTGATTTTCTAGAATTGGATAAGAGTAGAATTTTGCAATTATGTGAGTTTTATGAATTAGTAGTTTCTCGAGAACAAGAAGAAAGTATCGAAAAATTGAAAGATGATCAGAATCTCAGCTTAGAAGAAGCGAAAAAGATAATGCTGGGGGTCCCAACAGGAAACTTGAAGGACAGGATCGATTCTTATACTGATAAGGAATTTGAAGATTGTTACGATAATTTGGCTAGGTATTTGGGCCTTAGGATCCGCCGGGCACAGGGTTCGTGGTGAGAAAGGTTTACTTTGTTTTAGATATTTCTGGTAAAAGTAATGTAAAGTTGTAAGGCTTAGTTTAGTCGGTCACATAGTTGTATGCACGTGACTTTTCTTTTCTCTTTCTCTCTCTCTCTCTCTCTCTCTCTCTCTCTCTCTCTCTCTCTCTCTCTCTCTCTCTCTCTGCAAGACCACGTTCATCTAGTGTGATACTTGAAGATAGTGTCAGTATAGTGCCAGTCCGTTGTTGCAATCATGGATAACGAAGAGCAAACGGAAAAACAGGTGAAGATATCTGTGTTCACGCCTTTGCTTTATGTGGTTGTCTTGCTCAGCACTTTCGTCGTCTTCTCTGTCATATACAGAAAGAAGAAATTAAATAGTTTGACTAAAACTCAACCGTTGTTTGGTGAAAACAATGCAATGTTACTATATGTGCAGTTAAAAGAGCAATCCCAAAATCCAGAAGTTCCCGCTGACAAGAAACCACATGCTAAGGTATTAAAAGCTGCTTTGTTAAGAAGAGGTGCTGAAGGGGTTAGAAGATCGCTTAAGCTTAAGGAGCTCGAGCCAGTAATCAATAAACTCTATCAAAGTGGTTTAATAGGAGACGACATATTTAACAATTTTGGTTTTCAGGCTTCTTTTCAGGAATTTGAATTGAAGGACATACTCAAAGAGTGTGAATCATTTAAGAAAGGGTGGGCACAGCAATTCTTTGCCGTTTCACAAGAAATATGTTTTAATGAGGCTTTAAGGAGACGAATCAAGAGCATGGATGAAAGAGAGGAAACGTTGGCTTACTTATGGCAATATTTTGGGGACAAACTAGACGACACTCCTGAGGAACACGAGAAAAATATTCAACCCACTGATAGCTAACTGAGACCTTATATGTATGTATGTATATATGTATGTATGTATGTATATGATGATTATACAGAACTCACAGTATACTAACGCTTGTAATCCTTTTCAACTTATTCTACTTTCGTCAAAGGCTTGTATTGTTGAAAAATAAAGTGTGTTTTTTTTTTTTTTTTTATATAGTGCGCAAAATGGGTAGTGATCTTGTCCCTCAGAGTGTATCTACGATAGAACAATATTAGTCAATTTATTTCTTTGAAGTTAAAAAAAAAATTCTATAAAATCGAAAATTTAGAAATAGTAGGATAGGATTGATTCATCGTGAGTAGGAGATAAAACCTAAAGGTGACATTTGTTTCAATCTTGAAGGAAAGGATTAAAATATTACTGGACATATCTGTACGAATAATAGGAAAACATTGGGAATATGAATTTTCTGAAAAAGCCATCAAAAACTAGAGCTATTCCAGAAATTGGCTATCCATCTTCTCGAAGACAAGATCAGACACCTATTTACCAACAGCCACCTCGCTCACAGCCAGCTATAAGTGCACCAGAAGTCAAGAAGAGAGCAACAGATAAGCTCATAACTGATTGCTATTCGAAGAAAATTAGAGGAGATGATGGTAGGCCTTGTATAGAAACTTCCTATCAAGCGCATATCAATGTGAAAGAGTTTGCATCGTACCAATCTGCACCGCCTCCTAATAATATACCGCCTCAACAAATTGGGAGTGTGAAGGACCGTGTGCTCGTTCTCTGTATAAAACACACTGGAAGAGTTTTTTTACAAAAGGGCAAGTTTAATGATGCCAAGAGAGTGTACCAGATAGGACGAACTTGGGACTTGGACGAATTATCGGCTATAACCAAAGTAGGACTAGATGGCATAATGTTTCGGCTCAATAGAGATTATTTTTGGAAAGTTCCTGAAGGACCTGAAAAGTTAGCTAAATTTGTCAAATACGTTTCCGGTGCCTATGGCAGCTATGTAGGAAGGTATCCTATGTTAAATGGTTTTTCTGTGGTTGAGCTTCGTCTACCGCCAAAGCCAGTTAAGAGAGAGCATGATAGCGGGTCGCGGGATTCCAAGGAACAACAATGGCAACAATCATCTCGTCAACGAGTATCTGGTAATAAGCCTGAGGATTATTATAAGGATCTTGATTTTTCTCTGAATGGAAAACTACCAATGAAACCTATGAGAGTCATGGATGTTGATAGACCTTCACTGGTTACAGACGGTTCTAAGCAACCGGCGAACGTTTCGCTTCCTCTTTCTGCAGGAAGGGAGCAAGATAAGGAAGGAGTCACCAATCAAGACCGAAGAAACTCTCCACCGCAAAGTATCACTGCTAATGAAAGTACCTTCGTTTTCCACTCTGTGTCACCAGAGAAGCTCAAGGACAATGAATCGGAAGTTATGCCTGGGGCTTTTCTTCCTGACAATGGTCTGATCCACAAATTCGATTTCTCAGCTGGGCAGAAAGAAGAACCTCAAGAAGAAAGTCGAGAAGGTGCTGGCTATGAATCAAGAGCAGAACGGCAATCTAGAGAAATATTTGCTGCCTATGAATCAGAAGGTCAACAAGAGTCTAAAGAAAGGTTTCCTTCTTACGGAGCCAAGGATGGACAAGGGCCCAAAGAAAGTTTTCCTGAGTATGAGTCAACCGATGCTCCTTCTTCTTCGAGAATAAACAGGAAAAAATCTAGCGATAATCTATTTTTCGAGAAGCCACCTAATAAGACACAGTTGGACCCATATTCACCAGATTTCGGCATTGAAGAGGTTGATGATAGCGATGGAGAACCAAAGGTAAAACAGAGCGATGAAAAGGAAAAGGGATTGGCTATTACTGACCCTGTAAGACAAAGTTTTATTGAGGAAGCTGATTTAAATGACCCAATTGATTCTTCTATTCAAGATATTGAGAATTATATGGACTCAAATTTGAATTTTGATCCAAATGAAGGAGAGCCAAGAAACTTTTCTGATGTGGAAAGCGCTCGCTCGCGGGAAAATATTTTAGGGAATTTTGAATCTAAATCAGCAAGAGAACTGGTACATAGGGAAAGTGTTTCGTCGAACATATCAATGTTTGACTTCCAAGAATCTATAGATGCGTCTAATCGAGATTTAGATGCGGAGAAGGATCCGGAAATAGAGGAATTTTTGGACGAAATAAATTGGAGACCTTCTACAGGAACTAGTCATTTAGTTCAGAAGTTATCGAAGGAATTGGATAACATGAAACTTCAAAATGTGCGCCAACTTGTGCGCTTCGATACTAATAGAAATTCGATTTCGGCTGATGCAAATGCATCCCTTGAAGAAGTGGAAAGCTTGTATCATATATTCAAGAAGATGGAAATTCAGTTCAGGTTAATATCGTCAGAAATCAACTTGATAGAGAATGATTCAAAAGGTTTACAAGTGAAGTCGATCAATCAAAAAGTCTTGTATAACGATCTCAATGCTATTCTCAATAAAGTAACCGTTGATGAGAAGGATCTAGCTATAATTAGGAATTTCAGGGATTTTTCAAATCTGCAAAAAGTGGAAGCCCTAGAAAACAAATTATTGAGATTATTTAACGCCCTCACAACAATCGCAATCGAGAGAAACGATGAATTTAGCTCTATGAGAGCCTTGGGACAGTACCAGTCAACCTATGAAGAAGTAGCGTCGACATTCATTGCAAGTTTCAAAGTCTTCATGAAATCACAATTTGAACATTTTGCAAATCTGTTCACGAGAAATATAGGTAGTTTTGGGATAAGTGCTCTTCAAGACCAACTTGGAAGGCTCCTAGTACACTCCGGTCTTGTACTTTTCGTGAAAAATATTTCGAGGGATGATTTCCGGGACCTATCGATGACATTTAATCAGCTTTTCAGTGCTTTACTTGAGAAAGTTGTGAGTACGCGAGCAAGAAATATTAAAATGACTGAGTCTACATCACGCCGCTCGTCACAATATGAAGGTTATAGTCCTTTAAAAAAACCTTTTAGTCTTAGGTTTTCAGGTAAAAAGAATAAAAACGATGACGTTGCCAGCAATGGACAAGACTCCGAATCTACTAAAGAAATTGATGATCCACGGATTATAATGGATCTTGTAAATGAAACGAAGAAGATTATTTTTGTTGTGCAAAACTTTATTGGTATAATGTTCCATTATGATATGGATGGTATGGACTACAATGAGTATTGTTCAACTTATTCTTTCAGAGACCTATGCGATCAATATAACTCTTCGGTGGAGCTCTCTGGTGGCAAGAATTATTCTAGTGACATCGTTTCCCACATGACGGTTGTCTTTACTTCTTATATAAATGTTTTCTTGAAGAAAATTAATATCTCGGTTACCATAATACCCCTTGTCTTAAGTTTAATAGAAGACTGGTTCACAGAAAAAATGGACTCGAATCAAGAATTTCTCATTTTTGGTTTTTTGAAGAAAGTCACAGACAGATTGAGAAATGTGTGGTCGAAATATGTTGCTTATCGGGTTGAACAGTTCGATAAGTCAATTATCGTTACGGACTCTGGAGTTTTGCCTGCTATTAAATCTACAAATTTGTTCATAACACAAACGGAGAGCACTCTTGAACATCCGTCTAAAACCCTTGGCTATGCGAATATCGATTTGGTTAGGCCTATGATGGATGAGTCCTACAAGGCGATTATTGATGCTGCTATACATCTATTCATGAGAGATGATCCTTTGTTGAAGAATAACGAGTTTGATGAAAAGGAGAGGGAACATAGAAATGTTAGCGTTATTCAGAACGCTTATTATTTTTCTGAACAAATATCAATTTACGAAAATCAGGGAATAAGTCGACAAAAAGCAAAATTGGAAAGTGTTTTAAATAAGGTCTTAGACGAGTACTTTAACAAACTCTTGCTTAAGAATGTTGGCAAATTGGTGGACTTCGTTAACAATTATGAATCTTTCATAAAGATGAACAAAGGAAAACCACAAAAGTATAACAAGAAGTATGTGAAGTCGTTGTTGAGCTCGTATACTACTAAGGAATTAAGCAGCAAGCTCAATGATATCTATAGAAAAATGGAAAAACATTTTATTAAAGGCAATGATGCGCTTGAGAAAGATTTACTAGATAAATTGTGGGTAAAAATGGAAGACTTAATTTCGAGTTATTTCGTTAGACTTAATAATATATTGAAAACGAACTTCGATAAGGAAGTTGAGGGGACATACTCCAGACAAGACATACACTCCATATTTAAATCAATATATTAGCAACGACTTCTATAATGAGTTGCGTGTGTGTTTTGGATAAGTAAATAGCTTAAATTCCGTTTGCTTTAAGTGTGTATGTATCTATAAAAGTAATATTTTTGCATTGGAAGCAGTCTAGTCATTATGTATACTTTTTCTTTTTTAAAAAATTCTTTTCCGGAAAAATTTCTTGATTTTATCATTTTTTCATATTTTTTATGATAAATAAATCAAAAAAAATTAAATTAAAAGAAAATTCGAGCACTATATACCTAATTATCAATAGTGATTATCAATAGTAAGCCATTCTACAAGAGCTCTCGAGAGGAATCTTATTACCTTTTAGGGCTGCTGGTTCGTAAGGTTCAAGTAGCGATAAAGGAATACCACATCCCAATGGCCATTTCGTATCCTCGTGAATAGTTCTCCAATCCGTCACATCATCGAACTTTAAATTATTATTTTCTTTCATAAATTTAACTCTTAGCCTTATTAATTGACTGAATACTAAGCTTATGTCTTCAAGTACCAAGCCCGAGTTCTTAAACATGGTCTCATCCAAATTTAGAGTCGTGACCGATTGTAATTCCCTGATATATCTTTGCAATTTGTAATGCGACGCTTTCCTTCTGAGCTTGGAAAAAAAATTTCCATTTTTTTCATCTAATTCACGTATGTTTTTACATTGCAAGTTGAGTAAACTAAAATTAAGCAAACCAATAGCATCACCAAGCTTATCCTTTTGATAATATTCTATCGAAAGAAATAATCCGGAATATGCCGAAATATATCTTATAATTACGG
This sequence comes from [Candida] glucosophila, assembly GCA_030572315.1. Taxonomy (NCBI): domain Eukaryota; kingdom Fungi; phylum Ascomycota; class Pichiomycetes; order Serinales; family Debaryomycetaceae; species [Candida] glucosophila. Next base: position 112,683 of record JAJLZR010000045.1, on the reverse strand, counting down.
CAAAATAGTCTTTCCAGCCACTATAATCCACATTCAAATTACCTTTGTCTGTTTGTAAGCTTTCTACAATATCTTGTAAGCCCCTTAGCTCGTCGACCACATAGATAGCAACCTTAGACAAGGTTCCATTGTTCCTACTTAAAACACTTTCCGTTGAATCAAACTGTTTTGAATTAGTCCAAGAGGACCTGCACAAGGTACACATTTGCATAGATATTAGACTAACCTTTGAAAGAAGCGAATATAAAAGCCGATTCACATTAAATTTACTGTCGATATCAAACTTTTCAATAAATGCCAAATAAGAAATGCCTTTTTTAAGGTTAGAACTGACTTGTTTCCATTTTGTGTTTGCAATTTCTTCCTCTTCTTCTACCTCCATTAGCTCTCTTACCAAGATGGAGCTTAAGTTTAAATAGACGAGGGCTATAGCGACAATCGAAATTTCCACTTCATTACCTAACGTCCAGTCCAAAGATGTCTTTGAGTCACCGCTTGTTCTCCCAAACAATTTCTTATTTTTGCTCTCTTTGTTCCCTAAGGTAACTTTAGACCATGGAATAAGTTTCGTTGAAAAAATAACATGACCTTCAATGAATTTTTTCAAGCTATTAGTGTCCTGAATTCCCGTTTGTTTCTGTGCATACAGAAAAAGCTCCTCCACGTACTCTTCCAACTTAAGTATATATCTTACTAATTCGCTGCGATTGTTTTCACTTGATATACCTAGACATGATCTCAATGCCAAAATTTCAGGATCCAAATTAGCAGTACTTATATCTATCTGAAGGGGCGAAATAGGAACATTTGGCAACACTAGCATGAGTCCCTGTTCCAGGGAAAAAGGTTGAAGGTATTTTTTTTTTTGTTAGTATGTACAGGAGTCAATCTACTTTACTAAATGGAAGCCAGCTGTATGTTGCTGTATAACGGGAGCTATGAGGATAAACATAGAAGAAAATGATAGATTTGGCATAGTTATTGACTCAGGCTCGTCAGGTTCGAGGATACAAATCTATAAATGGAAAGATCATCCCAAAGAAGCGGATGGAGCAGTATCGAAGTCGCCCCCAAAAATATATCAAGAACCGTCTTGGGTCCACAGGGTGACACCGGGAATTTCAAGCTTTGCAGATCATCAAAATGTAAAAAGAATATGGGAGGAACATTTTTCTAAACTAATTGAGCATGCAGAGAAGATAATTCCAGAGGATAAGAGACGAGAAACGCCGTTGTTTGTATTGGCGACGGCAGGAATGAGGCTATTACCTCAGGAGAAAAAAGATTTGGTCTTAAAAGAAATATGTAAGATTTTGAGGAGGAAAAGCAAATTTTACATTCCCGAATGTAAATCGTTTATCGAAGTCATAGATGGCGAAACGGAAGGAATATACGGGTGGCTTAGCCTAAATTATTTATTGGGAACATTTGACGACTATCAACGGGAAGCAAATGAGCGAAAATCTGTCGGATTTATGGATATGGGGGGCGCTTCAACACAAGTTTCTTTTGCTGTCGCGGATCAGGAAGAAATTACGAAGTTTCGAGATTACTTATCAAAGGTTGTACTTAAAAACATAAACGGTGACATACAAGAGTGGTATTTATTTGCTTCCTCTTGGTTAGGGTTTGGAGCTAATGAAACGCGAAAAAGATATCTCCAACAGCTAGTAAACTTATCAAAGACATCTCATAATGAGGTAGTGGTGGACCCTTGCTTACCAAAAAATGCCGAATTCGATTATGTGTTAGATGACAACAAGTACATAATTAAAGGCATTGGAAAACATGATTCTTGTCTCAAGACAATGTATCCATTGTTAATGAAACATATTCCTTGCAAAGAGCATCCATGTCTATTTAACGGGGTAAGTTCACCAAAGCTAAGCTTTGACAGGGACAATTTCGTAGGAATTTCAGAATTCTGGTACACTGCCAACGATGTATTTCATAGTGGCGGAGAATACAATTATCCTACGTTCAATGAGAAAGTAAGTTCTTTTTGCGAAAGTGACTGGGAAGATATTTTAAAAAGAGCAAGAAATGGCGAATTCTCGACCCTTGATCCAGACAAGTACTTGAAGGATGCATGTTTTAAAGCCAGTTGGGTGACGACAGTGTTGCACGAAGGCTTTGAACTTCCTCGTGTTCGTTTTGACGTTGAAGGTGAAGTAAAAGAACACGAAGGTCAAATCAACAAAAACATACCATTCAAATCGTTGACGTCAGTTAAAGATGATGAAATATCTTGGACTCTCGGTAAAGTTCTATTATATGCTTCAGGTCAGAGCGGTGAAGCTAATAACCAAGAGAAAGTTGGAATAGAATCTAGTAAGCAATCTGGTTTACAGTTTGTGCCGGGAGGCCCTATGTTGGCTGATAATTCTTTCCTAGACTCTAATAATAGATTAGGTAGCAGAACAAACCTACTTTTCGTTTGCGCTATCTTTTTGGTGGTATTGGTTTGCTACTCTATCAATAGGAAGGGCTTCTTGAAAATAATTCATAAGTTGAAACGCAATGGTTGCACTCTTTACAGACACGTTCAAAGTATGCTTATTTTTTTTGTTTCTAGGTTGCCATTTTCGTCTTCATTTGTCGATTCGGTTCATAATTCCACTGTTGCAAGCCGAAATGACTTAAATTCAAATTTAGAAGAAGGAATGATGTCATCCTCAGCATCCACTCCAAGGAATTCCCCTCGTCTTTCCGAATTAAGGACAAGATCAGCAATAAATTTACATGATGATACCGAGCTAAGTGAAAGTCTAAATGGCAAAATAAGAGGTAATTTTATGAGTAGGTCTTTTCTTCCACCTAAAAGAAGTAACTCTACATTTTATATGCAATCAGAGAGTAGTAATAGTAGAGGTAGGGATAATTTTTATTCTTTAAAGTGAATATCAGAAGGGTCTCTTGATGTTACACTTTGGTCTCACAATAAATGGATTTTCTTTTTTTTTTTTTTTTTTTTTTTTTTTTTTTTTTTTTTTTTTTTTTTTTTTTTTTTTTTTTTTTTTTTGTATGCGTGCTCATCGCAAGCCAGAACTTCTCTCAAGAAATTTACATTTAGAAAAGCCTACCTAGTATAAGAAAATGAGAGTTAAGAAGCCGACATCAAAGCGTGTTCCAACTAGGTTGAGAGAGGGTATAAAGAAGAAAGCTTCAGCAAAACACAGAAAGGACAGGAAACTTGCAAAAAAAGATGTTACTTGGAAGTCAAGACATAGAAAAGATCCTGGTGTACCAGCGAGCTTCCCTTACAAAGAAAAGATTGTGATAGATTTGGAAGAAAGAAAAAGAGCTGAAAAGGAAAGAAAAGAGCAACTCAAGGAACAAAGATTACAAGAGAAGAAGGACTCTGTTCAGGAAAATCCAGAGTACGTGACTAACGAGGATATGATGAGTGAGGACGAGGGAGATGGAAACGAGGATTCTATGGCAGCCCTTGTAGAGTCAGCCCAGAGAGCAGCGAAAGAATATAACGGGGAAGATGAAGAAGAAGACATGGCCGACTCGGATGAGGACGAGGAGTATGAAATAAGCGACGAAGAAAAAAGCGAAGCTGAATTGCGTTGTTTGGACAGATCACGCAAGGCTTATAACAAAATATTTAATGCTGTTGTAGAAGCATCGGACGTTGTTTTATATATACTTGATGCTAGAGACCCCGAGTCCACTAGGTCAAGGTCGGTAGAAGAGACCGTTTTACAGAATCCAGGAAAGAGATTGATTTTAATTCTTAATAAAGTCGACTTGATTCCTCCTCATGTATTGAAACAGTGGCTAAACTTTTTGAACTCATCTTTCCCCACTATTCCAGTCAAAGCATTTAATGGCGCTACCACATCTACTTCGTATAACAAGCATCTTACCTATTCTTCTACCGCGAGTTCCCTACTCCAGGCTTTGAAACTATATGCTAACAAGACTAATTTGAAACGTTATTTAATGGTTGGGGTCATTGGTTACCCAAACACCGGCAAGTCTTCTATAATTAACTCGTTGGCAAACAGACACGGTAATCATTCGAAAGCATGTCCAGTAGGAAATCAGGCAGGTGTCACTACTAGTATAAGAGAAATAAAGGTTGACAATAAGTTGAAAATATTGGACTCCCCTGGTATAGTTTTTCCGGATGAAATCATGAACACGAGCAAATTGAATTCAACCACTCAAGAGTCGAAGCTTGCGTTATTATCAGCTATTCCTCCCAAGATGGTTTCTGATCCTATTTCTGCAGCAAACCTATTATTAAAGAAATTTTCTAAAGACCACGAGATGATCAATAATTTAAAAAGTTATTATGAACTTCCTCCTTTACCTTCGAGTGATTTTGATCAATTTTCGAAATCATTTTTGATACATATTGCTAGAAAGAAAGGCAGACTAGGCAAAGGTGGAATACCCAATCTAGACTCAGCTGCAATGGCCGTATTGAATGACTGGAAGGATGGAAGATTATTAGGATGGACGTTGCCAAAAGCATCGAAGGCTGCCGATAACGAAGAACAGAAGGAGAGCTCTGGCGTAAATACTATGCCAAAAAATGAAAGTAAGCCAACAGAGCAAGCCAATATAGTATCTGAGTGGGCTAAAGAATTTGATTTGGATAGTTTACTTAATGACAGTCTTGGAGTTTGACCATAGATATTACTGTGTAAGGAAATAGTTTTGTGAGTAAACTTGCATTTTCTCGTTGTAGTGCGAGCCTTATGATAATGTTTCGCACCAAACCATATTTCGCAGTAGATAATGTATGTAGTAAATGAAAGAGTGTCTCTAGATGGATACTTAGCTACCATTAAATTTGTGGGATACCTACCGGATCATATATGGGGTGCTAAGGTTTTGGCACTAGGGTTAGAATGGGATCAACTGGAAAGAGGACGAAACAATGGCGATATAGATGGGGTACATTACTTTTATACCGATGTGGAGGGGTCTGGATCATTCGTAAAGGCTACTAATAAGAAATTGGCCAAAAGAAAAGACTTTATAGAAGCTCTATTAGAAAAGTATCACCCAGAAGACAATCATATCAACGATACAATCAAATTTGGTGCAAAGGAAGCGGAGAAAATCGGCTTCGACAAGCTTGAAGAGATTCAGTCAGATTTTAAAAATTTGAGAACGATATCATTAAACAAAGAGAATATCTATAATTCGTTTAATGATGAAGCTCTGGTACCTAAACTTGTTCATAATCTAGCATGTATTAGGAATTTGGACTTGAGTTATAACTTATTCAATGATTTGAACAAAATATGGGAAATTATTGATCCCCTTTCGAATTTAAAAGAGCTTGTGCTCGATGGAAATAGATTCTTCAATTCTATAAATGAAGTAAAGCACAATTTCTCAGTAAAAAAATTGAGCCTTTGCTTTACCAAACTAAACGTTGATCTTTTGTTTAACGTCATTTTAAAAAAATTTCCCTGTTTGGAGGAAATAGGACTTGCATGCAATGACTACGATAACATCAAGCTAGCACATTCCGCGCTAGACCATAAACGACTATCAAGAATTAATTTATCGGGGAACTATTTTCAGCTTATTCCTACAGGCTTATTGATATATGACAATGTACATGAACTAGACTTAGGAGGAAATCTAATCTCGAGCTTTTGCACAGATAGACAATTTTACAACGTATTGTATTTGGATGTAAGCAGAAACAGAGTTGACAATTGGAAGGAAATTGACGCGCTTGCTTCATCTTTTCCAAACTTGGAAGAATTGAGAGTGAATGGTAATCCCTTATTTAATGGAATGGAAGCGGACGAAATGATGAACGGTCTTATCGCGCGGTTCGAATGTGGATCGAAAAATAATATTGGCAAAGGGAAAGTACGTAAGTTAAATGGGGTTGCACTAACTGAGGACGAAATTAAGAATGCAGAACTATACTTTATCTCCAAGGTGAAACGAGGCCTTCTTTCCTTTGATACAGGTAGTCAAAGATGGTTGCGAATGATAAAGAAATATCAAATTACAAACGAACCGATACAAGACTACTCAGAAAATATAAAATGGTCAAATATGGTTCCTCTTACGGTTAAGCTTGAAAATGAAAAGATTTTATTCCATAAGAATTTTCCTCTTTCAGCATCTATATTGAGAATAAAGGGAACTATCTCAAGACATTTAGACCTTCCTATTCTTTACTTTAAAGTCTACTTTTATGCCGATGAGTTAAGTCAAAATACTAAGAAGTTAATAAAACATTATTTCGATGACAACAATTCAGTTTTAGACTATTATGGTATTAGCCCCAACCAGACCATGTACGTGGAGCTTTTACAATGTAAGTAGTTACTAACCCTTTCATGCTATAAAATGCCACAAACCATCACCCAAGTAATGCAATAGCTCGATTCCAATGCCCTTATTTTTTGACTTGATTTCGTCTGTGCTCATAGTAAGCTTTCCTATAGCTAAAGCGTTTTCTTTACCCTCAGCATAAATCGTAACTAAACTATCTTTTTCTAGGCACTCGTCAGGAAGACTAGCACCTGCTGAAGTCAAACCAGGACACATTATATTCGCACCGGACAACACAAATTTTATAGCACCCCTGTCAACTTTAACCCACGGAAAACATTGAGGAAATTGATGAACAATTTTCAAGGTAGGACCAACGTCATCAAAATGTTGAAATAAGACTACTTCGTTATCTCTAGAATAAAGTTGTATTCTATCTTCGCATTTCATTAATTCTACTTGGGATTTTTTCAGTATGACCGCATCAATAGCTGGCTCCAAACCACTAAATTGTTCAACCAATTTGTTCTTCAAAGCTCTTTGTGCGGACGATTTTATATTTGAACGTGAATGAACATCTTCTTTGCTGAATTTTTTGAACATTATCTCAAGTAGTTCGTTTAAGGATTCATGTGCTACTCAAGACTTCAAACTTTTAACTGTTGGTTCGCTTAGTTAGACATTAAAAAAAAAAAAAAAAAAAAAGAAAAAAAAGACAAAAAGACCAAAAAAAAAAAAGACGAGAACAATACATAAATAAAAATTATGACGTACAGTAAATTCAGATATACTTTTCTTCCATAGTAATAATTCAACTATAAAGGCTTATAATTACAATTAAGCCGTAGTATTGAAAGCTTAATCGTACTCAAAAAAACCTTACCTTAATATAGCCTCTTGCACTCTTAGTGAAATTCTCAGTAACCTGTAAGATCACATGGAACAAACATGAGTGCATCCAGCTCAAGATCTACCAGTAAAAGGTTAGACCGAGCGCGGCACAAGGCAAGGTCTCCCCCTTATTTCAAATACAATGTCCTCACTGTAAGCTAAAAGAAATAAGGGACTTATGGTCTTCAAAGAAGTACCATAAAAAAAGAAAAAAACATCCAAAAATTCTCTTGACGCAAATAACTCATAGTTATAGCATCAAGAAGTTGTCAGGTTGTAGTTTTCAACTAGCAAAAACATGATCTCGGACGAATCCTCACTGATACACGTAATGCCCCTGCATAAAGATGGAGAAAAAAGAAGAACAGTTAAGGCGATAAATGAAGTCTTTTATAGTACCTCAAGTGAACCGGGTAACACAACTTCGCGCCCCATAAAGGTATAATTGAAAAAAAAAAAAAAAAATTAATCTTTCGCAACTATTTCTGTTAAGTCTATAGAACACAGACATTTCGAAATGTCTGTGGATTTTTGAGAACTTTTATCCGAAAAGCCTAAAATGGAATTAATAAACCTTTGTGATTTCTTTCCGTATTTAAAACGACGATGTGATGTACTCTCTGCACAATACTGAGACAGATGCCCATGGAAAACAGGGTCTTCGGACGGGTCATAGAAGGTAACTCTCTCAGAGTCATCTAATTTGTAGAAATGGGCAGTATAGAGATCACGCAATTGATCCAGTGATAAGAAGGCTTCGTCGGATACCAAATCCGTGTACAAGATGTCCTCAGACATTTTTTTAGAAGAAAATGGCTTCGTTTCTTCAGAAAAAGATTGACTACGCAGTGCAAGCAGGGAGAGCTGCTTATCTAAACCGTCATCAAAGACATCATCTAAGTCATCAACAGCGTGGGTTTCATTCATTTTTTTTGCCTCGTTTCCATTTTTTGTTGTAACATCATTAATAACTCGTAACCCGTGCTTATCAGAGGAAGAGTCGACAATTGTATTAGGCATTAATTCGCTTCCCTTATCCTGCATTTCCATATTCTCTTTCTCTATCTCAATGGGACGACAAACGTGGACTTTCTTCGGGGTTCGTTCAAGGGAAGTAACATCTACTAAATGGTCCAATGTTTGTTGTCTGGAACTCTCAGAACCACCTGATGCCTTAGGACGTCTTCGTTTGACACCCAAAGTCTTCCCTTTTTTACTCGCCTCTAAGCGCAACCACTCATAGCGAAGAGCGTTAGAAGACGAATCACTATTATCGAAAGCTTCAGAAAGGCCTTGGTCAGAGCATCCCTGATCAGCATTTTCAGTCTGCATATCTTTTGTTCCCTTAATAGGCCTAACTGCAGGCTGATACGTATCTGCTGCTTCATAGTGAACGGAACTTGGAAGCCCTTGGTTACATTCTCTTTTTCTGTCATCGATGGAAACGCTTGAAGCATCTTTTAACATCGAAGAGACATTTCGAAAACCCGTTTCGACATTGTCTGGCATAGAAAACTTCTTATCACGCTTCTTCGAATTTTTAACCCCGAATTCTGACTTATTTTTTTTTGCTTTCATATACATTGTTGCGAGTCTTATAATTTCATCTTCATCTTCCTCCATTTTGATTTTGGTATTTTCCTCCGGTACTTCTATATATTTCAACTCGACGACTGGCTTAAATTTTTTTGGTATAATTCTATTCGATTCAGCTAAAGTGACAACATCGTTTTTCATCAACTGATGCTGAATATATTCATATCCGCCCATAGCTTTGTCAAACTTTTGCTCCTCATTTGACGAGAATAATAATATAACTTTACCGTCTCTTTTACGCCCAGTCCTTCCCATCCGTTGAATATTCTTTATGGGAGAACTTGTCAGATCATAGCAAATAATTAGATCTACCTCACCTATATCCAACCCTTCTTCACCAATAGAGGTAGCAACAAGAATATTGTACTCTCCCTCTTTGAACTTTTTGATCAATTCCTTTTGAAACTTTTGATTCATTCCCTTAGCTTGCGCATCCTCTGAACTTGTGCGACTAATTGATTCCAGCTCAGAATTATCAGCACTTTTTTTCCTTGTGTTTTTGCTGCTTTTCCTTCTATTTAAATACTTTTCCTCATTGAACCTTTCTTTTTCTTTCGATTGCCCTAAGAAAATGTGAGGCTTCAATTTATCTCCTTGTTTTTCTAGAAGATTGACAATATCAAGCGCTGACTCCCTAAATTCTGTGAAAATTATGACCCTCGATTTTTCAATGTCTTTATTTGCGAAGAAATCCTCTACCTCCGTTAGCAAATTTTCGAGCTTAGGGTGCCCGACAAAATCTTGATTGCCTACCAATGACGCAGTAAACTCAAGAAGTTGATTAGTACTAGGATGAAAGTAAAACCTTGCAGCAGTATGATTAGTAGATTTCTTGTTGTTGTATTTAGTTGCAAATTCGTTGAATTTATCCAGAAAATAACAATAGAATGACCTTATTCCATATATATTCAACCTTCGCAATGCTTGACCGACAACGTTAAGGAGCTGCAAGACGAAGTAGTTCAGCCATTTCAAATTTTCCGGTATAGTAGGATTCTTAATCAAACGCTGGGAGGCATCCACAATTTGGAATGCATTTATTTTCAGTGGATCCGTCACATCACAAATATTTCTCTCATTAGCTATGTTCAAAATAGGTCTGGTCGCCTCGCTTAACAATGAAATAGCTTCCATAATTTCGGGTGACGTACCCACACCTATCCTCTTCACATGCTTCTGCTTCCTATACTTTTGAATATCGATACTTTGTTCCGTCCTTACTTCCACCTTAGAGATCGAAAGATTGTCTATAATTTCATGCAAACCTTCAAGATCAGATGCGGGAGTCGCTGTCAAAGCAAGTATTCTATAAGATCGGTTGAAACGATTCAAAAATTTCACAACATTATTGTATGCGTAGTTACCACGAGCACGATGCGCTTCGTCAATAACCAATAATACCATCAGTCTGGGATCCACGAAGCCATTAGATAGGTCATTCTCGACCACTTGCGGTGTGGTAAAAAATACTTTCTTGCTATTCCATATTTCTTCCCTGTTGCTTTTAGACTTATCTAGCAAGATAGCAACTTGTGAACTTGAAATGCCCATTGTGCCACAGCAATTCTTAATCTGCTGTGCCACCAAGGGCTTTGTAGGTGCCATAAATACTACTTTGGCTGTGGGAAACCATCGCATGAAATTAAGCATCACAGTACTCGCGATAAAGGTCTTCCCCAACCCTGTTGGAAGAGCCACTAACAAGTTATCGAAGAATGCCTTGCTCACAATATTGAACTGATAATCTCGAACCTCGAAATTACTAGGATATATGTAAGTTGCTAGACTATCGTAATCTAATTCATGATGTGTGGGAGAGTATGCTAAGCTCGCGTTTTCATTTTCTTTGCTGTTTACTGTCTCAATGCCTTTGTCTATACTATTTGACTTTTGTGCGTTCAGCGCGTCTCTTTCAGATGAGTGACCTTCTTCCAGTATTAGTTTCTTGATTCCGGTGTCGTTTATATCATCATCAAATACTGATTCCAGTTCACTATCCATTCCTTGTTCAGAAAAAAAAAAAAAAGCTTGTAGTCTCTACTTTTTCGAGTTTTGCGGAATTAAGTGAAAGAAATATCACTAGAAAAATAACTAGTTTTTAGAAGACATCGAAATTTCAAGAACCTATGGTCGAGGAAGATCCATACAAGTTACTCACACAATCTATCCAAGCATTGAGAAAGCCTGTTCGGGAATTAATGGCAAATCATGACGAATTTGTACTCCAAAACATCCGTGCAATAAATAATACGAAGTCACTAATGAAATTCAATGAAGTTATGAGAGAAGAGCAGAATAAGAAGTCCACATCTTGGGATGCTCCCTAGGCTGTATTACTATTAGAATTTTTTCGAAAAGGTGGTCGGATATTATAGTTAGTAATTACAATACATATTTCATGAAAGAATTGAAAAGCGCTAAAGCGAACATGGACTTTTCAAGGATTCTATGCTCCATGAAGATAGAAGTATGGAATTTAAAGGCTGAAGCGGCAGCAGCTTAAGTTGAACCCAGTAGCGTAGGTTCAGGTTTGGAATCAAAAAAAAAAAAAAAAAAAAATAGTAAAAGTGGAGCCACAGCTAAAGGTGCGAACTAAAAAATTTGATTTTATGTTCGGTGGGTGTATAAAGAATGGGGGAGTTACGAAGTGAAACAAATAGTTCAGAAGAAGGTGATAGAAGGGCACGAGATATGTCGTCCGGAAATTTCAGTTTATACGATGAAGGAATTTCCAACATAAGTTCCCTGCACAGTGTTGATAGAAGGACAGTTAATAGACATCTCGTAAAGGACGATGAGACAATGAAGCAACCAGGCGGTGATATTACGAGACAGATACAACAGCAGATAGGATCGACGACGCGAGTAGCCCATATGAAAAAAAGGTCATCGTCCTTTTCTAACTTTCTCACAGAGTCAAGAAGACAGTCCTCTGCAAGTGACATAAACGTACCTGGGGGGTTTAGGAGAGAATTTTTGATACATAAGTCTCTCAAAGAAAAGAAGAATCCACCAAATTTTATGTCTCGAAATTTTGTTGAATTTTTAAGCATATACGGCCATTTTGCGGGGGAAGACATGGACGATGAAAGTTCTGAAGACGAATTTTTTGACGAAGAAACTCCTCTAATCCCGCGAGATTCAAATGAGCCGCCAGTGAGAAAGTTAAAAGCCACCGCTGGGTTGGTGAAGACATCTTTTCTAGTATTTAAGGCTATTGTGGGTCCGGGGATCTTGATTTTACCTCGAGCTTTCTGCGATGGTGGGCTTCTTTTTTCCAGCATCGTTTTGGTATTTTTTTCCTTTCTAACTTTCATATCTTATTTCGTTCTTATAAAAGCGAAGAACATTCTCAACAAAACATCTTATGGTGAGCTTGGCTACTTAACCCACGGAAAGAAATTGAGGACCCCGATTCTTGTTTCCATTATTTTTTCACAAATTGGTTTCGTTGCGACGTACTTTTTATTTACAGCACTGAACTTACTTTCCTTCTTCAAGGAATATTTGCGGTTATCTAGTAACTTTTTGAGCGTCAAAAACTTGGTTATTGTGCAGTCTATCATATTATTGCCTTTCATACTTGTTAGGAACTTTGCCAAATTTTCTATAATATCTTTGATCTCCTCTGTGTTCATTCTCGCCGGTTTAGCTGTTGTGGTATCTTATTCTTTGACGAAATTTGTTGAAGAAGGAATGGGCCACAATGTTGTCAATTTTAATCCAAGAGATTGGCCTTTGCTTGTTGGGGTAGCTGTGACTGCATTTGAAGGTATTGGATTAATCTTGCCTATTGAATCTTCTATGGCCGAACCTCAAAAATTTACTAGGGTGTTGTTTTTTGTTATGGTTTTTATAACCTTTTTGTTTATTTTAATAGGTGCTCTTGGGTATTCAACTTATGGTGACGACATTAAGACAATAGTCTTATTGAATCTCCCACAGGATGATTCCTTAGTGCAATCAGTTGTTTTTTTCTACTGTTTGGCAGCACTTTTGTCTGCTCCTTTACAATTATTTCCTGTTAACAAAACTTTGGAATCCTTGTTGTTTAATGCATTATTTGTTGGAAAAGAAGGACCAAAAGATCAAGATAATTATGGCAGATTATACCACAGCTCGGGAAGATATAGTAATTCAGTAAAGTGGCTTAAAAACCTTTTTAGAACTCTTTTATTATGCGGCGTAAGTATTATTTCATACTTGAACGCAGATAACTTGGATAAATTCATATCATTTAATGGAAGTTTCGCTTGTATTCCTTTGGTTTTTATTTATCCACCCTTGATTCATGCGAGGGCAATCGAAACTACTGGTCAAGAAATTTGGAAGACTAGAGTCTTTCAAGCATTTGATTACACTTTAGCTGTGGTGGGGATTGCTGCGGTTGTCTACACTACTTACCAAATTCTTTTTACCCTATGAAAGAAATAGAAAGTTCATTTATTAGTATTTAGATCCTGGTAAAACCTGAACTCTAATGGCTTACGTTTACTTCCTCTTTCTTTTTTTTTTTTTTTTTTAATTTTTTTTTTTAATTTTTTCCTTTTTTTGGAGTTTTTACTTCGTTCTTCCACACTTCATGTTTGACTTAGTACATGGTGAACCCTGAAACTAAGGAAGACCTTGGCGTGAAATCTCAAAAAAGGAAATTAGATAATAGTGGCCGAAAAGTCTTGTCCTGCCAAAGATGTAGAATAAGAAAAGTAAAATGTGACTTTGACAGTCCTTGCTCAAATTGTGCAAGGGTAGGCGCTGAATGTGTACCTCCTTTTGAGGATAAACGTAAAAAACGATACTCGTCTAACTATGTGTTTAGAATCGAAAAACAACTTGAAAACTGCTTAAGTTTTATTCAAGAGATTAAAAAGACGGGGTCTTCAGAATCAAGGCAGGCTTTGATTAATTCTACTGATTTAATCGATATTTTGGAGAATGAGAATGAAACCACAAAAAAAGGAGACGAATCCTATGATGAGAGACACGGAACAGTTTATGGTCCTTTAAGTGTCTATGATGACGATTTGGTCTCAAGAGGCAAGCACAAATTTCTAAATACCGAAGAGAAAAGTATTAGTGTTTTGAACAAGGACCCAGTTATCTTACAATGTCTAAAACTATTTTTCACTTGGCAGTATCCAAGTCATAATATGTTCATATTCAGGGAATCTTTCTTAATCGACTTTTTTTATCCTAAACATAACAGCATGTATTGTTCCAAAATTCTCATTTTAAGTATTTGTGCTCTAGGCTCTAAAATGTCCGATGACGAGGATATCTATAGTAAGTCAGCGTCATACTACAAGGAGGCTAGGTCGCTTCTAATGTCAAACTTTGACAGTCCTTCGATAACTTCTTTGCAGAGTTTTCTTTTGCTCGCTTTTTATGATATATGCAATGGTTCCAATTCTTCTGGTTGGATGTTAAGTGGAAGTGCTATGAGAATGGGTTTTGACCTCGGTTTTCAACTTAATCCAAAATCGTGGTTTCTAAAAGTACAAAGTGAGTTGAGTCCATTAGATATATCTATAAGATCTCGCATCTACTGGGGCTGCTATATGGCTGATCACTTCATTAGTCTTTTGCTTTGCAGACCTTCGATTCTCAAGAAGTCTGATGCCTCAATTTTCGAAACACATGATTTACCAAATTTAGAGTGGATTGACGAGTATATGTATGATAGTTCTAATGGAAATGGGCCCCAAAAAAATATTTCTATTTCAAGTCCACTTAAAAGTATAATCAACTTGATTGATATATCAGAAAATATGTTGAATGACATATTCACTCGTAATGAAGATGATTATGATAATCTCTCTAGAGAGGATTTAAACTTACGGTCTAGGTTGAAAAAGGTAAATGAGTATAATATTAAGATAATGAAATGGAAAGAAAACTTACCAAAAGAGCTTGCTTGGGATCAAAGAGTCCTTGAGGAAACAGGACAAGATCCTAACCTCCTGTGCATAAGATTTTACTACTACATACTAATTTTATGTCTCAACAGACCTTTTGTTGGTATAGTGGATGTACCATCCCAAGAAAGCGAATACTCTTCTGCGGAGGTTTGTAAAAGTGCTATAGAAGACTTAATTGTTCTAGTAAAAAAATTTTGGAAATTCAATGGTTTAAGAAAAGCGAGTATCTTTATAGTGTACTGTTCTATCTTACCAATTTCAGTGATATTTCTTACTCATTCGACTGAGCAACTAATGCTGGGTGCAAAAAAAAAATTAGAATTTTTCTTAGACGTACTTAAGGAATGCTCCAGAACTTGGAAGTTGGCTCAAAAGTCATATAATTTAATAAGTATTAAACTCAGGCAGATAAACCTAAAAGACTTTGACCAGCACTTGAAGCCTTGTACGAAGGAGGAACGAGACGTTCCTACTACTTCTAATAATTCACATACAAAGGACTCAACCATAGCTTCACGTACTGATCCTTTTACTATTGAGCATTACAAGAAACAAGTCGTTGATGATGGCCCTCGATATATAGATGAAAGTCTTGAAAGTCTTGAAGCTTTTAAGGATCTTAAACACAATGAGACTTATATCTCTAATGAAATCAACTTCTTGGGAGAAGAGTACGATGCATACGATTCTTTGGATAATAAAGGGCAAAACTTTGAGTTCCTAGGAGGACCGCCTGTATTAATGACGTCTGATTTATTTAACGAAGATTGGGAATCATTTTTTCCCGACTACATTTTTAATCCAAGAAATTAAATGTAAATAATGCATTGACACATAGACGATAGTCGATCAACTAATTAATGGCAAAAGTAACAAATACTCACTAAGTACATGTATTAGCCAACATCACATCATGAGTTATTAGTTTTTGCTGATTGCTCAGCTTGAGAAACTAAATTCTTAGGACAATCGTATTCATTTAAGAAAAGCTCAATTAATCTAATCTTGTCATTCTTAGCAAAGTTTTTGTCAGAGAAGAGGCTTTGAAGTTCTCCAATATTTTTAACACCCAACACTTCGTAATTAGACTTTGCACCAAATATATCTAAGAAGTTCTGGTACTTCCATGGCTGGATTTGGTTATAATCGGCTTCCATACCATGAATAAATTTCTCAATAGTGTATCCGTCATTATTCAATACAAAAACGTAAGGTGTTGTTCCTCTTCTTATCATAGTTGAAATCTCCTGGACTGTGAGCTGCAATGAACCGTCCCCTACAAATAAGATAACTCTTCTGTTAGGATCAATTTCTTTAGCAGCTTGTGCTGCACCCATGGCTGCACCAACAGAGTAACCAATCGAACCCCACAATATTTGAGATATACCGAAAGTATTCTTAGGGAAATGTGTTTGGATAATACCGAAGGATGACGTACCAGTCTCCGTGACAACAATATCACCCTCTCTCAAGAACTTTGAAACGTTATTCCACAATAATTCCTGTGTGAGAGGAGCACTTGGTTCCAGGCTTACTTGACGATGAACATCCCTTGTAACTGGACGAGGCTTATAGTTTGCAAGAGAAGCTTTAAGTTCGTCAGAAACCACGAGCTTTTTCAAAAGACCCTTCATACGCACATTATAGTACATAGCGGATCTTACTTTTGTGCAGTCTGAATGTAATTCCACAACGTTCTTTGTGTTGAAGCCGTACGAGAAAGAACCAGTGTTAAAATCACTCAAAAGAGCACCACATGATATTACTAGATCCGAAGTCTCCACCTGTCTCTTAACCTCTGGGTATGATAAAGTACCAACATAAATTCCTACGTATCTTTCACCATCTTCATCCACAGACTTCGAACCTTTTGCCATTGGAGTAATTCCATACTTGAACTGTGTGATATCAATCAAAGCTTTAGCCTCACGAGTTGAATCATGCCTAGTACAGCAAGCATCCACCAAAATTACTGGATCGCTTGCTGCAGCTATCATCTTGCTTATCTCATGAATAACTTCGCTTTCTGCATCTGGATCATTTTCTGGCATTTCCATCTTCAAAGGTTTCTCCAACCTCAGAACTGGAACCTCTACTTCTACCAAGTTAGTAGGGAAAGCAAGGTACGTTGGCCTTTGATGAATGAAAGCTTCTCTGATGACCCTATCAATTTCGTCCGCCGCTGTTGAATGGTCATTCAAGAAAGCGCTTGTCAACGTTACACCTTCCGACATATTTCTGAAGGTACTAAAGTTACCATCCCCAAGAGTGTGGTGCAACAACAATTGTCTCTGTTGTGCGGAAACCGATGGGACTCCTACTACATGCAATAGACCCACATGTTCAGCAAACGATCCTGCAACACCATTAAGTGCTGATAACTCACCAACTCCAAAAGTAGTAACTAAGCAAGCAAATCCTTTTCCTTCGATACCTTTCACCCTGCTGTAACCATCCGCTGCATAGGCTGCGTTAAGCTCATTGCAATTCCCTACCCAGCTTAAATCTTTAACATTATTTATCTCATCTAGCAACCTTAAATTGAAATCTCCTGGAACACCGAAAATCGATTGCACGTCTAATTGACGAATTCTTTCAAATAAGTATCTTCCTAAATTGATCTTAGCGTCTACCATTTTGTTAGTCTTGTCTTTAATTCATATCAAGTTGCTCAGATCCCACCACATTATATAGCAAGTATATATGCAGTGATTACATAAGCACCCGACATATGATGCCTATAGAAACGGGCCTGACCTCGCCGGTCTATCATAAGAAATGGAATCGTCGGGGAAGATAGGGACGTTAGCGATTTCGGTAGTAATTCTACTAGAGGTAAGCACGCAGTCAAAAAAAAAAAAGGAGTGGCGTGCGCTACTCCGATCCAATTTTAACGAACCGAGAAAGTAAGGTGATCGATTGATCCTGTTGGACATGAAGGACTTTGTAGACGTATCGAAGTAGATAGATAAATAGTGGTATACTACTGGTTTACCAACACTTTACAAAACAGACCAATGTTACTAAATGTTCCACTTCTGCATTTCATGCATGTAATAACATTATAGGTACAGAAAGCTGCTAAAATCTATCATGTACTAGACTGCTAATTGTTAAAACCGTAGTCAGTGGGAAAATCAACCTGTAGCCTTTAGCAGTCCCTCTAACTGGTATTTAGTTTGTTACTTTTAAGGAGAAGAAGGAACAATGAATCCAAGAGTCGTAAATGTAAGGGATTTTCCGAACTAGAGTAGAGGACGGAAAATATCTCAAAACTTTGAGGCCGTAATATACAGATCAGCACTTATATCAAAAATGTTATAGGAGTCTAAATTTGTTCAATGTTTTTATGTTCACTAGAGGAAACCCGACAGTCGGAAAAATAGGTAGCATAAATCGAAAAATTAACAGGCCCGTATTTTTCCGACAGACTAACTTGGGTTTTAAAAAGTAATCGTTTAATAACCGCGATATTTAGGCCTGAACCTTGAATAAGGTTACGGTCGCAGGCAAATCCAAAAAAAAAAAAAAAGCCGCATATGATGCACAGAACAATGACGAAGTTGCGTGCGTATCCAAGGTACATCATTGTCTTGCCAGTCATACTACTATTATAAGAAGTAATTGATACAGTCTGCTCAGAACGGTGTCCCTGATAGTATTGAACAACGAGGAGGAGAAGCGTGCACGGACAGTCTTTGAAAGACTATTGAATTTATTTTTGTCTTTTGGTAGTGTTGAAAACCTCTTTTGACTGAAGTTTCAAGACGTTCGTTCCGATATATGGATATCCCATACCGATGGAATAGATTAGTGTCCGTCTGAAGTGAATTGAAAAAAAAAAAAGACGGCACAAAAAGAGAAGGGAATAGCCCGCTCCTACAGTTGCGTGCCAGTGTGATGTCATGAGTCCTTGTAAGTTTTATACTTTCATTCGTCTTCGAAGTGTGTGCATTTTCGCACATCCTTCGCACAAGACGTAGCTTACTATTTCTCAAAAGGAGCTAATTTCAGTAGAGTAAAGGACTATATTTTTGGATACTGTAATTAGTAACCATCGCATTTGTAGGCAAGCTAGATTCATCGCAGAATTTGAAAAGGAATTGAGGGAAAAAAAAAAAAATACCACGATAATGAGCGCTCATATTAGATTAAATTTAGCATGTCGAAGTAAGATATGAATTCTGAAGGGCTACCAATCATCAATGATAAATCCACTGATCTAAGTAAACAGAATAGTAGTATTTCTGAAGTACCGACAACAGATGATGAAGTAAAAAATCAATTAAGAAACTTGGGTGTACCAATCACTCTTTTTGGAGAAGACAAAATTGATAGAAGAAATCGACTCATAAAATTGCTTGAAGAAACGCCTCACCAAGTAGCTAGGTTCGAATACTCTTTTGGTGGTGATGGAGAGGGCAACGAAGGGAGCCCCATAAAAAATGGAGTCGACCAAGAAAGTTCGGGGATGGATGAAGACGACGAAGAAGACGAGGATTTTTACACACCTGGAAGCCAAGAACTATACGATATTAGAAAGACTATTTTGCACAAGTCATTGGAGAAGGCAGCTTTCAGGGTTAGTAAACAAAGAGAAGCGTATTTTAAACAGGATTTTATAAAACTATTGAAACATCGAAGGTTAGTTAATAAAAAACTTGAGAAGTTCGAGTTATTTGGCAGTCAGGTGATACCCCATAGTGCTAGAGCGATATCAAAAGTGAGGTTCTCCGCGGACAGCTCCTTAATTGCATGTGGAACGTGGGATGGCTTAGTGAGTATTATTGGGGCCGATGATTTGGAGAGTAAATTCGAGCTGACTGGCGGTCATCACATCGAAAAGGTAAGTGCTTTAGACTTTCAAGTTTCCAATACAAATGTATTAGCTAGTGGGGGAGGAGAAGGTAATATAAACTTTTGGTCGGTCGATAAAGAAGAGCCTAAAGAAAAAAAATTAAAACCTCTGTATGGTATCAAAGAGGCTCATTCTTGTAGAATCACTAATGTACTTTTTCATCCTTTTCTTGCATGTTTAGCTTCCACTTCATTTGATCAGACTTGGAAATTATGGGACATTAATAGGCCGCAAGAGGCGCTACTTCAGCAAGAAGGTCACTCGAGAGAAGTTTACAGCGGCTCCTTTCATCCAGATGGTAGCATTTTTGCGAGTGGGGGACTAGATGCAATAGGCCGAATCTGGGACTTGAGATCGGGTAAATCAATCGCAACTTTACAAAGCCATATTAAAGGCATATATGGCATGGACTGGTCGCCTAATGGCTACAATCTTGCTACGGCAAGCGGAGACTGCTCAGTAAAAATATGGGATTTACGAAAATTAGGAAATCCAAGAACTCCTGGAGAAATTTTCTCAATTCCTTCCCATACTAAGATTGTCAGCGATGTGAGATTCTTCCATCATAGGGGCACGAAATCGCTGCGTTTTCATCTAGAAGAGCCCGTTACAGATGAGTACGGGAGAAACGAGGAAGTCCTAGATGTAGATGGTTTATTCTTAGCTACCAGCTCCTACGATGGGATAGTAAACATTTGGTCTGCTGATAATTGGATAAAAAACAAAAGCCTAAAAGGACATAATGATAAGGTAATGAGTTGTGATATTAGTGGAGATGGAAATAATATTGTAAGTAGCGGATGGGATAGAACTGTAAAGCTTTGGTCTCTTACAGACTAGCTGTCTCGTCAAAATATATAGCTTACTCTGTACTCTGTTCCTTTTTTTTTTTTTTTTTTTTTTTTTTTTTTTTTTTTTTTTTTTTTTTTTTTTTTTTTTTTTTTTTTTTTTTTTTTTTTTTTTTTTTTTTTTTTTTTTTTTTTTTTTTTTTTTTTTTTTTTTTTTTTTTTTTTTTTTGTTCCATTTATATATCTGCGAATTTATCGATTACTAGTAGAGTCTGTCATAGATAATGAATTTACTCAAATTACTCAATGGTTCCTCGGAACTGCCGATTATAGATCTTAACCTAACTACAGTGAACAAAAGCGGCAAATATAATCTTCCTACATCAGCTTTCGAATTTCAGAAAGAATTAACTGATCAGATAGTGTCGTTGCATTACTCAGACATACTTAAATATTGTGAAACTAACACCAACACTGAATTAATCAGGAAATCTTTAGAGATATGTATCAATAACTGCATACTTGTCAGCAACCACCCTTATTTGTTGATATCTCATTACATACCGAAAAATTTGGCACTGAGAGATATGCTGAACAAGTTAGCACAAACTAGCGGAAAATTTCAAGTATTAAGAGACTTTTTAAATCTAATCATAGAGTTACCTTCGAAAAAGGATAAACACGTGGGTGTAGTGATTAATAACAATATGAAATTCTTTGATTTAGTGGAGTCATTATTATTGTATTGTTCAGGACCAAAACAGGTAAAGAGATACGTCGGCAACTGTGTTAAGAAAGAGTCCTCGAAGCCTGTGAAAAACAGTGAACCTAAATCATCTATAACGTATATTTATTTGTTACCGTCTAACGGAGAAAATATGAAAGAAGATGAAAACTTAGGTACCGTCAAATTTGATATGCTTATAGCGTTCGACTGTTTCGTCGACACCAAAGGAGAATTTTTCAAGAAAATAGCTTCACAAAATAGAAAAAATGACCTGTTGGTAGTACGACTAGTACCAGTGAGAAGTATTGAGCATTGTAAACTCCATTACGAGAATACGGAACAGAATCCTGGATACCTCTACAATTTAATTTCCTCAATAGTTTGCCTAAGAGACCAGATAGGTATACTCTCTCCGGACGTTGTTCCTATATTCAATCAGAGGTTGAAATATATGTCAGACAAATTTCTAAATGCCGCTTTTAGTAATTCAGGTCAGTATCCTGCGTGGCCTTTGCCTGAATTACCGAAAATAAGTAGATTTAGCCCACAAGATGTGGAAAGGTCATTGTTGACTGATATTCAATTCCATTACAGTTCAAGCGACGAAGATGAACCTCTGCCGAGAGTACCCAAAAGGAAGCCAAGTTACTATGAGACTAAAAGATTAGAACTGGATTATGCCACAAATTCATTGAAAACCGATTTCAATGAATTAAGAGGGTTTACTAAAAACGCCTCTCTCAATGAAAAAGCTGAAGAAATTAATAACGAAAAGAAACTTTTAACGCATATGCTGATATTCCACTTGGTCAGTAAATATCATGAATTGGATGTACTTGACCAGGAATTTGATTCTTACGTCGAATTTAATAGCTCTCATGTGCAATCGCTTGTGGGAAGACGAGAAAAAGAAGTTAAAGGCATCTTATCTAACATTATTGACGATGTTGACCATGCTGAATCTCGTATCCAACTGGCAGAAAAAAGGATCTCCAAAAAGGAGAAAGAAATCGAAATCCTTAAAGAAGACATTAAGAAAAACGAATTTGAATTGGGAAACTTTTTGACGAATAATAAAATTGAAAATTCTAATCATGAAGAGTTTTATCGTAATACACGTCAACTTTGGCAGCTTCAAGAAGAGGTACGTTCTAATATAAATAGAATTAATACAAGACAAGAAGAAAAGAACTACATGCAGAATGAATGTCAAAATGCCCTTCTGTCTATCGGCGAGATAGAAGGCAATCTCGAACAAGCAAAGGAAGAGAATTCGTCTTTAAAACGTCAACTAGAAGGGTCTTCGCAGACAGAAGAAAATGAAAAGACCAAGAGATCGCGCGATAATTTAATAGGTTTGATAGAAAAGGAACACGAATTAAATAACCATTATAAAGACAAATTGGGTGGCTCCTTTAAATTTTTGCGTGATACGAACCATTTGAAAAAAAGAAAAAGTAGAGGAATTACACCTAGCAAGTAGATGAAAGGTACACTCATGAGACAGCTTTTCGTAATTACTTGTTCAAAGCAGATAAATCGGCATTTCCGTTTTCAATGCGTCAATAATCAAACAATTATTTATAGGACTTTCTTTTTTACTTAAAAATTGAATTACTTCTTGAGCGAGACAGCCTCCCAAAATTGCAGACACTGGGACGAATTCAGTGTATGCTTGCCTACTAAATAATTCCACGTATTCAGAGCTAATCACATGTCGTGGGATCCCGAACACATCACACTTTTGAAGGGCTATTTGATGTAGCTGGTTAAAATTTACGGTATCCTCTGGTTCCTGAGGGGCATCTAATTCGAAAAGTGCGAATATTAAAGGAAAAGCTGCAGATAATCTCTTCATTTGTCGCTTGTTCAACTGCAGAGGCAATTTCTTAGAATTAAAAATTTCTTCTATTTTTACAAAATCATCTTCAATTGTTACCGTTTCCTTTTGGTCTTTTTTATCATAATCAACATGTGTTATTCTCTTGGAATCAGCCAATTTCGTTCCCGGTGTTCTTGGCTGGTTACCTGCATCTTTAACTGAAACTGATATATGCTTAATTAGGTCTGACATTATATATCCAAACATACCATGAAGCCCTGCAACATAAAGTGGCAAATTTAAAGATCGAGTATAGTAGTTTAACGTAAAAATGTCTTCTTTAGTCATGGAAGTTCCAATGATGAGATCAAATTTTGCAAAGTATTCTAGAGACTGCAGTGAATTCTTCAATAAACCTGGCAAACGCGTCGTGTTTGTAGAGATATTCACTCGGTTATTTAACTGCTTGATGTTATCTAGGACAACTGGAAGTTTCAATTGGCCAATTACAGAATCATCATTAGGAAGGAAAAATTGGGCCAGAAAATCTTCTTCTTTAATTGTGGACGAATCCAAAATTTCAATAGAATTTACACCTCCCAAGACAAGATTCTTTACTAATTCACAACCTAAAGCGCTTAGATTGATGATCAACACTTTTGCTGTCATCAACCGCATTTGGGTTCCCATTCCCCATAACCTAATTTGTCTATCATATAGGGCGATTTCATCTGGAGATGTTAGTGACACTTCCGATTCATAAGTAATTGAACGAGTAACTTACCTTGCGTAAGGTCTGCTGTGTCTAAACCTTTTGACATTACTCTTTCAACTAAAGGCTCATCATATATAAGACAATACAAAAAATGAAAAAGATCAATACACTCCTGTATATAAAACTCAAGAAGCAGCAAAATGCCCTGTGCTATATTTTAGCTAATTAGACCCAGATACTACAAGCTTCTGTAGATGAGACATAAAAACTTGTAAAGAGACATCATCAGTCAATACGACGGCACCGTTGCTACCAATAATACTCTGATTGCTGTAAGTTGTACTTGGATTTAATTTAGAATACAAGAATCTTGCTTGTGAACCACCTTCTTCGGTGTCAATAAATCTAGGCAAGGGATAGCGATCAACGAGTAATTCTGCAGCTTCTTGTTTTGGTTCATCTAATAATTGTTTAAGATTGGCATACTCTGGCATATCTTGGTAACCTGCTTTTCTCCATTCCGCTATAGTTTTCCCGTGATATATCAATATATGAAAAAAAGTGTCTAATAATAATATGCAATCATCACGAATAGAAATCGAATCCAACAATACAGGCTCCGGCTCCTTTTCCAAAGAAAATGAAATCAAATTTGGCTGAATCATAATCAAGGAATTATTTGTATCCTCAGTGAAGAGAACATGTCTATAGAATGCAGTTTCATCCGGAGAATTATTAAAGACTTGCAAAAACTGAGATCTCCTCAAGTAATAGATGAATTGAGGATACAAGGAAAACTGAGGGCTTAATCTAAATGATTCCTCAAAGTCTTTTCTGTAATCCGCAAATTTTTGACACAATTTGATCAACATTCGATCAATCCATCTAAGTACGTCAGCGCCATCGTCTTGATCTGATTTAAATAAAGCTATTCGGGACATAAGCACTGCTGCAGCCTCTTGATCAAATGACTGAGCCAATATAGCGTCCTCTCCTATCAATAAGTTAGATATTGTTGTGACTCTCACTCTGTAAGTTCCCGAGGCATGCTGATAGTGCGTTATAAATTGGATAAAAGATTGCGCATTGGGAAGTAATGGTTGTGTATTAGCAACGTCAAAAAAGATAGCATACGTGTGTCTTGGAGAGAACGAGCATAATCGGTATTGAGAACTGTTACCAATTCCAATCTCATTTTCCGACACGTTTTGACCCTTTACATTCAAAGAATGTGCATTGCCAATTAAACCACTAACCTTGAGCTCTCTAGATGTTTTTATACCTAGCGTGCCGTTGAATCCCATAAGCAAATATCCATCCATGTCTTTGTTGAACAATCTCAAGAATGATTGCTTGAAAATAGAAGTGGTAAAAGAATCTGCCAATAATAAGGTACCACCAGTTTTATTGCTAAGACTTTTCATCTCAGCCATACCAATCTGATCCAAGCAGCCAGCAAATACATCAAGAGTATGTGAGTTATTACATAATTTCGAGGATATGGCATCGTAAAATTTACAGGCTTTTTTGTAGTGCTTGACGTTGTCTTTGTCAATATCCGAATGCGATCTAATAGGCTCTTTCAATTTTTGACCGACGATCACACCGGGACCAATAGTGCATGGACCAGCGCTGAATAACATTATTCTCAGACCAAAACCTTGGAAAGTCAGTGATAATAAGTTTGCTGCGACTGCCACAGCAGATCCAGTGCATCTCAAGGGCCTATCGCCATTCGCAACTGGCCAGGGGTCTCTTTTTAAGTTCTCGAGAACAGAGGTAAGCTGAAGTTCCACATCCTCTAAAGGCAAAAAGAAGCGGGTTAATGAATTAGCAAAGTTTTGCGCTGGAATAGCCACCGGTTTCTTGAGCATATCACTGATAGCTGCATCTGTATATTCCTTATCGCCTCTGAAAATGTATGACGATTTTATCGAACCAAACCCTAAATCATGCACCTGCACCATTGTGCCGTAAGTAATAAGTCCCACTAATGCATTAGGTGGTAACAACGACAAGGAAACAACCAACGTTTCCTTAAGTGCCTTTAAACTGTCCTCATCTTGACAAAGATCTACCACAAACAAAAAAATTGGTGGGTAAGCCACTGGTCGTGCCGTAATATACTCAATAGTTGAAGAGGCTGGATTTAATTCTAATGGTAGATTTTCATTAGTGATCCCTTGGTAATGTGCCGGTAATGGATTCCGCCCTCCACACAATGGACACATCCATGATCCGGTGGGGTCAATTTGGCAATAAGGATTTAGAATACTTCGACAATGCGTGTTCAAACAACAATGAGGATCGTAGTCTGCTGTTGGTAAATCCTCCCTGTATTTCAATGGTGAATAGAGTGCTCCTGTAGGAACTACTAGTTTACTTGCATCTGACTTTGTGCTAGGAATTGTGTTCCAAGAGAATCGAACTCCATTTATATCTTCCGCTTCTTCGAAATTCATTGTGTTTGTATTACTGGCTTACTTTGATCGACACTATTTTTCGAAAAATAAAGGACAACCAAACAAATTAGAAGGCGCACGTCCTACTGAAAAATTGTGAAAAAATAAATAAGACGAGGCTCGCGCATTGAATCATTTAACGAGCGATTCCCTCTTACGATTAAGCACATATCGATTCAAGTGTCTTTTACTGTAGTTCAGGAGTCTCAATTAACTAATGCGGTTAACTTTTGGATAGATGAGGGCCCATTTTTTTAAGGTAAACCTGCAGGTTGCTAGTATTCGGTAATTTGAAGATAACCCGTTGAAAATAAGCCCACGGCCTCGAAGACACACGATGTATTTTTCTTATTTCCCAAGTCTTCCTTTCCTAAGTTCACGCTTGCCGACTTATTTCTGAAGCGATTGTAGAATACCTTCGTTAATGAGAGTACGTTAACTACTGTGCATAACTTGCTTGACAAGTATTTTTTTTTTTTTTCTTCGCCTCAAGATATCGGTTTAATACACTGCTACTACCCAAAGTTACACACTGGACAATGGAGAGATGAGCGAAGACAACATAATCAGGAAAAACAGTCTTTTAACAGCCATAGTTACAGGATGTGCTACATCATCTTTGAGTACGTTACTCACGTACCCATTGGACTTCATTAAGACACAGCAGCAGTTGAATAAACCAAAGGAAGTTTACAAGAAGTTCGGACTACCAGGAAACTATCCTAGTTCTCTTGCACAAATATTCAAGGGGGGAAGTGCTCTGGTCGTTGGAAGCATATTCAAAAATTCAGCCAGACTTGTGCTGTACAATTGGCTGACTCGATTTATGGCTATCGACATTAATGAGTCGGCAGGAATGCAGAAGCAGAAGACGACAGCATCTAGGATAGTTATAGCGGGGGCCATGAGTGGGATTATTGAGACGTTCTGGATTATTCCATTCGAAAATATCAAGATTACAATGATTCAGAACATGACCTTGAGCAACGAAAAAGCCCGAGCTAAGAGTAGTGGAATAAAGTACGATATAAGTGGGCTCACAGAAGTATACAAACATCACAGGCCACCTCAGAATATATTTGTAAAACAGTATGTATCTCCTTATGCCTATTTCACGGATGATTTAATTCAGCAGTACAAGGGGTCCACGGTTTCTAGGTTCTCTCCCAGCCGAGGTCGCAGCCACAAAGACTTGGTTAGAATTGCATACAACAAAGAGCCTCTGATGACGTTGTTCTCCACTATAAAAGAAATTTACGAGATCAAAGGCTTGAAAGGATTTATGGCAGGCAGTTTCATTACAGCAATACGGCAAATGGGAGTGGTTACTTCAGGTCTCTCTACGTACAATGCTACAAGGCAACTTATAAACCCTAGTAGTGAGAAAAATAGCTGGTTTGGTCATAATAATACAACGCTACAACAGGTTGGGTTACAACTAGTATCTTCAATTGCTGTGGTTGTATTTACACAACCATTAGACGTTATCAAATCACATATGCAGCTGAAGAATGGCAAACTTCTCTATAATGATTCATTAAGTATCGCTTTTGCCTTATGCGTGAAACAAGGATATAAATCATTATGGCTGGGTTACCTTCCACGGGGAGTAAAGGTATTGCTTAGTCTGAGCTTGACTGGTTTTCTTTATGCTTACTTTGAAAAATTGGTAGATTTAACTTACAGCCAGGTGGTATTTTCCTGATCATCGCGAGGCCTCATTTGCTTCTAAATACACGGGAATGAGCACTTCTCCACTCTTGTGCATAACTCCATTGAAGCTCTTGGCCAATAACCCACCATGGTAACTAGGCTGGCTAAAACCTATGTATTTTTTATCCAAGTTGATCCCATATATAGAATCGGTAACTACCATGTTAAGAAGTAATTTTGCCAACCCATTTCGTCTCCACCATGGTGCAATCCATATTCTTGAGATGCCCAACTTTATGTGTTTATTTACTTGCAGTGGCACTAAGTTTTGCGTCCGATGCACCATCCACCTGCATTGTCGCTCTATATCTCTAATAGGCTCAGTAGTACATAATCCTATTGCTCGTCCTTCCATTACTAGAACAAATGCTTTTCCTGGTATCGCATCATTGCTTTCTTCTTTCCAAAAGCTACAAGCACTCGGTGCATTGAGCTCATTGTTGACCATATTCAAGACTTCCTCCGTCCGTTTTATTTGTTTTGCATTGCGCTTATCTATGACCACCACTGATAGATCTTTTCGACCCTCGCTTGTTATCGAAGTCTTCGTCCTCTTCCCATCTGTTACTTTTTTGTCTGCTTGGCATTGCAAATGAAGTGAAAACTTCTTAATAAGTATCGTGCAATATGAAGCAGGCCATTGGACCCCTTGGACAAAATTGTTGTGATACCTTCTATGCGTTTCTTTGTCTCTTTGTATATGTGAGTGATATACAAGGCCACATACTTCGCAAGTAATAGATCGTGACATGCTTGAGGCCGTACTTCCACTGTTAAAGATGGCTTGAATTTTCTTCTTTGAATTGTTTCTTACACATTTACTTTCGTCATATTCTTGCGAGCTATCTGGTGTAAGCAAACTGACGATATTCCTCTTCATGAGGAGCATAAAAAGCTATCATTTATCGTATATATGAAGTCGCGTTGATCTAAAAATAGTGGAGAGAGTGAAAAATTCATATCAGTGTCAAATATACAGAAAGTAAATTTATAAGATGAATTCACAATTTTCGTATCTTTTACCAGCTATTGGACATTGGAAGAAACAAATTGGCTCCTATTTAGAAGAAGATGTACCATCATTTGATTACGGGGCTTTCGTCGTTGGTAGCAAATTCTCAAAAGCACATATATATTTAAAACAAGAAGGATTAGTTTCGGGGATCCCTTTTGCCGAAGAAGTGTTCAAGCAATGCGGATCAGAAATAAAATGGTTTGTTCAGGAAGGCGAAATCATTGATAGTGCAAAAATAAATCAGAATAAAGGAAAAATTCCGGTAGCACTTGTTAGGGGACCAGCACACCAAATACTACTTGCGGAGAGAACTGCATTGAATTTGTTAGCTAGGTCATCGGGAATTGCAACGCAGTCCTTCATGACAAAAAAGCTTGCAGAAGAAAATGGCTACAAAGGGATAATTGCTGGTACCAGGAAGACTACACCTGGATTGAGACTCGTGGAGAAATATTCCATGTTGGTTGGAGGAGTAGACACTCATAGATATGATCTAAGTTCGATGGTGATGTTGAAGGACAATCACATTACCTCAGTAGGCAGCATTACCAAGGCCATAGATCGAGCGCGTTCAGTATGCGGATTTTCGCAGAAAATTGAAGTTGAAGTTTCTTCGGAAGATGAAGCAAGAGAAGCTATTGAGGCAGGCGCTGATGTAATAATGCTTGATAACTTCAGCGACAAGGAATTACCGCTAGTAGCTAAAAGATTAAAAGAGTCTTACGTTGGGCTCCTGAAGTCTTTTGTTTTAGAATGTTCAGGAGGATTAACAAAAGAGAACATCAAAACTTATTTGAATAACGATATCGACGTCTACTCTACGTCTTCGATACACCAAGGGTGCAAAAATATTGATTATTCTTTAGATATTATATCATGATGAAGTAGTATGTATTAGAATTAAATTGAATGCAAGGAGAGGCCTTTTTCTATCTTATGGAAGACACGCTGGTAAGTTCTAAACTTTGAAAACCGGAATTGAAACCAATGACCTCCGAAACATTATTCAACACCTTTCCGGTATCTTTTTCTGGATTACTAGTATCAACATCTATTTTATCCTCATCTTCCAGTACCGCGCTGAGACGGCGCAGATGGAGATCTCTACGCACATTCGTACCAGCTCCTAAATTTCTACTATTGAGCAGTAATCCCGATTCGTTACTTACGCTGCTTCCAAGACTCAAGTCTTTTAGGACATCATTAAAGACGGAGGATGCGACAGAACTATACGCTGCTTGTCTCTGCATAGCAGGTTTTTTCCCAAAACATCTGATTGCTCGTATTCTTGTATCTTTGCCATCCTGATGATTTGACAATATGACTAATTTCACAGTAAAACACTTCAAGACGCCGTCATTTCTAATTCCATTAAATATTATATGAGACCACCCTATCGGCTTGCTAAAGTTAACGGTACAGACCTCACTAAGGTCCATATCATCAGACGTCCCTGCTAGTATTTGTATTCTACAAGGTGTATAGGACTCATCAGCAGAATAATTAGTAAATATCGATATCCTCTCCAAAGAAACTCTTTTTGCAAACTGTATGACAATCCAGTGAGGGTTAGCTAGTTGATTGTTCACGGTACTTCCTGCAGAATTCGAACCCCGGTTTCCGCTACTTCCATCAGATTGCCAATAAGTATCGGGCGTGTCATCTCTCAAATGACTTAGGGCAAATCCCTGTTTACTAGAAGATAATTTCCAGTTTGCTAAGTAAGATAAATCTATTAATTGCAAGCTTTCCAATTTTTGCAATCCTCTAATGTAATATATTCTTTGTATTTGTTCATGGCTTGGCTGGTCTGCAGATTCATGTGAAGCACCGCTTCCTATTTCATTTGTATGATAGCTGCCACCATCATCATCTTCATGGTCATAGTAGTCGCCGTCACCATAATTATTCACCTCTGAGCCCGATGTAAGACTATTTCTCAAGTCCTCCTGTGAAATTCGTTCTTGTATTTCTAGAGTTGGTCGAGATGTTGTCACAGGTAATGCCAACGAGCCCACATCTTCTCCTAGATTATTTAATTCATCCCGCTCTTCGTCATGAGAAAGGTGCCAATGAACCGATGACCTCATACTACTTAATGTGCTGTCCTCTGCATAATATGTGAATCTACTAAAATACTGGTACAAATCGAAAATGTTACACAAAACCACTTCACGCAGCTCTTGAATGATAACATCTTCAAACAGGGAGAAACACATTCGGTTATTATAATTACAAGGAGATTCGACTAAGACTTTACAATATCTCACATACAAAATAATAATTATCTAGGTATAATAAAGGTAATAATAATATATAAAAAAAAAAGGGTATAAAAAGGAATGCTGAACTTTAATTTCCGACATATTACAAGGGCACTTCTTTCAAGTCAGATGCCGTTTGCGGACCTTGTTTCTTACTTTCCGCGTCTTCTTTACCACTAGATTCCGAAGCGACATCTACCTTATCGCTTGCTTCACCCGAATTGTTCTTGTTTTCGTTGGCATCATTTGGTTTTGTGTTATCACCAAGATCAACCTGACTGGATTCTTCAACTTTATTACTGCCTCTCTCTGCTGCGACAGCATCATCTTGGGCTTCTGTAACTTTCGCATCCTCACTTTGTGAAGCCTGCGAGTCACCAGCGACATTGGTAGCCGACGTTAGGTTGTCGTTTGCGGTAGATTCAGTTTTCGACTCAGGACTTTTATAGTCGTCAATAATTGTCTCTTTTGGTAAAGATACTTTGCTGTTATCCATGTTCAAAAGAGTAGTGGAAGACTTCTGAGCATCAATATCAGCAGAATTTTGAGTTGCAGCTGTAGAGGGCACACCAGAATACACCTGGTTTCTTTTCATGGTATATGCTGTTGAATAATTTTCAACATCAGTTATCCCATACTTCTTCAAAGCCCTGCGCTTCATAATATCAATATAGCTGACCTTTCCTTTTCCCTTAAAATCTTTTCCAAATTCATTGTCTTTATCGTAGAAGCACAAGTCACCTTGATCTTCCTCGTCGTCCCCAATTATGTAATCGTCGTCGTTTCGCGTACTTTCTAAGTATCCATAGCGCTCATTTTGTTTGCCCTGGTCAACGGAGTAGCGACCCGCCTCCAAGTCTGAAAGAAAAATATAAAGGAATTCTTGAAGATTCGAAGCTATCACAAGCTTGGTGTCGAAATCTCTTCCAAATAAAATAATTTGACCCCATGTACCTTTTGGCCCAGGAACCAAGTCAAAAGCAATCTGATTACCATAGTAGTCTTTGGTAAAAGGTATCCAGCCCTTGTGTGCATAAACTGGCTGGATTGCATTTGGAGGAATCGATTTCTGATTTGCGATAAAAGAATTTTCAGCACCATTGTACAGTGGAGTTTGTTGCGATACTTTACCTTCTCGCATTTGATCCTGCTTTTGTCTGTGCTCCAATATGTATCTTTGTTTTTCAATTCTCTCTGCGACGCGTCCCCAGATGCTATGTTCTTCCGCTATACTCTCGAGATCTAACAAAGTCAATCCCATAAGCAAACCGGCGGGTTTTCCTTCATTTATCTGGCCATCATGTCTTTTGAAAAACTGCCTGACTTCAATAGGAAGAGAACCTACTCCTCTGTCGTTCTCGAATTCATTCAAGTCGGCTGTAGTAGCACCGTTGTTCAAGCTATCACCTAATTCAGGATATTCCTCCTCTAACCAGGCTTCTATGCGATCCCACAATGAGTCTATCGAAGGAAAGGGTTGCTGTCCCAAATTTTGAAGTTGAAAATCAGACGAATTAGCATGCGCCGTTCTAAGACCAGGTCTATAGCCGAACTTTGCTGGTGATTCATTTCGCGATTGCGATACTCCTGCCCCATTACCGCCTCCGCCTTCAGTAATTGAGTTGCTCGACGAATTTAAAGTATTCAACCTATTGAATTCATCCGACCTGCTAGCACCGTTACTTTCGTCCACATTGCCAATATTACTTATTGAAGAATTCTTATATGGCGACCCATAAGACGCGTAATGATTTTCCGTCGTAATTGAATGCACAAAACGCTTGAAGTTTTCTACAAGTCCCATATTATACAACCAAAAGAAAATCGACAAAAAGTGTTCTATTATTGCTTTCGCTGCTTCGAAACACGGAAAAAATTAGCATATGTAAAGACGCAAATAAAATCACATGATGCACAGTGGTAGTGTTCAACTTAAAAAAAAAAAAAAAAAGGCGGACAACACCATACAAAAATATATACTCAGTCAGATATTAGCTACCGTAAAGATAGTCAGTTATTGTCTCACCCAAAAGGCTACTGATCAATTTCTTATCATGAAGCTCAAGATGACACATCTTCGAACATACATCCATGATAAAATAACTAAGTGGCTCACTTATTTTAGAATCATGTTTATATAATGGATTCGTAGTAGCCAAGTCCCGTAGCCAATGTGCTGTGGTCGGTATTTTCCCAGCAGCCCTAAATGAGAGCAATTGCAAATACTTTTGCAATCTCGTTAAAGTCTTTCTTAATGTAGCACTATCTCGAGAACATTTCGGGACCAACTCGACAGCAACATATTTAACAGCCATACTGATTAAACCCGGAAAGTCGTCATTCCCGTTCATAATTTCATTTAGCGTCATTTTAGACTCATTAAAACAAGCGAAGGGCTCTTTTTCAGATT
This sequence comes from [Candida] glucosophila, assembly GCA_030572315.1. Classification (NCBI taxonomy): domain Eukaryota; kingdom Fungi; phylum Ascomycota; class Pichiomycetes; order Serinales; family Debaryomycetaceae; species [Candida] glucosophila. The sequence continues at coordinate 79,240 of JAJLZR010000045.1, read as the reverse complement.
CGGGATTTGAGTTAGCCTCCTTCAGAGATGTTTTTGCATTGCCATTTAAAAAAGGCATGACCTTTTCGAGCTCATCATTGCCTTCATTAAGATAACGATCGAACCAGCTCACATCGTATCCTAAAAAGTCAGCTTTGGTAATACCTGAGAGACTTGGTGATTTAAACCAAAACTTAGATTTAAGGGCGGAGTCCACTTCATGGGCTGTTCTCATATTGTCGTCAACTTTCAGAATAGGGATATAAAAATCTGGATGGAAATAAAGAATCGCCTTTGACAAAAGAGTTATAAAAGAAGCGTAAGCAGCATTTTCGAAATCAGTCAATTGAATCTCTATAGGACGAAATTCTATCCTCCAGCCGGGTTTTGAAATAAATTCTTCGCTTGTCAAGTTTTTAGGATATAACGCAGGTGGTTTAAAACGCAAGGTTTGCCAGTTAGTTGATTGTATATTTTCAAAATGATCATTATCCAACTCATTATTTTGATCAATCCTTTCAGAAAATACGACTAAGGGATCACGTATGAACAAATGAGCGAAATGCCGTGCCAACTGGTGATCAAATAAACCACTTCCAATTAGTTGATCATAAACCTTCTTGTTAATTGGAGAATAAATGTCATTATAATCATCTTTAAAATAATAAGATTGCCCTTTTTTATAGCCCTGATCTCCCAAATACGAGTCTATACTATCATATCTAGACTTGGGAATTTTTTGAACCTTATTACCATGAATCGTAGTACACAGAGTTTCCCCATATTCATTAAGGCGCACATCACCATCGCAACCGCAGCACCCACCAAATTTATCAAAAGAAACCTTAGTTCTATCCGAAATATCAAGCCCACCGAAATAATCATACCCAGGATATGGATCGACGTCTCTCTCACAAAAAGTTCTATCATCAACAGCACCGCTAATGACATTCCATCTGACATCTTGGTTGACAATAAAGCCTTTAAAAAAAGGAGCTGCAGCACTCAAACTAAGCATCAATGGCGTTAAAGGTGCTAAGCTGTCATACAAGTACCGTGATTCGTCAATATCACCTGCTTGCATTGTAGTTTGTAAACATGAAGAACCCATCCCAAAACCCATTGAATCTAGATATACGTGTCCTGGTTTGGATGCTCCAAGCCATGGTTCTCTATCAGAGCTAAAAAGATTCCGATCGGGTATCGAATCATCATTCAATTTCGTCTTTATGTCCGGATAAATTGGAATATTGATGGCTACCTTACATCCTCGTCTTTTACGAATATTTGCGGTTAGAGTAGGAAATCTCACGTGGCGGTTTATGATCTCGTCTGGCAAAAATAAAGACCTCGAAGCAGGTCCGATAGGTTTAGCAGACGGCGACGTGAAGTCACCACAACCCATTCTAGGAAACGTCGTCAATGCCAAAAGTTTAATATCGGAAGGAACAAGTGCCTCACATAGTTCTCTTCGTAGATTCATATTCTCTTCTACATATGTGTAATGTGTTAGGTCATCCCCGTCAAAGGGACTCGAAGGTGTCGCTTCAATCATATACCTTCCATATTCTGGGTGGAGGGAGACATTTTTTTCTTCAAACTGCAGAGATACACTTGGGTCTTCTGCCAACTCTAATATGTAGTCCTTGTCAATTGCTAGTTTCGCTGTGTTCGTCTCGTCATCAATCTGAACCAACATGTACTCCGTTTCGTCCCCCCAAAAAAATGGATACCTATGGTTAATGTCTTTATGCTGGGAAAATATATTTATCAATTGTAAAACCCCATTTTCACGGACATGCTCATTATATTTTTTAGAATCATGCCATCCTAAAGGTGTTCCCAACGACAACAATCCCATCCTCTAGCCTACGAGGAGACTTTTAATCAAACCACTTAAAGACTGCTTAGTGTGTTCTCTTATCCTAGAGAGTCACAATTTTGGTACCGATGCACTGTATCGACTTCTCAGCTCCCCCCAAAATCTACTTTTGAACAATAGTCGTAATGTTTTGCACTCTCTAAGCCCCTCACAACCTTTACTTACTAGTTCTCTTTAATTCCTTGGTCTACAAGCAAGATAAAAATCTTGCTGGAAGGCAGCTGATATTAATAATGAGTAAAAATCACGTGCAAGGAATAGCGTTTATATTTCTTTTTTTGCTGGAATGTTTACCTAATTCTGATATCAGAGAGCGCCAATAGAGATAATGAATGATAGCGTCTTAACAGGAACAAGCCCACTCTGTTGACTAGTTTACTACGCAATATCTGTTACTCTTACTTCTCCATGTCATAGTTACAAGAAGATTTAAGTTCGTACGAAGTTGTAAGGGGAAGCCCGCCCTAACTATCAATTGCTAGACCTTATCAGGTGAAAGCTGCCTAGTTGCATTGAAAAGGAAAGTTTTAAGACTGGGTTGACCAAACTTTTTTCAACATAGGAAAGATTGCCTTTTTCTTTGCTATTGAACTTGTGCACTTTCATTTTCCCTTGCATTTGCAATTAGGTAACGTAGCTTAGATTGAACAAAGATACGAGGAATAAGCCGAATGTTTTTTTTTTTTTTTTTTTTTTTTTTTTTTTTTTTCATATCTTGAGTACTTACGGTCTCTGAAAGGACCGGTAACGCACCGGTTCTGCACCGAGTTGGGAGCCGACATAGCACGTGATCCTAATTTATTTCGCGGCTTTATTGTATTAATCGTACTGTCAACACAACTAGTAGAAAACTTCGGACATTCGATCGTTTTGGAAGGGTTTTCTGAAAAGGCTTCGGTAATATTGAAACCTAGGGAGTGAGGTGGCTATTCTGATATATAGCGGATAATATTGCTACATTGTTGCAAAACAGAACAAATCTAATCAAAAAGAAGAAAAAAAAAAAAGAGGGAATACTTACTATATTGTGTCGCTTGAAAACGACGACGTTGACGGAAAAATAGTACAAGTAGAACGGTTGTATAATGACATCATTACAGAATCCTTCCTCGGAAGCAAATGTGTATTACCAAGACCAGTTAGGGGCGCCGGCATACTATAATTCGCACGCTATGATGCAGCAGCCCCATTTAATGGAGGGACCAGGTCATTTACCACCTCAAGGACCTCAGAATTCTTATTACAGACCGGAATTTCAACCTGGTGGTGTGAACTTTCATGGTAGTATTAGTGGTTTTGAAGGACAACAACGCACGCACATGGGGCCTAATTCCCAGTACGATGGTCTTCAGGATTCTGCTGCGCAGAGCCGACCACACAGTCAGGCAATTCAGCAACCTTCAGAGCAACCCTTTTATGTTAATGCAAAGCAATACCATAGAATATTAAAAAGGCGTGTGGCGCGAGCAAAGTTAGAAGAAACATTAAAAGTGGCTAGAACGAGAAAGCCTTATTTGCACGAATCAAGGCATAAGCATGCAATGCGGAGACCAAGAGGCCAAGGAGGCAGGTTTTTGACCGCTGCAGAGATTGCCGAAAAAGAACGAATAGAGAAGATGAAAATAGTAGAAGATAAAGACAGTAAGGACTCAGATTCTAGCTTTAGTAACAATCAAGAAAACTCGGAAGGCGAGAATAAGGAAGATGGAAAAATCGAAAACCAGAAAATCGAGCCGCTGGAGAATATCAACAAGCCCCCCACTGGTAATCATGAGGATGACTCTATTTTTCAAAATTTGATTGACGATAATGAGCCTCTCGAGGCATAAAATGGTACGTTTAGCCTACGGCTGTTGTATGTTGACAATTTTTTCCTTTTTTATTTTTATTTTTCCTTATGTATATGTATTGTTAAGATAATTTAGGTGCTACTTTGGTTACAGGCATTTTTTCATAAATATTTATAGGTAATTATAAGAGACATATAGTATGATAAATGTCCAAAAAAAAAAAAAAAAAAGAATCCTTTTTGAGGCTATTAGATATCTATTTGCTTCTTAATGACAGTTGTACTTCGGGGCTGAGCTTGTCAAAGACTCCCAAATTTCCTAGTCTGGCGATGTTCCTGATAACAGCTGTTTTAATTGTATTTTCATCATTGCTTTTTATGAGAGGCAAAGGATCAAACAGTTTATTTTGGATAGAAACAATCTTTGAAAACTGTGAACCGAAAGAAGCGCTTTCCAAATCTAGCTCGTTAATACCGGAAACCATGTCTTCTCCTATTTGAGAGCCCCGGGCAACGTTCTTTCGTTCTTGGATACCTGCATAAGAATCAATAATTCTAACTAGCGTTTCGACAGCCGGTACGATAAACTTCGAATAATCACCAGACGTGAAAGCTTGCCCATTTATGAGTTCCAGAATTCCTAGTAAAACAATTTTTTTGTCTTGTAAATTTGCCAAGGTTGTGGACACTGTTAACACAAATGTATTAAAGATTTGCCCAAAAACACCACTTTGGACGGAGTCAATGAAAAAAATCACAAAATCCTTGTTCAAGAGCCCTCCTGTCTTTTCATTGAGAGTATCATTTAACGGGACACAACACATAGAGCAAAGGAATATGACAAACCTTTTAACAAATTTTTCAGTTCTCGAATTTTTCAACCTAGTCAACAATAATGTTGCTATCTGATTCAAATAGTTCTTCAAAACTTCAAGTTGTATATTTACTAGGATAGCTTCCAAAAGATCGAAGCCGTACACATCGTTAATCCTTGATGATATCAATTTTTGAAACACACCTAGCAAAGGGAGCAAACTATGTTCACTACTAGCAAATATGCTTGAGTCATAGTTGATTATGGCAACAAGAAGACGAACAATACCAGGTATGTTACCACGAAACTCCCATACGGCCGGAGATAACAATGGCTTTACTATTTGAGCGTAAGTATCTAACAATGGTTTACCAGAAGGATACAATTCAAGCATATATGCTAATATTTGAAAAATATAAGGTGCAAATTCCTGGACATCTTCGCTCAAAATTTCAAGTAAAATAGGAACATTCAAATCCATGTAGGTTTGAATATTTTGAGGCGTTTTGGAACCAAACCTAATTAAGAGTGCAATAGATTCAAATGTATACTGCGTAAACCTCGGATTTGAGGGATTCCTGGCTATGATCTTTAGTATTTTTAACAACTGGTCGTTTACAGTCAAATTTAGTCTCTCATCAATCGAATCCTCCAATGTATTCAAAACTCTCATCACACACTTCATAAGAAATTCATTTTCTGCTAGTTTTTCTGGCGTTCCTTCACTAACCAAAATCAAAGCAAACAAGCTATTTAATAAGTCATCGGAATAAGGTTTGATGTCATATTTGCCGAAAACTGCCTTATGCGATACATCACTAAAATCATTCATCGACAAGAGTTTTTCAATTGTGATCGAAGAATATGTGTAAACAACAGGATTCGAATCTCGCAAATGAGTCACCAAGAGTGGTATTGTCGTTAAAAGTTGTTCTTTTGTTAATTGATTTCTAAAAGTTAGGATATACTTAATAGCATCGGTTTTCAAGATTGGATTAGTCAAGCTCTCAGAAGTAAGATCACTAGCAATGTTCTCTACAAAGAATTTCACAACGTCAACCAACACGTTTGTGGAAGTAACACCCGAATGTGTTACGTTTCCTTTCGCGGCCAATGAACTAAATAAATAAATGGCTAAATCTTTATTTCTCCAATCCTGGGAACCACTCGATAACAATTTCTCAACATATCCCATCACTATGTCAGTCAATAAGCCCATGTTAACTTCTTTGAGTTCTTTTAAAAATTCGGTTGCGGACTTACGTCTCGTTTCGAAATCAGAGCCTTCCAAGTCAGACCTCACATAATTAATTGGTTCGTCTTCAAAAGATTCTTCATCGACCTCTCGGAAATAAGTATTAGGCAATATTGTCTTTTCAATGATCTCTTTTAAAGATGCCTCATTATTAAAAAGATGCTGATAATCAGAAATCTTAGTGACTGTAGTTAGGAAAGTTAAATACTTTACGACTAATAAGTCGAATTTTGGTTGTTTGGTAACATAAGAATTAAGGGAATGCCATATAGTCATGATAAAATTTTCAATCAAAGGACCAAAAACATCAGCATATCTACTAACATATAATGAAACAAGTTCCACAATAGCAGTTTTACACTTCAGCAAAATGTCAACTTCGTCGTCTTCGTTCGGATTAGTTATAAGCAGACTTTCTAGAGATAAATACAGATGCATTATACTCATTCCGTTGTTCATGTTATCTTCAAAAAATTCAGGAATATCTTGACAGTTAAAATCATAGTAAATTTGAGTCAAAGACAACAAGTTATCAAGATAAATTACGGACGAGGCCTTATCTCCTTTGTTTAATGCATTCGTTGTTAAATGATGTACTTGGTTTAATAAAGCTAGAAATGGTTCAGCAAATTTGTCGAGAACCATCTTAATTTCTAAAAAGAGTTCATCCGAACGGAATAGAGGGCGCCATCTCTTGAAGATTGAATGTGCAACAGAGAGGATAGCCTTATTCAGCAAGAAGTCGTCCATGGAGAGCTTAGATTTCAACGAATCAATCAACGTAGGCCAGTTATGAGGAAAATCTGATTCTGCTATGAGCGAAATCGCTTCTCCAATTTGCAATTGTAACTGACTAGGTAATTTTATCATTATGTCCAAGATTTGAGCTTTAACCTGTTCGATATCACCTACTGGTAACAAATATTGTCCTTCTTCATTCATCCATTTACGTTTGATCAAGTTTTTAAAAAACAATGCTCCAGCCAACCTTATTTCACCGGGTAGATTACTTGATGCGACTACGTGAAGCAAAGTAATACTGAATCCTTCCTGCGATTCGATTGACTTCAACTGTTGCTCAGACTCCTTAGCATATTGCGGAGAAAGAGAATGCCCCAAACATTCAGCTATGGAAGCTAAGTCGTTTTCAGCCATTGTTCGATGTCAAGTAATACACACCTCAGAAACCTTTTTTTATTTTCGCAAAAAAAAAAAAAAAAAAGTTGTAGTTGGGTCAGACAAGAGACCATTTTTGTGTATTTTATGTGCGTTCATACTTTTCAGAGGCATATTCGGGTCTTTTTTTTTCTCTTGACCAGTTACTTGGCTCCTCAGGTAATCTAAAGCGAACAAAACGATGAACATTAAGGGACAGGATAGTTTATGTATTATATGTATAGGCTATTCAATAATTTATAGATTGAGAGAGGTCTCATAATGAATACGAATGAATTACCTATTAATTCATTAGAAACAGTTCATTTAGGCAATTGTTGAGCATTTTCTTTCTGTTGTTTTTGTTTAGCAACAGCGTAAACAACACCAGCGAGAAAACCTACGAATATCGATGTAATAGAAAAGAAATTGACAGCTGCATCAAAAAATATCAAACCACTCAAAGCGATAGGCAACTTGTTTAATGCACCAACCATTGAATACGTAGTAGACGAAGTTACTCTAACACACCATGCAGAACAGTAAGAAATCCCAACAGAGGATGCACCGCTGAATATCATTGCAAATATTCTAGCGTTTCTGGAGTCAGGTGGGAAACTAGAAGTAAGATTTTCTGTACTCCAGTCATCAAGGAAGACTGAACTCACCAATAACATGGGAATAGAGAGTAAGTTGTTGTAATACATGGTATCAAAGTCTTTAAAGTTTGTTAATTTGATTCTCTTTCTCATTGTCAAAACAAATAAAGCAGATGATATACAGTTCGTCATCATCCAGAAATATCCTAAAACCAACATATTGTTGGCTTCGACACTAGTTGCAGCTGACTTGTCACCATAACAAGCGAGCACACTGGAAACAATCATCAAAAAGAACGAAAATAAGGTCATGGATGTTACCTTGCCACCAAACCACAAGACTTCCCCATAAGCGATTAAAATAATGGACAAGTTTTTAAAGATAGTATAAACAGGAACGCTCAAAAGCTGAATCGCTTTGGAAGATGTGTAAATCATGAGAACCAAAAGAAACGCGATAGGTGACCACTTTTTGGCTTCATCAACATTAAAAGAACGATAAGTTATAACTCCAAAGTGCTTCAATGTACCAATAGTAAGAATGCATACCGATGATTGTACCGCCAACACAAGAAAGTTTAATGTTAACCCGTTCAACACATACTTATTAGTTAATGTCATCAAAATTGATGACAAACAATAGGACAAGACTGATATGGGAGCCGAATTTACCACAGAAGAGGCAGAATTAACATATCCTAATTTATCCATTCTCTATTAGTTTCTGACTGTAGTAAACGTCTAAAAGATGTATAAGTAAATAAAAGTAGGATGTGTCCGTTTCTTAAGAATTTAAAAAAAAAAAAAAAAAAAAAAAAGAAAAGCGTATCGCGCATAGGCATTACCCGGCTAATTTCAATTGGCTGTGTAACACATACAAACTCCTACAGCAGAAGTATAAACTTATAACTTAGGACGGGACCTAAACTTCCTCTATACACTTATTACTAACTAAATAAATAAAAATTCATGCCTTCCTTAAGTATGAAGTATTAGTCGTCGCCATCAAAAAAGTTAATTATTCGTAGTCTCCTCTATTATATATACTAATGTCGGTGACAGATTTGGGATCATTTTCGAATACGGAGGAGTTAACACAAGCGTCCATACTTATCGCCTTAGCTTGGACTTCCTTAAGTCTTTGATTTTGAGCTCTAATTTTTTCTAACTCTTCCAAATAAGATTTCTCGACACCAGTGACATAGGAACCGGTGAATACTCCAACCTCAAAATGATCGACACCAACACCCTTACAACAGTCTAATAAATCTTCCAAACTTTGATATATAACCTTGTCCGCACCTAAAACTCTCCCTATTTCGTCCTCATCCCTTTGAAAACCTACCAAAGCTTTCGTGTCAGCCAAATCGATACCATATATGTGATTGTATCTTATCGGAGGTGCACAGGAAGCAAAAAAAACTTTTTTAGCGCCAGCTTCCCTTGCCATGCTTATAATTTCTTTAGATGTCGTTCCACGTACGATCGAGTCATCAACTATAAGAACGTTTTTGCCCTCAAATTCGGATTCCATAGCATTTAATTTTCTCCTTACCGAAGATCTTCTCTGTTGTTGATCAGGCATAATGAAGGTGCGGCCTATGTATCTATTTTTAACAAATCCTTCTCTAAAAGGAATATCCATAGTGACAGCACACTGCAAAGCTGCTGTGCGAGAAGTATCTGGAACAGGTACCGTGACGTCGATTTTCTCATGAATGTTTTCAGAAATACGCTTAGCTAATTTGTTGCCCATATCGATTCTTGTTCTGTAAACGGAGATTCCATCCAAAATAGAATCAGGCCTTGCAAAATACACATACTCAAAAATATCAGGAGCAAAAACATTAGGCTCGACTACTTGAAAAAATCCCGGTAGCTTATTATTAGTGTTATCCTTGGGAATAATGACGGCTTCACCGGGCTTTACATCTTTGAATTTTTGAAAACCATGGGCTTTTAATACAACAGATTCTGATGCTAGCATGTAATCGGTCGACTTATCAGGATTTACTCGTTCACCAAAAAGCAAAGGTCTAATTCCATTGGGATCTCTGAACCCAATAACACCATAACCTGCTAACATGGCGACACATGCATAGGCGCCTCTTATCATCAGCATGGTACCTTTTAATGCAGTAAAAATATCTTGATTATTTACACGAGACTTATTAAACTTTTGCAATTCTGAAGCGAAGATATTTAATAGTAGTTCAGAATCAGAATCAGTATTGATATGGCGGTGAACAACCTCATCGAGATACTTCTTCAAATCAATCGAATTGACCAAATTCCCATTGTGACTTAATGATATTCCGTATGGTGAATTCACATAAAATGGTTGTGCTTCGCTTCCAGCACTTGAGCCAGCTGTAGGATATCGTAAATGACAAATACCCATATTTCCAACTAAATTAGACATTCTTTGTTGGGTGAACACATCCCGAGCCATACCATTACCTTTGCACTGATAAAACCTTCCTCTGGGACCACAGGTTACTATACCAGCAGCGTCTTGGCCTCTATGCTGTAGAAACATCGCACCTTCAAAAATCTCAGGAGCTGCAAAGGACTGCTGGTTCTCAAGAACAAGACCCAAGATACCGCACATTATATACCACTCAAAGAACTAAAATAAGATGTCGCGAACCAGCTCAGGTTTAAATAACGTTGATTAAGTATGAAATTTTTTTAAACACTGAAAAATTCATGATGAAAGAACTGCATGTAACCTCGCTTTCCACGATTTATCTTAACTTAATTACCAGAGTGTCTTGGTATTATTCGCATAGAACACTTCAAGTAAACAATAACCAGATAACTTGGACTCTGTCAAACTCGTACAAGACTAGAGCGAGACAAACCTAGTTTATAACATTCTTCATACTCACGCAAAAGCATTGATTTAGACGGCACAAACTACATCGTTACTACAATCACAAAGTTTATGTGAGACATAATTCACTATACTTCACCATATACCGATAAGGGGAATTTCAAGCCACGATAGTCCTTAGCATACTAACTTTCCCACTTTTTAGTTTAATTCATATTAATTTCTCTCCTCTTTTTTTTTTTTTTTTTTTTTTTTTTTTTTTTTTTTTTTTTTTTTTTTTTTTTTTTT
>JAJLZR010000045.1:0-68543 GCA_030572315.1 [Candida] glucosophila | reverse complement strand
GCTTAGATTAACCTTTAAAGTAACTACCAAATTCTCCCTAAAATCGCTTTTCTTTATTAAATACCCACACACACAAAAAAAAAAAAATCTTAAAAAAAAAAAATTTAATTACTGAAATTGTTGTGGCTGTTGATACTGCGGAAGAAACTGGGAATTTGGATGAGGGTAGCCATTAAATTGCGAAGGAAGTTGTTGGAAAGGGGGATAAACAGGATATTGCTGAGCTGAAAATGGAGGAACATTCATAGGTATTTGAGGTGGCATTTGTGATTGCAAATGTGGAGGTGGTTGTTGAACCTGAGACATAGGAGTATGGGGAGCAAAATGGGGATTCTGAATATCCTGCGCGGTTGGAATGCCTATTTTATTATGTGACTCTTGGAATTGATGAGTATGATTCAATTCAGGCACGTTATTGGTAGGAGCAGCTTTAGTAATAGTAGACAGATTACCTCTCTCATTCTGTTCTTCTTGAGCATTAGAAACATAAAGAGATTTATCAATGCTTGCTGGAATAGGCTTTATCTCCGTTCCTAACTCCTGTTCAATTTTGTATAGATTGTATCTATCATTCCAATTTAATAAATTAATAGCCAAACCCAAGTGACCGAATCTACCTGAACGACCTATTCTATGCAAATAAGTTTCGGCTGTTTTAGGAAAATCAAAATTAATAACCACATTGACGGCTTGAATGTCAATACCTCTAGTAAGCAAGTCAGAACAGACAAGCACACGAACCTTCCCTTGTCTAAACTCATGAAATACCTTGTTTCTGGCATTTTGAGGCATTTTCGCGTGCGAGTAGTAACAAGAGTAGCCAAGCTCCGTAATTTTTTTAGCCAAAAGTTCGACTCTATTCGTCGAGTTACAGAATATAATCGACTGGTTAATCTGAAGTTTGCTAAATAAAGTGTTCAAACAATGTAACTTCTGCTTTTCCTCAACAAAAGCGTAAAACTGAGAAACTCCTCTTAAAGTCAATTCATCCATCAAATTGATTTCATATGGCCTGTTCAAATGCTTGTCCATAAAAGCTTTGACGGCCAAAGGAAATGTTGCAGAAAACAATAAAGAGTGTCTGTTACGTGGAAAGAATGCTAAAATTTGCTCGATAATTCCTTTAAACTCTCTTGATAACATCTTATCGGCTTCATCCATTACAAATAAGGGACATTCTGATAAATCCGCAACATTTCTTGCGGCTAAATCAAGAACTCTACCTGGAGTACCCACCAAGACATGAACAGGATCATTTAACCTTAAAATATCATCTCTTAGAGATGTTCCTCCTGTTGTAACCATACATTGAGTTCCTAAATGTTTTCCTAGAGTTCTAACCACCTGCGATGTCTGTAATGCCAACTCTCTAGTTGGCACCAAAATTAGAGCTTGAATTTTATTAGACTTAGGTTTCAACTGTTGCAAAACAGGAATAACAAATGATGCGGTTTTACCAGTTCCATTTTTTGCCCTAGCCAAGATATCTCTTCCCGCAAGTGCCATAGGAATGGACTCCTCTTGTACAGGTGAGGGACTCTCAAAGCCAGCCTCAAAAATACCCATTAACAACTCTCTTTTTAAAGAAAAGTCCTCAAAAGTTTTACCCTTTGTATTTAAAACATCCTCTGTCTTTGGTCTACTATCTTTGTTTGGTATATTTAGTGTCGCCTTCCAATCTCTAAAACAAATTAGTATTTAATTTGATAAATTAAGCCATCTGCACATAATATTATTATATGCATTGACCGATATGCAAAGCACTTTTAAAATACTTACTGATCAGCCATTTTGAACACTATATGAACTCTGCTTCTCTCTGTCTCAATATGTATTCGCCTCTAAGGATAGTATAATACAAAATGTTGGAATGCACTAGAAATAGCAAAATAGTCTTAGCGAATAATTTATTATTTAATACCAGATTGATTTGATCCAACTTTTTATATACTCATATGTTTCTAACGTATTAATGAAACTTGATCGACAACGATGCAAAAAGAAAAATTAATCGTTAAATACACGACATCGTTACCCGTCAAATGTTGCTTCACTGTTTGTCGCTTAAGCCGAAGATAGTATCCCCATCAAAGACAAATATGGAACAGCTCTTGGGGGTTATTATGTTTTAGCGTTTTTAAATCCTTTCCTTCGAAAACAAGGGTTCTTTCATGTCTTTTTCTCTCTCCTGTTTGTTTTTTTTTTCTTTTTTTTTTTTAATATATTCTCTATAAAAATGCCCGGATTCATATACGGATATGTCAAATAATCTTATGTAAAGTCCACTTTTGTAAGAAAGAAACAAGGCAAAGCAAAAAGAAAAAGTTTAGAAAGAAAAGAAGAACGAAAATACTATTTAAAAAGCCGAGTTACGATCTAAGATTTCGTGTATTCTTTAAGATACTTTTAGAAGTGGTACAAATTTTTTTTTTTTTTTTTTTCCTACTGATCTACTCATATAAATTATATCTATAAATCATCGGTAGATTTTCCGTTCTTTGAGTACCAGGTATGAAGCTAACATCTGAGACCGTGGGAAGAATACAGCAAGATGCAACTTGCGTTAGGAATATTTGCATCCTAGCTCACGTAGATCACGGAAAAACGTCTTTGAGTGACTCACTTTTGGCCACTAATGGCATCATATCACCAAGAATGGCAGGGAAAATCAGGTATCTTGATTCAAGGGAAGACGAACAAACGAGAGGTATTACAATGGAATCTTCGGCAATATCATTATATTTCAAAGTTTTGCGACACAAAGAAAGTCAAAATACGGAAGAGAAGCCTAACATTAAAGAATATCTAATTAATTTAATCGACTCGCCTGGCCACATAGATTTTACGTCAGAAGTTTCGGCAGCATCTAGATTATGTGACGGAGCGGTTGTACTTGTTGATGTTGTTGAAGGAGTTTGTTCTCAAACGATTAACGTCTTAAGACAGTGTTGGGTAGATACTCTTACTCCAGTCTTAGTGTTGAATAAGATTGACAGACTTATATTTGAATTGAAGATGACACCTCTTGAAGCATACAATCACATGTCGAAAGTAATTGAGCAAGTCAATTCAGTTATTGGAACGTTTTACGCTGGAGAACGGATGGAAAATGATTTGAAGTGGAGAGAGAAAGGTGGAAAGGAAGAATACGAGGAGAGAGATGACGAGGATTTATACTTTGCACCTGAAAAAAATAATGTTATTTTTGCCTCTGCGACTGACTCCTGGGCTTTTTCTATAAGCACATTTGCAAAAATTTACCAATCGAAGCTAGGATTTTCTTATAATGTTTTGTCAAAAACGCTTTGGGGAGACTATTATTATGATAAAGCTAATCAGAAAATAATACCTGGTAAAAAGTTGAAGACTAATCAGAAAAATCTAAGACCTTTATTCGTGTCCTTTATTTTAGAGTCTATTTGGTCTATTTATCAATACTGTATAATTGAAAGGGATTTAGAAAAGCTAAACAAGATAATATCTAAAATAGATGCAAGCGTTAGTCCGAAGGACCTACATTCCAAGGATTACAAAAAGTTGTTGAGTATTATAATGTCCCAGTGGATTCCCGTCAGCCACGCAGTATTAGGGGCAGTAATCGAGTATTTTCCCAACCCAGTAGAGGCTCAAGAGAAAAGAGTAGAGATATTATTAAGAGAATGTGTTTATGATCATTTTCCTGGTAGTGTAAACAGATCAGATTTGGTTAGCCCGGAACTTGAAACATCCATGAAAACGTGTAATTCTCTGTCCCCTTACGCTATTGCTTACGTATCTAAAATGCTATCTGTTCCAGATGATGATATTCCTAAAGGAGATGAAGACAACTCGAGGAATACTCCAGAAGAAATAATGCAAAGAGGTCGAAGAGCAAGAGAATTGGCCCATAAAGCTTCCGATCAAGCAGCTTTTCAAACAATTTCTCAGAGTCACGAAAGTGAAGAATGGGAATTCGAGGAAGACGACTCCCAACTAGAACATCCCGAAGAAGATAAATCACAGGATTTAAAAGTGTGTGAAACCTTGCTCGCATTCACCAGAATTTACTCCGGGACTCTTTCTCGAGGCCAACTCGTCACTGTCGTTGGGCCTAAATTTGATGCGACATTGCCTATTGACCACCCTGATAATGCCCAGCAAATTTCGCGGGATATTCCTATCACGGACTTATATATAATCATGGGGCGGGACTTTGTGAGAGTAGATAAAGTTTCCGCCGGAAATATTGCTGCTATTAGAGGACTCGATGGTGTTATAATCAAGAATGGCACCATATGTACTAACATACTGGATAAAGGCTACATCAATCTTGCTGCGACTACAACTTTAGTTCACAACAAACCTATTATGCAAATTGCTATTGAGCCGACAAATCCTATGAAATTAGATTTGTTACACCAGGGTTTAGATTTACTTGCTAAATCTGATCCTGTTTTTCAGTGGTACATTGATGATGAATCTGGCGAATTGATAATTTGTGTTGCTGGTGAGTTACATCTCGAGCGAATATTGAAAGACCTTGAAGATAGGTTCGCTAAGGGTTGTGAAACGGTCGTAAAAGAACCCGTTATTCCTTTTAGGGAAGGACTTTCGCATAACCAAGTTCCTGAGATGGAAATTTCAAAGGTGATAGAAGGCTTAGAAATGGAAGGCTTGGATTTGTGCATGCAGGTTTATCCATTGCCGCAAGAAGTTACCAAATGCCTTACCGATAACGAATCAGCTCTTGACCTCATTGTGCGACAAAGGCAGAAGGTATCCGACGATTCTGAAGGTACTTTGGTGAATGACTTTAAACGTAGCTTGACTAATGCATTTGAATCGTCTAGTGAAAAAATCTTAACAGAGGCTAATTTCGCCTCAATCGAGGAGCTATTAGAAAATATAGTAAGCTTTGGTCCTAGACGCATTGGTCCAAACATATTGGTAGAGAGTAAATCTAATGGAAAACAATGCAGACGTTTCTTTGATCGGCTTTCTGATTCAGAAGGTAAGTTTGAATATGAGGGTAGCGTATTAAATGGATTCGAACTAGCAACAAATGAAGGGCCATTGGCGGCTGAGCCGATGCAGGGTGTACTCGTAATGCTTGAAAGAAGTGCCACGTACAAAGATCAAGATGACTTGGACACTACAGTAGTGAATTATTCTGGAAAAGTGATCACTTATTCTCGAGATTTGATATACAAGGCCTTTCTAGCAAAATCTCCTAGACTTCTTTTAGCAATGTATACATGTGATATCCAGGCCTATCCAGATGTTTTGGGTAAGGTGTATGCAGTAGTACAAAAAAGGGGTGGGTCTGTGATTTCAGAAGAAATGAAAGAGGGTACGCCTTTTTTCACTATAGAGGCAAGAATTCCTGTTGTGGAAGCTTTTGGATTTTCTGAAGATATTAGAAAGAAGACCTCGGGCTCAGCTACGCCACAATTAATCTTTGATGGCTATGACCTTCTTGACATAGACCCATTTTGGATGCCAACGACCAAGGAAGAGTTGGAAGATTTGGGCGAGTATGAAGAAAGGGAAAATATAGCGAGAAAATATAAGAATGACATTAGAAGAAGAAAAGGGTTGTTTGTTGAAGAGAAAGTAATACAAAATGCTGAAAAACAAAGAACCCTAAAAAAAGACTAATATATATATATATTTTTTTTCATTATTTAGCAATTGTACATGCTATCCCTTGGACATAGGAAAGCTTATTCCTTTGTTATATGGCATTAGCTGTTGCTATATTCTAAATAATGAATAGGAAAGAGTGTCCGTTAGAAGCCAAAGTAATCAAAGCAAAAACTATGAATAAATTGCATTTTTCTTCTTTTTAACACAAATGAAAGTCATACATTGTCTAGCATGTTCAACTGCTCTTTGCAATTCATGCTGTCTTTCTGAGGACCAGATTTCATCCTTCTGTAAAGTCGCACATTCACGCTTGATTCTTTGCAAGCGTATCATTTTGTTCTTGTTTCCCAGAGGAGTACATACAATAAATGCTGATGATTCAGGCAATCCTGAGTAAATTTCTTCGAGTTTTCTATTAATCTTTCGTAAATAAAAGTCCTTATCACAACGAATTTCCTCAGACTGTTCGCTGGTTTTATCGCTGCACAAGTCATTTTCTGGATACAGAGAGCGGCCGAATTCTAATTCTCGCAACGTTAACATTATAAAATCTTTGCCCCTTGCATTTTCTAAAATTGATGACACTGCCTCTTCGTCATTTCTAACTCTTATATATTGTGAAAATGGATCATACGCTTTCTTTAAGTAACCTCTAGGAAATGCGTAGTCAATAATAAGCGAATTAATTGGATACTTTTCAGACGCGGCAATCTGATTACCCTCTACTGGCAACCAGTTGAGATATCTTTGAAGTTCAATTTCATTAAAATTCCTCCCAAAGTGCATACCACGTGCAAGTTTTAGCTTGACTAGGTCGAGACATGCCTGAGCATCCTCAACAGAGGAGTGACCATTTTCTCCATGCTGTATGACTCTCCCTAAAAATTCTTGCGTTAGCCACTTTAATGCAGGCCTTGAAGGAGGACCTCTGGGGTGCTCGTATAATAGAGATGTATCAATAACATTCGGGTGCTTTAACCTTAAAACTTTCAAGTCTGAATCAAGTGAATGTCCGATCAAGATATCATTTACACTTATTATCTTCAATATTTCTTCCTGAACGTCATCTAACGTTTTGGTGATTCCAGACAACTTTGATTCGGTGATTCCAGAATATTTTGTAACGTAATCGGTAATCTTTTCGCTAGGCTTCACTAGACTATCTATTATAACTTCATTTTCATAGTTTATCAAAGAAATCCTAGTTAAAACTTTGTCAGCCTCTGCTTTACAAAATTCACAATCTAAAGAATAAATATTAACATTATCATGCCCCAAGTTTTTTGTTTCTACCCATTTTTGATCGAAATCTTTTTCAGAAGAATCCAAAAAATGAGAGTGAACTGGAAAATTATAATAAAATATCTCCTCTTTTGATAAAGTAAGCATATCCAATGTTAACTTAATTTCTTGGTCTTCCGAAAGCATATTTTTTTTCTCCCTCTTCGACAATGGAACGTGTCTCAACATGTATGACGACAGAAATAATGTTTCTTTACTACCTGGTGCAATTGACTGAATAAGATGACTAAAATTGTTGAAAAAAAAGGATAAAGTTTCGACTCTTGGTATATCTGACATCGAAATTGCAGGGCCCTTGTTCTTACTCGTCGAGTCGTTTTCAATGAAGTCGTCTGTATATAGGCTCGGAATGAAACAAACAGTAACATTATTGATATTTTTTCGAGCTTTTACTTGAAAAGAAGATCCTTCACTAGTTTTGCGGCCAAAAATATGCAATATTAAATTTCTGATGATGCTAAGATTTAGCCTTTTACTCGTCTGTAAATTAGGAGAAGTCCCGAAGGTAATATCAGGCTCTTCTCGTGCCTTCTTCATCTTCTTCTTGTGAGGCTTCAATGAATCTCTACCCGCGTCAGAATTGGTATCAGTCAATTTAGTCGACTGAGAGCTTCTTTCTTTATAACCCTTTCTCGGTAAGAAATCATTCTCTTGCTGCTCACCCTGTCCCAGGGTTCCATTTAATAGAGTCCCTCTTTCAGTATATTTCTCACCTCCTGGATGACCCATCACTCAGTAAAAGAAAATCTGCAGTCAGACTTTCTCAAGAGAGACCCGAAGAACTACCTTAAACTGCTTTAGATCCATCTCACTTCATTATTTACCTATATGCAGTATGCTAATTATACTACGGAGTTATTGCGTTCTCTAACATGGAAGAAAAGGAAAGATTTTGTAGCCCCCTTCCTTCAGAGACATCTTTTGTAGAGTCTTCTTTCGAGTTTTCCGGGCAGAGGATATTCAGAATAATAGACGGTTCAAGCTGTTTATCTTTGCCCTGTAAAAATGCATCTATGCAACTATTGAGTCTATTGAATTCGACTTCGTTATCAAGCAAAATAGTGTTTGAACCTTCAGCAGTTTCTATAATGGTTGATTCGGATAATATTTTAATTTTTTGCCATGAATCCCAACCACTGGGTATCCATAGTCTAATTCTTTCCTCGCTGTCTTTATTGTTGTAAATAGGCTTAGGTGCTAATGTACCACTGAGAGAGCCGCTGGAAACAACTGAGGGGGCTACACTTCTCAAAAAATCGACAAATACATGAGGGTTCGAGACTAAAGTCATAGTATCATTTACAACCGCTAAAGATCCACCAATCTTAAGTGTAATCAAACGAAGAATTTGTTCGAATGAAGTTCTGTAGAGTTCCAGAATCTCCTCTTGGAAATTTGAAGAGTTCATAATAATTAGAGTTTCAAAAGCAAGAGACCTGTCACCGTGTCCAACAGGAGGAGCCAACTTCGAGTCACTCTTGTCTTCGAAATTAGCCCTTCCTCGCCTGTGTAAGTAATAGTGATATTTTGATGCGTAATTTTCTTCGTTTCCGTCAAAGACCCTATTTTTACTAATTCCATAAAGCATTCTTACAGTTTGTAATAACGAAGGCCAATTGTAAAAAATGATAACTATGCCTATCTTATGACTCGTCTTCGTAGTAAGATACGTATTCAAATATTTTTCAAATGTTATTATATTACTGATAAGAAAAATATCTTCCACCAGGGTATACAAGTATTGGATAGACAGCTTTAGGCTTCCATTTAGAACAAAAATGGTCCTTCTAGAAACCTCGGAAGACTCTGGCATAAAATGATCCATTACTATGCTCGTGTTTAAGTAATTGAATAAGCGCGAAGATTTTCCTTTTTGTGCATATTTGTTCTTGTAAGTGGCACATCGTAAATTAAATTTAGTTTAGACTTTTGTATATAAGTTTTCACATATTGTAGCATGGAGGAATCAGAAGCAAAAAGTGAGGAGCAAGCTTCGGTGCAAAATGGCCGCAAGAATGTGCAGATTAATAGCTCTTTTTCAGGTGTACCCAATGAGGAGTTGATCAATGATATATTTCAAGAAGGGGGAACGGAACATGCTGATGATGCAGTGGACTACGAAGACATAGATGAATTAGCTGATGACGTTGAAGGAGAGAAACACAGACGGCTTGATGCAAGAGAGGTTCCAAAATCTGTATCGCCGATACCGAATCAAGAGAATATGGAGAAAGATGCGGAAAAGGGGTTCGATGATATCTTTGGTAGCGATAATAAGGGCGAGGAGATAGAAAATCTTGGGATTGAAGACAATGATTTGATGTATAATAACTTAGAAAACAACGAAAACTTTTTGGGTGAAGGAGACGATTTACATCACTTTGATATGGGTCACGTCTTCGAAGACAACGATCAAAAGCAGCAGACATCTGAAGATACGATTCACCAGAAAAGAACCTCTAGCATGGAAGAGGATGGGAAGGAAATAGAAAAAAGAGAAAGGAAACTACGTAAAAGACAGAAATTAGAAACAATAGTGAAAAAACTAGAGGGAAAACGCATAAGGAACAATCTTATTTACTATTTTCCTGATTTCGATCGAACGAAACCTTATAACAACCATCTTTTATTTCTAGTAGCACCAAAGTATTATTCGTATTTGAGGCCACCGATATCAGTCAGACACAATGTTAAGTCTTTAATTCCAAAAAAGGTTTCCTTAGATGTCGACATTGATCAAAAGAAACTCTTTAAGTCAAAAAAGCCTATTTCTCATAATTTACATGGGGAAAAAAATGTCACAAGGGTAGCATTAGATGAAGGGCAAATTGTGCAAGAGATTCAAAAAAATAAGGAGCTCCATAAACAGAATTTAATGTTGCTTCCATATTTAAACCAAGATGCGGCAAATGATGACAAATTTAGTAACTTTGCTAAGGATTTGGTTTTAGCTGCTTCATTTTGGGATGACGACAAAATAATAAATGCCGATGAGGATGATACAGAAACTAAGATAACACAGAAACTTGAAAAGATTCCATTTACCGAAGAGCGCATCCCAGAGGATGACGAAAATATCTTTAATGGTCAAATATCGGATGACATGATTAAATTGAATATGAACGATCCTAATTTGTTGTTCGTTCCAGGTACTAAAAAAGAAAAAAATCAAGGTAAGGCATTTATTCCTCACAATGATTTCTTGCTCGACATGAAGTTCAATATTTCGAATGACAAGGAATATGAGGTCTTGAAGAATAATTATGTCACTAAAGTTCGAAGCCAGTTGAGTAATCTAAACATAGAACATACATCTCCTGCGATGAGGCTACAAGCACCTTATTACAAGGTGAAACTAAATAAGCAAGAGAGTAGGTCTTTCCATAGACCTTTTTTTAATGTTAGACCTGGAACGCTCATCAACTTTAGTAAACTCAAGCAGCGGAAGAAGAAGAAGGATCGTGGTAAATCGACACATGATTTGTTTGGGAAGTCTTCTGATTTAACTCTATCCGACAGTGGCACACTTGTAGGCATGGAGTATGCAGAAGAATATCCTCAAATATTGTCAAACTTTGGTATGGGTTCTAAGTTGATAAACTATTATCGAAAAGAAAAAGATGACGATAACTCAAGACCGAAAGCACAGTTAGGGGAGACCCATGTGCTTGGAGTAGAAGACAAGTCTCCTTTTTGGAACTATGGCTTTGTTGAAAAAGGTAATTTTGTACCTACTTTGTACAATAATATGATTCGTGCTCCTGTATTTAAGCAGGATGAAAACAAAACTACGTTCTTACTTTTACGGTCACAAGGTGCCGGGAGCCACCAGAGATACTTTTTGAGAAATATCGATCACTTGTTTACTGTGGGTCAAACATTTCCAGCCGTAGAAGTACCCGCTCCTCATTCTAGAAAGGTAACTAATACATCTAAGAATAGACTTAAAATGATCATTTTTAGAGTTATGAACATGCATAATGAGTCACGCATAGCAGTTAAAGATTTCTCGCATCATTTTCCCGATCAGAATGACATGCAAAACCGCCAGAGACTTAAGGAGTTTATGGAGTATCAGCGACAAGGTGAAGACCAGGGCTACTGGAAGATAAAAAATACTGATGTCGTTCCATCTGAGGACGAGATTAAGTCTTTGATCACTCCTGAAGATGTCGCTTTATTGGATAGCATGCAGCACGGCCAACAGGCATTAGATGATCTCATATATATGTCAGGAACGGACCCTAGAAAAGAAGAGGGTAAAACCAGAAAAAAATCTGACTTGGAGCAGGAAAAAACTGAGAGAAAGGAGGAAGAAAAAAAGGGCAAAACTAAAAACAAGGAAAAGGACAGTGACAGAGATAAAGATGTAGTTGAAGCTGACATTGAGGAGGAGCTAGCGCCTTGGAACACCACGCGCAATTTCGTGAATGCTAATCAAACAAAGACGATGCTTCAGCTTAATGGCGAGGGTGATCCTACTGGCATTGGTTTAGGGTTTTCGTTTTTGAGAGCAACGCAAAAGAATACTTTCAGTCCTTTGTTTGCTCCAGCAGTTGAGAATATTCCTAAAAATAGTACCGCAACTTACCACCAAAAGCTCTATGAAGAGGAGATTGCAAGGATATGGTATGCTCAGAGACATTCTTTAACGGTTGAAAATCAGGAAAATCACAGCTTAAAAGACATTTATGATGAGTATCTACCAGCAAATCACATGAATGTGGTAGGTAATAAGACACGAAGAGAAAGAGATTTCTTGCTTGACGAAGAAACAGGATCTACTGATAATAAGGTTCTCAGAATTACTCGAATGTTTCGTGACGAGAATAACGTTGTCCAGAGAAGTGTGGAATCCGTTAGCGACCCTCATTTAATTAGGGCTTATTTGAAGCGGAAAAAACAAAATGAAGATGAAATGTTGAATAATGCAGAGGTGAATGATCTTATTCCGACTAATGACAAGGAACTTAATAAGATTCGCCGCAGGGCCTTGGAAGAAAAATTGGCTAGTTTGGAGAAAAAAGCAAAACTGGGAAGAGGAAGGAAATTCTCAAAGGATTCACTTCAAAGTGCTTTAAAAGCCGGAGGAACTCTTGTAGAGCCAAACACAGTGCAACTTCCAGACGGATCATATACAGTCGGTGGAAAAGGCGTAGGTAAAGGGAAAAGTAAAACACGCCGCTGTGCTTCATGCGGTGCATATGGTCATATAAAATCGCTGAGGTCATGTCCATTTTTCAGTCAAGGGAATCATGATGAGCAAATGGTCGAAGGAGAATCTCCTCAGTCGCCTGCTACGCCAACCTCACAAATGTAAATTTATGCTAGATTAGTAAATTAAAGCCAAAAGCATGTATACGAATATAGGTAATAAAAATACAGAGACAATACAACAAAACAGGCTAAAGCTATAATTAGTCAACGAAATTTATTGATACTTAATTTTAGAATATATGTAGAATAATGCTTAACGATTAACGTTTTGCATCAAACATCACCTGATGAATTGATCACCTGAATGTTTTTTTTTTTTTTTGTTTCTGCGAACCTTTCAACTTTTGGTTTCACTTTATGCTTAAGCTTCACACATTAACTTTTTTGTCATCTGGCAAATGCTCATTATTGACGCTGAATATTTTAGGGAATGCTGATGCCTGATAGTATCGAGTAGCCATCCAAACAGTCAAGCCAGCGTATGCTAAACCACCAGCCAACATGGCATTCTTTGGACTTTTCATTAACGATGATGAAATCATGATGCCTCAAAATGTTAACAATCTTAAGCTATCAAATAAAAAGTAAAATTGTATATGTAGAAAACCTGTGGACTTCTACCCTCATAAATCTGGTCCTTTTATAGTAGACTTTTCCCCGTAAACAAATGATCAAAAAATGAGGAGAGCCATGCATATCATCACGTTATCATGTCGCACAACCTGACTCCAAACTTTTTATCTTAGCAATGGTAAAAATTGGCCAATGATTAGCATTGGAATGTCGAATATGTCTC
Organism: [Candida] glucosophila; assembly: GCA_030572315.1. NCBI lineage: Eukaryota > Fungi > Ascomycota > Pichiomycetes > Serinales > Debaryomycetaceae > [Candida] glucosophila. The sequence goes on along the minus strand of JAJLZR010000045.1, from coordinate 55,603 downwards.
TCTTGACAGTCCATACCGAGCAAAACTCCAGATATTCAGATGTATGTTTGGTTAACAAATCATCAGCTGATGCATGAGCGTTATTTTTAAATTTTTTTAGGCGGCATCTTGTAACGATACTCAGATGTAAATTACCAACAGCAATAGACTTAAATAGAGTAAAGTAATCCACAATAGACTGATCTTCATACATTAATTCCATAATAAAAGTGCGTCTATGTAATATACTAGAGCGCTCGAGTCCCAAGATTCGGAGAAGGTCGTTTGATATAGAAACTATTTCCCCAGTTCGACGCCATATTATTGTCGGAGAAGGGTTGAGACGCAGAAGATTCTCGCAATCGATTAATGATCTTTGCAACATCATTTCTAGAAATAAAATATCGTGAGGTCTAACCAAATTCTTATGAGCAGAAATGAAACTAGGTCGATAGCTAGCTATCAACTTGAGAATGGATAAGAAGTCTCTTCTTTTACTTTGTTTTTCTTGTTCAGATAAAAAATTACCCAGAAACCTCTTTTTCAAAAAATTTGTCAACTCATGATAAGACTTAAGATAATCAAAGTCTGCGGATCGCTGACCGTATATGTCGTAAACAGACTGAAGTACGTAGCTTGATGCTAATGGAGAAACATATGCACCGGCCTTCGTTTTTCCTTTTTCATCGCTAGGTAATCCATGATTTTCTTCTTCTGAAGGACCTTTTTCTGAATTCTCTAAAAACCCAAGAGAAATAAAAGGCCTTTGTCTTCTATTAGACATATTGGCTTTCACATCCTCAAGATTTTGTGCCGAATAATTGTCTTTGATGAAACCACTATCTAAGTGAGAAACATCATGCTCCTTACTATCAAGAATCCCAGAGGTGTTAGCAGAAGAAGGGGAAGAGGGCATAGATTGTAAAATAAGCTCGCCTAGCATGCGATATTCCTGGTCTAGAAAATTAGAATTAAAATTGCTAGTTGAGCTTGGAAACCCTTCGTCATGTTTTTCATGTATTTCCGTCTGCACATCATTTGTAACATTTCTACCATGCAACATCGCATCCCCGTATGCTAGTCGATTTAATACGTCAACAGTTGTGTCAAGCATGTCGCCCATATCTAGACGAGGATATAACTCAATTGGCTCATTGCAGTTTATCGTCCGTGACGATCCTTCGTATTCGGCCTCGAAAAACTTCTGAAGTCCCTCAATCTCCGGGGAATGTTGGTAATTCCGATAATCCTGTGGTCCCTGATTATTATTTGAACTTACGTTTGAAAATATCTCTTTTTTATCTTCATTTGCCTCATCTAAATATTTGGCTTTCTTTCTCTCCACATCACGACACTGGTAGCCCAAGTCTCTTTTCACACAATTTTTACAAGGTCGCTCATGGGAACACTGCAAGTGCTTTTCATGGCAGAAAACGCAAGCTCTGGTCGTCGGTCTTCTATTCAATTTTTGGTCTTCGCTAAGTCGCTTTGTCATATTATCCAAGGACAAACGAAGCTTTTATAATCCCCACGTTCTGCTCAACGCTTAAAGGTTCGTGAACTTGAAATTTTCAGAAACCTAAATGTGCAGGCCGGTTTCCTAAGTCCATTCTGCTATAGACATTGTGCTCTACTACTAGAAGGTCACTTGACAGATTAATACTTCATCAGAAATGATAATTGGCGAAGGCAGTTTGTAGAAGTAAATATAATTTTTTTTCTAGAAAGAGGCGATCTTTGTATTCGAAACTAGATGACAATCCGTTACATGATGTCCGATGTAGAGAACAGAGAAAGGCTAGTTGTGAAATTTCTCTTCAATTAGACTAGTTGGGAATTTTCTTATCATGAAGTTTAGCCTTAATAGATTTGCAAAAGTTTACGGAAGTCTTCAATCTCTATTGCATTTTTAAATAGTAAGAGTTATGATACCGTCAGAAAATTTGTAAGCTAAAATATTTTACTTAAATAGTAGCGTGGGGTAATCAACGTTCATTCGTGGTCAACGAACAACCAAGAAGTATACTGAATTCTTTCAAGTATGGGAGAGTAATTACGCAGTTTCTGAGTTTTACCCTCATAAAGACATGGTCATACTTATGATATGTTTGAGCATTAATACCATCTTGATGGCTTTTTATTAGTCGTTTAAAGGAGGCCTTGACAAGCGAGCTAGTAATAAAGTTAGTAGAACGAATGGTTAGGACAGGATAATTCATTTGTGGTGAGAGTGAATACACGGCGGCATATATCAAAGGTTCGTCAGTTGAGGTGCTATCGAAAACTAGAAGGTCAGGAGTAATTGAGAACACCTGAACATTTCATAATGATCGTTTTCCAAAACTCTTAGTAATGATCAAAAGTTCTATATTAGCTGACGAGTTTCCCTTTGCCATGATAGATTTGTAAAGTAGAGTAAAGTAGGACAGGTTGCTGTTTTTGTTTCTGAGGCTCGAGGGTACAGCTCAGCCCACATATCAAAGGAATTCATTGCCTTTAGGATATCAAGCTGCTGCTGTGTCAGAACGAAAACGAAGGGAAGAAAATTTCATGAGAAAGCTTGTAACTGAAGAAATTAGCTACGAAATAGAGGCTACTGGATTAGCAGTTTTGGTGATGTATTGAAGAGGAATGCAGAGGTGTTCGTCCATACTGCTTCTCGTGTTATTGTGGATATTGATAATCCTGGGTCAATACCGGTTGTCAATGGAACAAAAAAAACCTTATTTGCTAATAAGGGACATGGTGTCTTTATTGAGCGCGTTCTTGTAACATCTTCAATCGGTACGATGTTGAATTCGTTAGGAAGTACTTTACTGGAGTATACCTTTCACTGAAAGCGCCCTGAAAACCGTGACGCATAGATTGTTAACCAAGCTGCGTTCGTAGGATTTTTTTTTTTTGAGGTTTTAACAAAAAATGCGGTAAGGGATTTCGTAGAGCATAAAAAGCCTTCTTTCTTGTGTGAACATTGAAGATGCAGCTGACTTTTAATGTTTCTATCGGTCTCCTGTTTCCTGTATTCATACCGAAAGCAGAGGAATACATTAATGTGTTGGCTGTCATCCTTTTATTGATGGCAGACATTTACCAAAGGCGCATATATATGTACTTTTGAAGATGGAGATGTCGATCATCAGCGGCTACTTCTTTGCAAGGATTGGAGGCCTCAAAAATTTTGGACATATTACATGACAATTTTTCCTCAAATTTCTGGAAAGCTGTTTCCTGGGCAATATGAACCAAATTGTCACAGCGATAATTCTAGAACAAGAATTACTTTGGGCTTTAAGTTCATTGATTGAAAGACAGGGTGTTGTCCGACTCGTAACCAATATTTAAATATGGAACCTCAATATTGATGACTTAACGTTGCTATTCGTATATACTGCTGAGCGCATTATTTCTAGTGATGAAAATGATTCCAAACGTAATGAGGTATCTAGATAGTACGCCTAAGGCGTACATCCCCGTTCAGCTTGTGATGATCAAGAAGACTTTTCCACAATTGAAATATGGCCTGCTAGTGACGAAGACCCGATTTTATCAAATTGTAAGTGCTGTTAGTTGATCCTGGTGGGTCAAAGTTATTGAGGTTTACAAAATTAGTGGAGCCGGTGAACGAGTACGACAACAGCGTGACGCATACGAAAGGGGTTGCTATCTTGGAGTGATAAAGAAGGCCGAAAGCGAAAAGATATATAACCAGGGTCGCTTTTTTTTTTTTTTTTTTTAAAAAAAAACTAAAAAGCCTTCCATATTCAATTTTTTAAGAGTTAGCTCTGAGCGAACTTTAGGTTATTGCCAACCAGTGGCTTTTACATTTACTTGGATAATCTTTTTTTTTTTTCTCTTTTTTTTTTTTTAGTCGCTGAAAGGGCAACCACCGCAGCCGATGTTATACGAAAAAATAATTACAATTGATTTATATTTCTAGTCTGGTTCAAGATTTCTGTATATATCATGGATAAAAACTAAGTATTTTGATTTCTTGCTACAACTACGTGCGCGGGCTCTAATTGGTTGTATGCAATCATGGAGAGATCTCCGTTCCACAAAAGAAAGGTACCTTACAGTACATTATTCTATTCTTATTGAATTGATTTTTCAATTAATAATTCGATTACTTACACTCAGTTTAGTTATCGCAAGTGTACCCCTTTAACTATCGTGAAATCGTCAAAAGGACTATAGAGCTGCAAGAATAATAGCTTTATACTCCACCAGAAGTTATAAGGATTAAAGTATATTTGGAGACGATTTGGCCTTAAGGGTGAAGTAAGATGTACACTAGAGAAATTAAAGGTGAAGATTTTACATACAAGGACGCATTAGATTTCTCTTCTGTGTTCTGCGTTGCTTTTCGTAATGACGTTGGATGCTACGTGAATAGTCCCCTGCAGTACATCTTCAAAGGTGATGTCCTAGGTAGAATTCTTTGTGTGCCAGACGCCAGCGACAGGCTTCGGGAATTCGTATCCAAGGCGGTCGCCTTAAAAAGAACTATCGAACAGTATGCTTGGACTTTTTATAGGTTTCATGGTCAACCGGGAACTCGTATTTTCATTCGTTATGAAGGTGACGAAGATGAACACCCTGGATTGCCTGTGGCAATCTCCTCGTGGCGTTGCCCTTATGTGCATATCCCACCTCTCACTTTGTCTCAGAAGGTGTGGGGCTTCATTCGTAAATGGCGGGCAATTTTCCACCAGTATGCTTACAAATTGACTCACGGTTTTCATAATCCTGCCATGAATAGTACGGCGCGCTCCATATTTAGCAAGTCTCATAATGTGTCAGGAATTGGTTCTACCCCTGAAAATAACTCAAAACTTGAGAACATGTCACCCAAAGAGCGTATTTCCTGTTTGTATACGCGGAAATATTGCGAAGAACTCTTGGTCTTCGCATGTGGTAAACCGGGTAGGGGAATTGGATCACGGTTTTTCGATGAAACTTTGGGTAAAATCGAGCGTAGTCTTAAACCTGTGCGTATCGGGGAGGAACCTGATTTATCGCCCCCCAAGATAGTTATTTTGGCCTCTGATGAGGGTCGTGTATTGTATTCGAAGTTTGGGTTCCAATTCTATAATCAATACAAATGGCCCGTGGAGGGCGATTCTCACGGGTTCAGTCACACATATTTGTACAAAAATTACTAAGGATAGGTTAAGTGAAAAACGGGATTGTGTTCGAATCCAAGAATCCTTTGTACTTGCACGTCTACGAGTTGCCTACGAGTTACCCTGCAACTCCTTTTCAAGTCCACGTTCGTAGGTTTCCGAGGTATATGTTGCCGAGATTCGAGGTTTAATGTGTTTCTTGTTGTCAAGGATATTGGAATGTCATTTTTTCTGGTCTTCCTATAAATACGAGCCCGAGTACAGTTTTACAAATTAGGGTATCTCTGTGATTCGATTGAACCAGAAGAGAGGTCATGTGGATGAATATGACTAATTGCTGATCTTCTAATGGCAAAGAGAAGGTGAGAAGAGACAGATCTAATTCGAATCAAATTTCATTTTTTTGTCTTGCAAATCGACAGAGGATAGAGGTTACATCGATAGAGGATAGAAGTTTTTACAAGCGTGAATCCTCCTCGTGCATAATTTTTCAAGTTAAAATTTAGCAACATGACCTGGCAATCATAGCATTTTTCATAATCACGAAAGTAGTAAAAGGTACTTATGTTTAGAAATTTCAAGTACAACGGTTAAAGGCATCGCAAAAATAAGTTAAGCAAATTTCTGTTCTAATTCCTTACTGAGATTTATTGTTTTTTTGAAATTTCATGTTATCGTTTTAGTAGTCTACTTCATATCACATGTACGTCGGCATACAAAGGGGTCAAAAAGCGAGGAAAGCTTTGGCAAGTCTGATTCTGACGCAAATTAATGCCCTCAAGCAATATACATTCGGTAGCTGAAAAAAAAGAAAAAAAAAAAAAAAAAACTCCGAAGATCAAAACGGAAAAATATACTTTTGGCACCTGCTTGATCCTGCACGAACATACGTCTAAGATGATGCGGTCTCATCTCAAAGATATGGTAAAATTTCTTTTTTTTTTTTTTGCAGCTAAAGCATAAGGGTCTCACCAACTAGCAAGCAACTCAGTGAAGGTTTCAAGAAGGTAGATTCTACCTGTCAGGGCGGTGGTTTTTCCCTTTTTTTAAATTAATAAGGGAAGTATTAGTAAGCATGTTCACGAAACTGCTTAGTAATTGTAACACTGTCCTATATAAAGATAGGACGATTTGTTAAATCTAATTCTAATTTTGACAGCGATCTTTTTCTTAAAATGGGAGGAAGTGTTTTTGTATCCGGAGCAACGGGCTATATAGCAGTGCATACGGCAAAGGAATTAATCGAAAGAGGATATCACGTAATTGGCAGTGTAAGAACGGAACAAAAAGGAGAAAATTTGAAAAGAAAACTTGGAGCCCAAAATTTTGACTATGAAATAGTGGGAGATATTTCTAGAGAGGGTTCTTTTGATGAAGCATTGAAAAAGCATCCAGAAGTGAGCGTATTTCTACACATTGCTTCTCCTGTCACTATGACTATTGAAGATCCTGAGAAAGACTTATACGTACCTGCTATCAATGGAACAAAAAATGCCTTACTGGCCGTTAAGAGGCATGGAAAAAATATTAAGCAAGTTGTTGTAACTTCATCATTGGCAGCAATGTGGAATAGTTTAGAAAAATATGATTCCAGCAGACCTTTAAGTGAAAATGTCTGGAACACATTAACACCTGAGCAGGCTGCTAGAGATCCAATGCTATGTTACACCGTTTCCAAAGCATTAGCAGAAAAGGCAGTATGGGATTTCGTGGAACAAGAAAAACCTTCTTTCGGAGTTAATACAGTTAATCCTTCTTTTGTTTTTGGTCCACAAGCTTTTGATGAAGACGCAGTTGGTGATGTTAATTTTTCTGCAGATCTTCTTGCATCTTTATTTAAACTGAAACCGGATGATTCTGTTAGTGGTGAGGCAAAACCCTTTATCGACGTAAGGGACATAGCAAAGGCTCATATATATGCCTTTGAAAAAGGATTTAATGGCCAAAGATTGCTTGTTTCGGAAGAGAGTTGGAGCCCCCAGAAGGTTTTAGATATCTTGCACGAGAACTATCCCCAGGTACAGGGTAAGTTAGCAAGGGGCGATCCCGGTAAATATGAGACCGAAGATAATGTAGAAAATTCGAAGACAAAAAGTCTTTTGGGCTTTAAATTTATTGATCTTAAGACAAGTGTTGTCGATTCTTATAATCAATACTTGAAGATGAATCCTCAGTGAGATAATGGCATTGTGTGCGCTAAATATGGATTCATGCTAAAAGGTACAGTTACAAGGCACTTCGATTGTCTTTTTATGAATCAAATAACTCAACTTATGAGTATGTTTATTACCTATATAGACTTTAGATAACTTATGGTGAAATTAGAAATGATTGAAAGGTGATATATGATAGATTTGCTTAGAAAGTTTATTTCATGATTATGTGCGTAGGTATCATCTTCGTCAATTTCCCAATTAAAGATTATTTAGATACAGCAGCCTTGGTATAATTAACATAAGGAATTCCTAAAATGAAAAGTGTACTATGTTTGAAATGTAAAAATTTATTGATATAATGGCCCTAAATATACATTATCATCGAGTTCGTCTTTAAAGTTAATTAAAAAGCTTTAAAAAAAAAAAAAATCGTAAATTATCCTTCAACCTGTCTTTTATTAATTAAATGTTACAAGTGAAAAAGGCCCCTTCCTCATTTTCAAAAATCATTAGAAGTAAACCTCGAATTTTTCCTTATCAAATGCCCATACTTGAAGAATACAAAAGGAACTGGTATAAGAATAACACCAATGCAACCCAACAAAGTTCCAGCCCATTTTACGTGCAAATTCATAAACATCGGATAAGCGAATAAAGGAAACACGGCACCGCAAATTGATCTTAAAATTGAGTTCGCGGCCACAGCGGATGCTGCATATTTTAGATAACAATCAACAAGATAATTTATACAAGATTGAAAGATTGAAACCAAACCAAAGCCTACGAACAGGACGCCCACAGTAGGAACCATCCAATGAACACTGTCGGGAAAATCACCACCCCAACATAACCAAAAGAGTCCACCAGCAAAAAAGAAGGAGCCTACCATCATACCGAGAAGTCGTCCTTCTGGTATTGGTCTTCCGTGTGAAAGCATCATTTTTCTATACTTCATGTCACAAAGAATACACATAACACAACCAAGAGAGCTCCCAATTAACATGGAGAGATAAGGAAGCTCGGCTACACCTTCGACGAACCTGTAGTTCTTTCCAAAGATTATAGGCATAGCTGTCAAAAGCATATAAAGAAGTCCATAAATAAAAGCAGCATAAATGGAAATCAACAACAAAATTGGTTCAGTGAAAAGCATGTAAACTGGTCTACCTATGCTTCTTACAAAAATGTCCTTTACTGTGACCTGATCCTCTTCCTGTGGTGCCACTATGGCCCAATTACCTGTCATATTTCTAAGCATTTTTGCTTTTTGTTTAAGGACCACAGGAGGGTAGCTTTCTTGATAGACAAAAGTAAGAAGGATTAAGGCAATGCTTCCCAAGATCCCACACCAGTAAGAAGTCCATCTCCAACCAAAGCGGGCACTTTTAACAGTAAACCCACCGAATATAGGACCCAACATTGGCCCCCCGAATACTGCCATACTATATGACGCCATAGCCTTTCCTCTTACACTTGGCGAAAAGACATCAGCAATAGCGGACGAGGCTAATACCAATGCCGAAGCACCAAAGAAGCCGCTAAAGAATCTACATAGCATTATAGTTTGTATGTCTTTACCGGTTGCGACACCAAAAGTGAAGCACACAAATCCCAAACATGAAGGCAAAAAAACAGCTTTTCTTCCATACATTTCTGACAGTGGAGCCCACACAATGGGGCCGGATGCGAAACCTAAGACATAAAACGAGACTCCTAACGTGGCTACGGTACGCCCTACGTCAAATTTTTCCACAATGACATCGGTACCTTGAGAAAACATAGCAGATCCCAATGAAACGGTCAAAGAAAAAAAACTTGCCGCTATAACATTGGTGACTTTTTTAAAAAATTTCCAGTTCCAGGGATGCATAGGATCACCAGACCCCTCAAATCCCACTGTGTAGAATTTTTTCTCACCTGGAGAAGGTGGATAATCCAAACCATTTCCCATTAAGGGAAGTTCCATATCGCCATAATTATGAAGCGCCTTCTCATCTTCCTCTCCTGTAACCACTCTATTTATTGTCTTTATTGTTCCGATAACAGAAGACCGTCTACTCTGTCTGCTTTGTCTACTCTGTGAGCTCTGGCCACTTTGTGCACTTTGTCGACTGCTCGTTCTACTAATGTAAGGCGAAGCCTCTTTTTGCGTGCTTCCTTTACCCGTATACTGAATGACATTTTCAAATTCTCTTGAGCCGGTATTTGGGTCGCTGAGACTAGCAGACGAAATTGAGCCCTCTTTGTTTCTTGCGTCGTCCATAGCGTACTTACAACCTCTTTTATATTGGTACCATTCGAACTACCGTAAAAAAGTATCTTGCTAAAAAACTTTACTACTGAACTTTTTGGCGTACTTGATTGGAAGACAATATTTTCAAATCTAATATTTGCGACTTATTTTTTACTGATAGCGTAAATAGTTCAAAAAAAAAAAAATTAAAAAAAAATAAAAAAATAAAAAAAAAAAAAAGAAACATTGACAGGAAACTATGCGTAAGCATTAGTAGCCGAAAAATGAACCAAGACGAATAACTTTTTTTGTAAATTATATAAAAAGTCTAGGGAAATCATGAATTAAATACTACGGTGAACAGTCAATTCTTGTTAAATAAGACATCTCTAATTACAGTTAACTTGGATTTTGTCTTTTTCTTTTTGATTTCCTCAAAATAAATAATGATGTTCGTCGCGATTCTAAAAGCAGACATAAAGGGTTAAGCGAAACAAAAGCTCCCGGCATATTCTAGATCATTACTACGTCGAAGTGCCTACTTCCTCTTCAGGACTATTCTGGTAATACACATTTCTAGCTGTCTCCACATATTTTGACGCCTGCCCCTCTGATTGCGTAGAATTGGATTCTATATGCGTCGCACTTTCGTTCTCTATACTATTCTCAGTATCAGCATTATTATGTTGGTCTTCTACTTTTTCTTCTCGGTGCACCCATATCTTGAAGAAATGTGTCATTATTCCCGCACAGAAAACTTGCTCCGCCTGGTAGAGCACCAAAGGGATTAACAATGTACCTAGATGCTCATTGCCCTTACCATATTGTGCTTCAACTAAAGAAACGCCTAAGGCTGCTGTCTTCGCTGGACCACATAGTAATATTGAAACTGTATCAGCCCGGTTATAATAAAAAGGCTTAAATATTTTGTAGCACCTTTTATAAGAGTTGCTAGACTGTTCATTCGGAGCTTCAGCAAAAAGTTTATTTAGAAAAGCCGGCCTTGCGTAAAGATAAGAGATTAACGTGAAGAACAAATAAATTCCGATATTGAAAAATACTATCATTATAATGGAAGCATGCGGCACCGAATCAAATGCGTGTTGTCTAAAAGCAGTACAAAAAGATGACCACATAATCAAGAGCAACATGAAAGTACCCACCTTATTCAACTTGAATGTGCTCATACACCACTGACATTGCTTCGGAAAAATATTCCTTACAACTTGACCCACGAACAATGGGACAAAAACTGATAGTCCTATCTGCATCAACACTCTTCTGTAGACCTCGCCTACACTCGACCCATTTGCTGGATTTGCAAATTCCCAAGTACCCGACAAATACATCTGAGCCAAAGCAGGGGTTATAAAGGCACCCAAAAGGTTACCAACTACGACTTCCGAAAGCGACAAATGCTCATTACCATCTGCTTGTCGAGTCATAACAACATTAGAGGCAACCGTTGTAGGGCATGAAGCAGTTACTATCAACCCGACTAACATCCAATCAGACATACGTGGATTTTTAGCAGCTTTGATTCCGCAGCATATGCCATATATAATAGCCGAAGTCACCAAGAAACTCAAGGTCAAGACCGTGAAATGTGCTCTCCAGTTCCCCATGTTTTCCAATAAATCCCTCGTTTTCATTCCTATACCTGATATAAAGAAAATAATGGCTACTGCCCAATAGCTTATTTTAACATTTTTAGTAGCATTGGGATACGAGTGGGCTAGAGCAATAAAACATCCCAATCCTATAAAAAACCATTGCAGTATGAGATACAGAAGTACTGTCAGCACCACTTTGTATATTCTTGGGTGTGTATTCTCCTTTATCTTGGACTTGATATTGGACAAATACTTCATCATGTTTAAATTTTTAATCAGGCTACGACAAAGCACTTCATCCAACCCTTAAACCTGCTCAGATACTTTCTCACGTCTTCTCGAATTTTTTCAGTTATCCTAAGTTCAAAAAGTACTTCGCATTCGGCTTGCTGGCATGAATTTCTCTCTGCTTTTCTTTCCGAACCGAAAATGAAATTAATCGTGTGAAATTAACAAACGATTATGATTATTTCGTTAAATTTTAACTACTGCCACACAATGAAAACATTAGAAACTCTTGCTGCAACTAATATTACTCTCTTAGAATCATTCTATGATGGCATATAGAGTCTTCTACATTTTATTTCAGAATTAGGAAAAGGATTCTTTTTAGATTTTCTACTTAGAACGATTTAGCTAAAACCCTTCGACTGCTAAGCATTTCTTTAAAAAAAAAAAAAAAAAGAGAAAAAGACAAGTTCTAAATAGTATCCATCAAGTAGTAGGCATCAGATAGCATTAATAAGTGATGCTAACCAAATAATAGTTTTCCTAGAAGAGATGTTTGCATTCCTTATGTATATAATGAAGTGGCACTGTCTACGAAGATTTCAATAGTACTTGTAACTGGTATTATATAATATTATTGGTGGACCATGTTTATCTGAGTCTCCGTGTGAATGCGAAAAATTATGCTTAATGGTATCTTATCGAATATAAAACCACAAGGATCGGCTAATGGACGATAACCGTAACCTAACACTTAAATTATGATGCAAGACATTATGACGCAAGGTTCTTGCAAAAATTCTAGTGAATAAAGTTACATTTGCAAAAAATTGTATATCATCCAATTATTATGTAAACGCAAGAACTGCCAGGTAGATTGAGAATGTTGGGGAGGAGTCTTTCATGCTCAAAAATTTGCCCAATAGCGCGATCGTTTACCCTAAATAAATGTAGCAAATAGAATGCACCCGTAAAGGCTAAAATCCAAGCAGTACAATAGTAGAAAAAAAAAAAAAAAATATATATATATATATGCGTACATACCCTCGGTTTTTCAGCTGTTTATCAAAGTACTGAAGGAAGACTCCGTCAGTTTGACATCATGAAAATTCTCAGTGATAGTATTATAAAAAACTTTTTGCTTAGTCTGAACAAAGAAGACTTCGAAAAATTTCAGACTTCCTTACTTTCGTCCCTAAGAGATTATGCAGAAGATCACAGGATTAATCCCCAAAGAATTGTAACCAAATTTGAGGAAAATACTTCTAGGCTCATTATGCCAGCTGTTGGTAGTAATGTAGGGATCAAAGCGATTACCGGTTCTCCAAGCGGCTTCAAAGGTGCAACCCTTTTGATTGATAAGAGGGATGGTGCCCCAATCGCTCTTATGAATTGTGGAACTTTGACTCCTTATAGAACAGCATTATGCTCTTCAATACCGTTTAAGAGGATCAAAAGATTGGTTGAAAAGAAGGACATGCCAAAAAGAATGTTGGTCTTTGGTGCAGGAGAACAGGCGTATTGGCACGTCGTCGTAAGTCTTAAATTGTATCCGGAAGCTTTTAATGAAGTATTTATTTGTAACAGGACGCTTTCGAAAGCACGTTCTGCGTGTGAAAATTTGTCAGGGACATTTCCAAATGTGAGTTTTAGAACAATTGATTGGAATGACAACGAGAAAATAAAAGCCATAGTTAGCGGTGTGAACGTTATTTATGGTTGCTTACCAAGCACCGACCCAAAGATTCTGTTTGACCTCTTGGAAGAGCGACTTGAAAAGAAAGAAATACCGCTCTTTATATCTATAATTGGTAGCTACAAGCCTCATATGACTGAAGTTGACAATCGAACTATTGAATATCTTGTAAAATCCGGCTCGAAAATCCTCGTAGATTCCATAGATTTTGTAAGTGAGGAAGCTGGTGAAATTATTCAAAATGATATTCCAAAAAGTCAGCTAGTCGAAGTGAGCTCTTTCGACAATGACCACGACTTCAAGAAATACATGGGGGAAGGTAATTTGTTGCTATGTAAGATTGCGGGTATGAGTGTCATGGATATTAGCGTTGCTTCAGATATGTTAAGAATAGCTGATGACCGAAATGAAGGTGTTCAAGTTGATATCTGATACTTTGAAGAAACCGCTGAAAGGAGACGTCGCAAATTCTAGTTTTTGGGTGTGCTTTTAACTGCTCCCTTGTCAGTTTGTTCCATATATATATATATCCATTTAAGTATCTGACATGAGAAAAGAGCTTTTCATTAATTTCAAATAAATAGGTCATTAAACGTGCACCAAATTAGAAAATAATAGTTCTGAAATACGTCAAGAGAAAACTGGAAATGTTTATCTTCAAAAGCCCACAAAGACTTATCAAAAGTCATCGTATGTACGCTAGAGATATTTATTTTTGATCAAAAAAGACTAAAATATTTTGAAGAGCTCCCATCCGCTGATTTCGGAAATCCTGCGAAGATCCCGACTGATGCATACAAAAGTTTTCGTTTGGAAGAAGATTTGGAAATTATAGAGATGAATCCAGGAGTACTAATTGATCAAATTGAAAGCGAGAACTCTCTTGCTTTAATTAAGAAGGCATTTTCGTGCGGCAATGGTAGCTTCTAGGCTGACTACTTTCGTATATGAATTTCTACTGGTTTTAATTCTTGAAGTTGCAACGAAGGTGGAAAATGGTAGAGAGACGGCAGGTTGTGACCTGTATTTTTGAATTGCCAATTTCATTAAAATAGATGATATCCCTTAATGGCCATCCAGCTGCTCACAGTTCCTTATTCTGCCTAGACAGTGTTGTCGATTATAATGCTGATGCTCTCAACATTCTACTTCAAAATGATGCAATCCCATTCGGCGCTATTAAGTCATAATTAGTGATGGTCCAATTTTAATCTTTTACACATGAAGGAACAGCGAATCGCTATTATAGTTCGTTATGTTGCGGTGGATCTTCGAGGGAAGAAGGTGTACAATTTATGGTATCGTCACCTCTCCTGTAGGCCTGGGATCTGATGTAGGCGGCTCTGTAAGGTGCCCTTCTCTTAGTTATCGTATGATAATTACTGTAGGAAAACTAACGGAGACTGTCTTTTTCCACAACATGGGTTCCTAGACTATACTACTGTAACAGAGTCTTTGACACGATTCTTAGAAACCTCGGAATTATTAATGAAATAGTTGTGGAAACAAAACCGTGGTCTGTAGATCATTTTTTAATGCCAATTGGATGACCTAAATAGCAGTTGCAAAAATATTTTAGAATAGGAATTATAAAATCTTATACTTTGGTTACTCCACATATGTCTATTTTGACGACTCTATACATTCTTATGCAGAAACTTGAGAAAATGGAGAATTGAAGTCTTTGAAGATAAGTCTTTTGTGCATACAAACAGTTGGAAAGTTACTTCAGTGTAATATTTCAAAGATGGCATGCTGACTCAATAGTTACAATGAAGAGCACTGCTAACCCAATGTCCTCAAATTGAATGATTTTTTAAAAGACCATCATGTAGAATCTTCAACAGTGGATGAACAATAGCATTGGAGTCTTGAAGAACAAAGATACAGGAAGAAATATTTAAAACATTGGATTAATCAGAACAATAAGGATGGAAACACACCCATGGATGTGTCGCGGCCTACCACAAGACATTGCCTAACTAAGTAATAGGGTGATACAGCTCAATGGGATTTATTAGATTATCCGGTTCTAGTTTTTCCTGTAATTAGACTCGATCTCAAGACGAGCCGATTCACATGCTGCATATGCAAATGATATGGATGAGTATATTGCTAAACTTTATGATGGTTCTGCGAACTTTGAAAATTAACTTGTTGGCTAAGGCGTTGTCGTTTGAGATATATAGAAGAGAAATTAATCGAAATGGTAACACTCAGCAGCCCTGAGTTATTTTGATCAAATAGCCACTTTTTTATTTGAGGTGCCTATTGAGAGAATAAAATATAAGGATATAATAAGATTATAATATTGTAGTTCTTTACAGTGTTGTAGTTTTAACAAGCGTATGTATTTTGAGATCTAAAATTGCGCTACATTATATAAAGCAAGTATTTATTTTGAAAGATGGATACTCTTCGCTTAATAGTCCAAGAGTCACGCACACTGAATCTCACAAACGATACTTAATTATGAGGTTGTCTATACAAATTCACGGAGAAATTCTAGGAAATAAAATCATATTAAAAATATTACAAATCATTATAAGGGATACCGAAGATTTTTGAAGGAAAGTTTTCGTTTTTGACTATGGACTCGAATTCATTCCAGCTTTTAGTCAAATAGATGGAAATGTCTTTTCAGAAGCTTACAATTTCTGTTTGATTGAATCTTTCTCCTTTCTTCATGCTGCATATAAGCTGCTCTCTTTTTGCATCCAAGCGCCTTCTATTCTTTTAAACCTGTACTCCATCCATTGTGGATAGTACACGTTGTAAGAAGACCTCGAATTCACCGAAGGTCTAGATGTAATCACGACAGTTGTGTCCGGATGCCTTATGACTTTGGAAGAACAGTTGCATATCCGATCTTTGGCCCATCAATGTAGGCAATAGCGTCGGAACTATTTTTTAAATCGGTTTTTCCTCCCTTCATATTATCCCCAGCCGCTAAAATTAGAACAATATTAAAAGAATTGGAACCATAGTACCATTTAAAAACAGCTCTTTCACTTTCTTCACTTTGAAGTTCTTTTTCTCTTGCAACGTTCTCGTCATTTTTTTCCAGCTTAGCCAAAAAGCATTGATATGAATAATTTCATAGTCAAAGATAAACTCTAATTCAACTTCAGCAAATTTATTTACAATAACTTGAGTTTTTGGATGTCTCTATGCAGCAAACTTAAAAAGAACATTCTCTATGTACCCACTAATCTGAAAATCTGTTGAGGAAGTCCCTTCAGACATAATTGGAAGTTTCCCATATCTTTCTACATTTAATCTCGGAAATTATTCCCATTTAATAGTATCACACGCTTCTGGAGTGAATAGAGGAAAAGATCAGAAAATAGCTACATTTGATATCGGATGTACGTAAGTTTTATTGATGCATAAATCTTTTAGGGTATGAAGCTTCACTTTTTCGAAGTCTTCACGCTAGTAAAGTAAAACAAAATTTTTCTTGGATCGAAACACTGATATAAAAAATCCCTGGTTTCGACTCAATGTCTTTCAATAACGTAGACACTTCAGTCTCGACGGTTTCCTTGGGTATAGTATAAGAAAGCGAATGATTAAGTTCATTCAATATTATATGCAAAACCGATATACGGTACTGAGTCTTCTATGTCAAAACCTTTATATTTGATATCCGGGAATTACTCACTCCTTTGGTTTTTTGTTTTAAAAAGAAAGTTTTTGACCTTTTAAGTTCATCTTTTAATTTGGTAACGTTCTTTTAATTTGGTAACGTTCTTTTAAGTTTTAAAGTTTTGAAACTTAAATAAGTAAGTATTGTCTAATTCACATAATTATTGCTAGCTGTTGAATTTCTAGACAACGTATTTTCTAATGAGGCTCTTCAACTATGTAAAGTTAAGTTCTTCTAATCGTTTGAAAACAAAAGTTTCTTCTTTTTTTTTTTTTTTTTAATAAAAAAAAGATAAAAAAACTTTAGCATTCCCGGTGTCATGCAGCATACGTGCACACTAAAGATAATAATTTTTATCTTCAGATATACTGAATTAGGAAGTTACTTCCTACTTTTACATGTTGCTATTTCATATTCAAGAATACATTATCAGGACAGACTTGTTAAGTTGTTATTGCTGAAGCTATTGATATCCTTCTGCTAACTGTGTTATCGTTTCCGGATAGACAAGTTTTTTCTATATAAAATACACAGAAAATATGTTTTGTAATAATTTTTTCTTCGTCGATTTAACATGTCTAGTAAATTGCTGACCTTGACTGACATTTGCAAATTTAATACTAACTGTTCAACTAGTTAAATTTCTTTATACTTCTTCGACGCTTTATGCGTTTACGAATTTAAACCTGTTGATGTCGAGGATTACAAAAAACATGGGGTAATGACTTTGCTTCCACCGGTATAATATCCTTTGCTCATTTACCTCAAATGAAATGCCTAATTAATCCAGAAGCTAAATAATATATCACTATTCTTGGTGCTTCATCTGATACCATGACAACGTATAGACCCGGTGCTCGATTTGGCCCAAGAAACATCAGGTCGGCTTCACTGCGCCAAAACGCGGATAGAGGGTTTATTTTTCGATCGGGTATTAACTCTTATATGAAATTGGGCAAAAATTAAAATTATAGACTATGGATACATTCCTATCTCACCCTTAGTTAATCAAATTGTTTTGAAGCAAATGGAGAGTGGTTACGAAAATATACTCAATCATAAAACCGGTAAAGCTGAAAAAAAAAAAAAAAAAAAAAAAAAAAAAAAAAAAAAAAAAAAAAAAAAAAAAAAAAAAAAAAAAAAAAAAAAAAAAAAAAAAAAAAAAAGAAAGAAGACGTACTGGCATTTTAATACTAGGTGGAGACCATTCTGTTCTACTTTCTGCTTTTGTATTCTGTGTATAGATTAATTACAGTTTTTCAGTTTGGTGCACACTTGGATACTTCGTAGCCTCAAAAATACCCCTCTTTTAATGGAAGCGGAGCGCTTTCATTCAATCACGGCTCTATGTTGCGATTTACTCACAAAAAAGGAAAAATTTCCAATAACAATACATGCGGAAGTGGGGACTCGACTTAGTGGAACAGATTGGGATGATTATGACAACGGTACCGAACAGGGTTCTTGTATAGAATCCGAAGATTATTGATATTGGTGTCTAAGGTATTGCCGACAAGATTAAACAAAGGCTTCCTCAATGAAATCCCGTGTATATCAGTGTCGATATTGATAGCTTAGATCCTTCAAAGTGAGGGTATTCAGAACCTGTTTCTGGCTAAATTAGCCGCTGATTTCTTAATGATGCTTTTTGGACATTTAAGGAGAATGAGTTTCACAAACCGGTAGAGATTATTTAAAAAAAATTATTCGCATGATTTATTAGGCGTTTGAGCGTGGACTTCTATAATGTTTCGGCCTAGATAGAAGAAATGTGACAGAAGGACTCTTTTTTTTCTTTCAGTCTTCAAAAAAAAAAAAAAAAAAAAAAAAAGAGGGACAAGACAAGAAATAATTTGTCTGTCTCTCGCAAAATTTACTAAAAGCGCATGTCATAAAGACGCATCCTTTTAGTGCGTCTACAAGGCAGTCTTGCAGTCTTTTTAGTTCAAACAAGGTATAGTCCATAAAATAAGATTTCTAAAAATGCTGACTTGAAGATCTCCTTCCCATTAAAATATAATCATACACGAGTAGAGATTACGCTTTTTACTCTTAGTCATATATAGTTTAAAAACATATGGAATATAATCTCAGTATAACAACCATTGACATTTACTTAAGAACATAGGTTAGCAATTACCTCGCATGATTCAGAGGATTACAATTTTCTTTTTTATTTTTTGAAAAAAGCAAGGAGGGACTACGATTTACTGAGATTGAGGACGGTTAAATACGCGTCCTTCAATAAATTCGAAACAAGCATCTTCTAATATTGTATCCCTCCTACCAAAACAGTATGCAAAATATTTTTCCTATCCAAATTATAATGCTCCAAATAGCATGATCAATATCATGAATAATGTCAATTGGAACCTCATAATTACGCAACCCTCTTTTCCGGAAATGTTAGCGAAATTTGTGTTATGTCATATGCAGACACAAAAGGGAATAGTTGCGAAAAAAATCAGATAATGACAAAAAGGGAGCTTAGTCTGTCATCTTAAGATCTTGTGTTCTCCGAAAAAGGATTTAACATTAAAATTTGCAAATATACCTAGGTAAAAAAAATTCTCTGAATATTTTGAAAGAATTCCTGAAATGTGAAACTGTTTACTAGATCTGCTTTTTAAAAAATAAGTCCTACAACCTTTCAACACTGTAAAATGATATGCTCCATCTAATGAAAGCATGTTACAAGGACAGCATTAAATAATACACACTTGAAGGTTTACTTACTGGCCGTTTGTATGATATACACATATAATAAAACGACTCAACGTTGTTCAGCGCTTCTAATTAATTCCTTGAAAGGTTTTGTCCTGATATCTATGCCCCTCTTTAATTACAACCTAGTCATTTCGCCATATAGATTATTATGTCTTTTTATACCTATTAAGATCCAAGAGGACTGTAGTCTGCTGTCACGTAATTCCATTTATATTCTATTATGTTGTCTCAGAGACGCGGTTAGTTAATTTCATTTAAAAAATACTATTTTCACATAACTGATCCTCATGTAAATTTAAGTTCATTCTTTTTCGTTTCCACGAGAAAGGTCTTTTAAAGTTTGAAATTATGCATGTATGTCCCTTGTTTTTTATTCGTATTTGCCAGAGTCAAAGTTCTTTGCTAAGAACGATACGCAATTTCAGGGTATTGGGGTATCTCAAGCCGGAAATAGTAAAATTCAACAGGTTTCGAGTTTTTGACACTTTTTTCAAAAAAAAAAAATTTAAAGACGAGTAGATTCACAAGGCATTTACTTGCCTCATGGACTAGTAGTGTCAGATTTGAATAACATGAGAACCTTGCAAAAAAAAAGAAGTTGAATTTCATATATATATATCACATATTTAATTTTCTTCAGCAATGCATTCCAATTCAACTTTGATGGAATTGTTAGGGAAACCAACTAAAACACATGATCGAGCTGGCTTATGTGTAAAATATTTTTCATACATCTCGTTAACAGCAGAGCAATCAGCTCCATCCGCTACAAATAATAAAACCTTGAGAACCTTATTTAAGGACGAATTGGAATTTCTCAAGATTTGATCCAAGTTTCTAATGGCGAGTTCAGTTTGCTCCTCAATGCTGTTACCTAGGGATCCATCTGCTTTGCTTCCAACACATCCAGATGTAAAAACGTTTCCGTTGGATTTGTATGCTGGCGAAAGGATGCTAATCGGCTTTTGCCCAACTTGTTCCCATGAAACTTGATGCATTTTTGCTTTATCGTAAGAGAAGTACCATTTTTTTTTTTTTATAGTTATCTATTATATATGTAGAATTGACCTACCAAGGCTTGTACTTATCAATATCCACTTTCGGAATTAACCGGATATAGAATCGTCGAGATGGGTAAGGTTCGCGAACTCTTATCAATTTATTTAGATAATGTAGAAAAGAATTGTAGAAGACTAATCGGGTAGTATGCGCTTCATAATGAAGTATATAACTCTGATGAGGGGACAGAATCAGATCTGTCCTCAAGCCTTACAAAAAAAAAAAAAAAAAAAGAAGAAATGACTGTCGAAGCAAAGTCCTTATTATTTTCTGCTACAATTGATAAATACCAACCTATGGTTGTTGGTGGTGAGGGAAACTATTTAATCGTTGAAGATCCCGACACCAAAGAGAGACGTCATATATTCGATGCTATTGGTGGAGCTGCCGTCAATGCCTTGGGGCTAGGAGATACTGATATAGTCAAGGAGATGGGCGAGGCTGCTAAAACTTGCACCTATTCATTCCCGGCCGCATTAACAAACTACTATGCCGAAGAATTGGCCAAGTTTTATATTGAAAACTCACCAAAGGACGTCTTTGCTAGTGCCTCATGGACAGCATCAGGGTCTGAGTCCAATGAAAATGCTATGAAAATTGTCAGACAATATTACTTGGAGAAAGGAGAAAAAGACAGGACTATTTACGTGAGTAGAAAGCAATCCTACCACGGGTACACGATTGGAGCTCTAGCATTGGGAGATTCATCCCGTGCTACTCCCTTTAGAGAAATTACTTTGCCAATTGAACAGACACCAAAGGTATCCCAATGTTACCCATACCGAGGACTTAAAAAGGGTGAGACGATGAGTCAGTACAAAGATAGGTTATTACAAGAAGTTGAGGAGACTTTTATCAAGTTCGGTACTCATAAGATTGCGGCATTTGTATGTGAAACACTCAGTGGTTCGACATTTGGTACATCGCCTGCTGTTCCAGGTTATTTAGCGGGTTTAAGACGCTTGTGCGACAAGTATGGCATCTTATTATGGCTCGATGAAGTCATGTGTGGAACGGGGAGAAGTTCAGCAACAGGTGGTTTAAACTGTTGGGAGTCTTACGAAGACTTTAAAGGACCGGATTTACAAACAGTAGGCAAAACCTTAGGTTCAGGCTATGTTACCATTGCAGGTATTCTCATTTCCCCTAAGATAAAAAAGGTCTTCCTTGAGGGGTCTGGGTTCATTCCAGGTGCACAAACATACCATCAACATTCCTTTAACTGCCGTGTAGCTCTTGCTGTTCAAAAGAAGATTAAGGAGCAAGGTCTAAAAAAGAATATTTTCGAAAAAGGAGAGTTATTGGGAAGACTACTCAAAGAGAGAGGACTAACGGACAAATTCAGAACTATTGGTGATGTAAGGGGTCTTGGAGGTTTCTGGTCTCTCGAGATTGTTAAAAATAAAGACACCAAGGAACCGTTTCCAGCAGAGTTAAAACTTGGACCCTCTATTGCATCCAAATGTCTTGAAAACGGAATGACGGTTATGGGTGCAGGTGGTACAGTCGATGGAAAGGTAGGTGATCATGTCACTGTTGCACCAACATTTATCATAAATGAAGATGACGTTGAGTATATTGTTTCAACCCTCCTCAAGAGCGTATCTGATGTTGAAAAATCACTTACTGAGGCTGGCAATTTGTAAAGTTACTTCACAATATAATAGAAAGGAGATCAAGTCGATAAAGTCGAATGGAAATTTTCTTTATGTAGTATCACACCAAATTATTTGCTCACATAAAACTTTGTGTTGACCCAAATTTTACACGTTGCTTTTAGAAAGCAAAGGTAATTAAATATATATATATATATTTATATACGTCGTATCTTTTAGTATGAAATAATTCAGTTCGTTTCTGGTATGTTAATTTTTTGTTTAGCCAACATACAAAAACCAGCCTTTACCACTCGCAATTTCTGCCCAATCTACCCATAAGGAACCATCTGGGTTTGTCTTCCATGATTCTTCAACAATTTCGATCATTCTAAAAAAATTTCCTATTCCATATTTTTTCAGGATGTATTCAAAACGACGCCTTACGCCAATTCTGTCGTTCTCGTAGCAACAATTAATTCCGACAATCATTAACAGCATTGAAAGAGAAACAATCATTGGCGTATCAACAAGTATATCAATTCGTTCTATGCACTGTAATAGAAGATATTGTTGCCTTACTGAGCAAGGAGGTAGCCTTTGGAGATAAGTGCCAGCATAGATCAAGCTAATGTAAGAATAGACTTCGAATAAAGTCATGTGTAACTCTAATTGGCTCAAGTCGCCATTCAATACCTTTATTGCACCGTCATCTGGTCTGCAATTGTAAATTTTGTTTTCGAAATATTTTGTGGACGTTTCAAGTTGAGAATAGTAATCAATTCGCATTCCATTTACGCGTTTACGCTCTTTTTGACTGTTCTCTTTATTCATCGTTCTCTCTATCGTCAGCCATGTTTTCGTCAAGGAAGCACTACAGTTTTTGATTTCACCAAGTATTAAATAAAGTGGTCTAAGACATCCCTGCAAAGGATCTATACCATAGTCAATATTTTGGGACAATGACTTCCTATAGTCCTCAATGGGGTACAAGGTACCCCTCTCAAGTGCAGCTGACGAAAGTATATCATGGAATTGAAAATTCGAAATAAGCCACTCTATATCCGTGTTGTGGTGAAACTTGTCACTTAAAATCGCCAATCCGCCACAGCTATCAATCAAAGACTTACATTGCCTGAGGATATCATACCAATTTTTGACATCACCGGAACAAATTTCCCAACCCACTACTATTAAATAGAAACAGAAGAGGACGTAAATATCCTCTCCTAATTTTTCACTTTTTTGACTGAAGTTATTATACACCATCTTCGCGGCTTTCAACATGTAAAACTTGGATTTATCATAAGAATCGGAAGCCAAGCATCCCCAGGATACCAACGAATACATGATAGCTTCATTGTTATATGCTAGGCTTAAAAACGTCTTGATAAAGTAGTTAGAACTTTGCGGGCAAATTGCAATAAATTTAGAATAACCCCTGGTATACACATCAAGGTAACGTAAGCATTCCTCGTTCAAATTATATATATGACTCGATGTGGGTGCCATGGTATATAACAGTGACGCCTTCAATTCAACTTCTAACGCTTTCATCTCTTCGATTTCTTCAAAGTTTAAGCCGAACCATCCATCTGACCCATTGGCATTCGAAGTCAATATTTGGTTGTCCAAAGAAAGGCTGACGCTATCATCCACATTGCAACCATTTTCATATAATTCGGAGATTGTCAAAGTTTCCTTATTCAAAGTATTCGAGAAAGAGCGGTTAAATAAATGTTTAATTTCTTCGCCTTCAGCACTCTTTTGCTTGTGCGAGATAGCAGTTCCAGAGTTTTCTACAGCTGTAGTTCCTAACTTTTTTCCAAAGCCGTCTTCCAACTTAGGACAAAATTTTGAAGTACTTTTAGTAGATGCTTTTGCTTCGTTTCTGGGATTATTACTTTTACGTTTCTCAGACTTCCGTACTTTTTCAGTTGGCCAAATACAAGAAACTTTTTTACTTTTACAATAACCACACACGGGGTGAGTTTCATCGCACTTTTTCCTAACGAGGTTAGTTGCTTGTTGGAAAATACCATCATTCACAAAGGAAACTTACTTTCTAGTCCTACAATTCATGCAACCCTCCGAAGATCGGGCGGACGCTCCCAAAAAGCGTTTACATTTAACTTTATTTTGTGGGAGTTCGTTATCATAAATATGCCTGCTTTCACCCTTAGATATTTCCTCCGTATCGATAGCTTTGAATGAAGACTGGTCGAACGTCTTAAACATGCCAATTACTTCTCCTGACTTGAGCGTGCGCATTATCGCTGAATTTTTCGCCAAATACAGCAGCGAATAATAGGACAACTCAATGTGGGGCTGGAAAGCAAATGTAACTTCAAGTATTTGAGGCAGTACAAAAAGTTTTTTTGGAGATTACGGAAATCGGAAACCAAGGGACTGATTTCAAATCTAATCTTATTCAAGCCATATATAAATGCATTGAACAACAATCAATAGTTGAAAATTCCAAGAATATTAATATAAAATAATGCCAGAAAGCTTGGAAGGAAAAGTAGCTATTGTAACTGGAAGTTCGAAAGGGATTGGCCAAGCGATTGCTGAGGAACTTGGCCAGAGAGGGGCTAAGGTTGTTTTGACGTTTGTATCGGACAAAAGTAGGGAGAAGGTTGACGAGACGGTCGCACGAATCAAGGCTTTCAACTTCAGCAGCGATGCAACAAAAGTACAAGCTGATCTTCGTGAAACAGTAGACATCAATAGAGTCATCGAAACAGCTACCAAAGCATTTGGAAACACTATTGACATTTTAGTGAACAACGCCGGCGTATATCTAGTGAAAAAGTTAACAGATTTGACTCTCGAGGATTATAATAATATTTTCAATCTCAACATTCGTGGCACTTTACTTATGACACAAGCCGTCATACCTCATCTTCCAAACTTTGGTGGCAGAATCATTAACATTGGAAGCGTAGGTGGACGTGAAGGCTTTGCCGGTATGTCCCTATACTGTTCTACTAAAGCTGGATTAGAAGGACTTACGAGGACATGGGCTTCAGAGCTCGGACACGCTGGTCATACTGTCAATCAAGTCAATCCTGGGCCCGTTGAATCGGAAATGTTGGACGAGGTCCCAAGCGATATAGTAGCCCTTCAGAAGCAGATGACACCCATTGAGAATAGAATCGGAAGAAGTAAAGACATTAGCCAGATAGTTGGGTTCCTCTCAGAGGAAGGAAGTCGTTGGGTAAGCGGCCAAGTTCTTTCCGCGTCAGGAGGTTTATATATGTATTAAAGCAATTAATGTCTAATTACTTAACTAAATGTTACCCGATTCAATTACTTTTGGCTTCTACGACGGAGAACTTTCATTCATTTGAATGAATTGATAAGCAAATCCAAAGATGACTAAGAAATTAAGGGTGATGTTCCTGCGTTTGGTAAACTATTGCAGTAATGCGTTCATCAAACATTCCATCTCAAATTTGTATAATATCTTTAAGACCTAACTTTTGTTGATGCACAGAGAAATAGAGAATTAAACTATTGAGAAATACCGTAGTTTTCGACATCAGCCACATTTTTACGCTCATATGATCTAATAATTCTAAACGATTATAGATGTTAG
Source organism: [Candida] glucosophila (assembly GCA_030572315.1). Classification (NCBI taxonomy): domain Eukaryota; kingdom Fungi; phylum Ascomycota; class Pichiomycetes; order Serinales; family Debaryomycetaceae; species [Candida] glucosophila. The sequence goes on along the minus strand of JAJLZR010000045.1, from coordinate 29,944 downwards.
TAGAAACTCTATGTGCATTTTAGAAGGAAATATCAATTTCAAATATACTCTACGAGTGGTTTGAAACTATTTATCCATCGATCTAATTAGCACAAAGAGGTGAGATCACCATATATCAATATTATTTGAAGGTCTTATCAATTCAACAAACTCCTGAAGGAATGAAGCGTTAATTCTGAACACAGGATTGAACGCTACAAGTCCGTCCGCCGTACAAAAAATTTATTGTTATAAATAGAACTCTATAATTGGCTCTATGTATCCAAGAATGATGAAGGCCTTCCTGATAAAATTTAATGAGAAAAATATCGTCATATGTAAATTGCTGTTTGACTGAATGATTCAGAGTAGATAACACGTACTATTTTGTTACCTTTCTTTGAATTATTTTTTGCAATCTAATATTTGGCGGACACTGTCAACAACAGAATCCTTTAAACTAATAAGAGGAAATCCAAGAAGTTTCCTTGTAGCTTGATTGTCAATGGTAGACATTTTCTTGAGAATGTCTGGACCTGTGCCAACCTCACCCTTGGGGAGATGTGCCAACTCAGGGAAATTTTCATGTAGAACATCTAAAACACTTTGTGCACATCCTCTGCCGTTGCACAATAGTAATCTTTTCCCCTGAGCTTCTTCTTTTTCAAAAGCGACAAGATGAGCCAAGGCAACATCTCTTACGTCAACAAAAGTGCCCTTATAAGGAGGTAAAGGGTCTCCAGGCTGTAACTTTATGATGCCATTTAGAACTTCAGAAGAAGTGTTCAAAGTTTCTTTCACTCCCGTAATAAATGCTTGAGGACCAAACACTAAGCCAGGATTCACGGTGGCCAAAGTAAAAGATGTATTGTTCTCTTTGATAAACTCCCAGCAAGCTTTCTCTGCAAAAGCTTTAGATCCTCTATATCCAGAAAAAGCGTCTTTCTTGGCATCTTCCCAAGAGATGTTGTTCCAGGTCAGTTCAGTTACAACAAATTCCGGAACTCCCTCCGTTTCGGCAGGAGCAATTGCAGCATAAGAAGATGTGACAACTACTTTCTTCACTTGAGGTCCATACTTTTTGACGGCAAGCAAAGCATTCTTGGTTCCTTCAACAGCGGGGTTGAGAAGGTCTGTCTCCACATTTTCAGTACTAAAGTGGAATGGAGATGCAGTGTGAAGAAATATTGTTGCCTCTGGATGTTTGCTCAATGCTTTCCCGATAGCAGTTGCATGCTGGATATCGTGGACAAGTTCATAGCTGAACTTTGGTGTATTCAATTGAGATCTCAAGAGTTCACCCTTTTCAGTCGAACGAACCGTCCCAACGACATTGTAACCCTTTTCTATTAATTTCACAATAATGTGTTGGGCAATAAATCCCGAAGCACCCGTAACAAATACGGTCTCTGTCATTTTTCTAGCGCTACTTTAGAATGAATTGTTTTTTACAGGGTAAGTAAGGACTATATAATCCTTAACATTGAAATTTTTTTCTCCCCTCGCTTACTAATTTAGGGGATTCCTGCGGATTACCTCAGCATTTTAGTTACATCAGAATCGGATGTAGCCACATTAATTTCTTCTACTTCTTTTCGGTGTGATCTAATGAAGATTTTTCGCTTACTTCCTATCTTGTATCTGATTTTTTTTTTTTTTTTTTAAGTCGTATACAGTAGTTGTCGAGGGATCATCCACATAGACAACCTGAATCAATGCTCGTGTACTAGCGTATTCCTAGATCCTTTTACATTAATAAGCTGCAAGGCGGTGGGATCGTACGATTCAGTTGATTTGAAACGAAAGACGGAAAAAATGAGGAGATCGACTTTCGCTAATTACCTTTGATAAAGTGTTAAGTGCGTTTATATCTTCTTATGGAAGCAGGTTGTGTAAAGGCAGCAAGCGCCTCTCGATGAATGTACTTATTTCAATCATTTAGACCCTTGAAGTTCAAGATTCTTCTCAAAAATGAAGAGTGTGTTTATCGTTGGAGGTACAGGTTATATCGGTGGTGAGGTTTTGTTTAGAATCCTCAATGCTTGCACTGATGAAGTTAAAGTTACTGCTATGGTGAGAAGTCAAGAGAAAGCGCAGCAACTTAAAGAAGATACAAATAATAAGATAAGTACAATAGTAGGCAGCTTGGATGATTTAGATCTAATAAGAAAACAGATATCAGAAAATGAAATTGTCATCAATGCCGCTAGCAATAACCATATGCCCAGTCTTGAGGTCATTAAAGAAGAGCTAGTGAAGAAAAAGAAGTCATGCCTTTTTATTCAAACTTCAGGTGCTGCCGTTGTTGCAGGTTCAACCGATCCAAAAGAGTACAACCCAGAAAAAGTTTACTCTGACGTAGACAATATCGAAGAAATAAATAATTTAAGTGAAAATCGACCACATAGAAAAGCAGATAAGTTAGTGATGGAAATCGAGTCATTGAACCCAGAACATGTGAAAACAGTTGTTATTTCTCCCTCTACCGTTTTTGGTATTGGGAATGGTTGGAATAACAAGATCTCTATTCAAATTCCGTGGGCTGCTAGAGCTGCTGTTGCCCATGGTAGTATGTTTATTGTACACAAAGGCGATGCTCGTTGGAGTAATGTGCACATATCGGACTTTGGTGACTTGTATATCTTGATTTTAAAAAGATATTTGTCTGGACAAGAGTTCGCGTCTGGAACGAAGGGATATTATTTTGGAGAAGGAGGACGTGACCATTATTGGAGAGATGTTTCTGCAAGAGCATCACAATACTTATTTGAAAGAAAAAAACTTCCTACTGCTGAGCTTGAACAAGTGATGCCTGAAGAGCTTTTAGAAAAATACAAACTCCCCGCATTATTTTACGGGTCTAATTGCAGGGTTAAGGCAGATTTAGCGAGGACTTTAGGTTGGAGTCCTAGTAGGTCAAGCGACCTCGATTTTAACAATGATATAAAGGAATCGATCGATTTTATGATTAATCAAGGTATGATTTGAAGAAACAGCATGTCTTGCTGTGGCTACGTTTGTGCTATTACCGTCCTTCACTTATCTAAGACAAAGAAATGGTAACAAGGTTAGTTATCTATATGACTCTAAGTATTTTGCTTTTCTCTATGGCATTGTTTTATCTCATAAATGTATTTATGCTAAGAGTTGATCACCCGGTTCTTTAATATGTATTCAAAATAAAACTCATCTATCCTCTGAATTTTGTTTCGTTAACTTTAGTTACATCAAAAAACGTCTCAAAAAAAAAAAAAAAAAAAAAAATAGAGCATTTTTTTGTAGACTGATTTTTGGAGTTTCTACAACAAAAAAGACGTCTTGGCATCCTTTACGAGTGGTGCATACACGACAGAACTGTACAGGAAGGCCTTCAAGTAGTATCAGTTTTAAGATGAGTTTTAAAAAATGAATAGTTGTCATTGATATTAAGCTGGAGGAAAGAAAAAAGAGGAATGCAGGACCTCCCCATACGTTCATTTTATCCAGAATTTGTTTTCTCTTTGGTAGGAGTCATTAGCTGTAAAGGGTGAGTAGTGCTACTTTTTCGATCTGTAATTTTTTCGTTTCTTTTAAAAAATCTTACGGACATAGTTTCCTCACTTGCGTCGGTCATTACGTCCTTGTCATTTCTAGAGAAAGCAAAAAATAGGCCATGCACTTTTCCATTTACAGCTTCCTGATATTCGCGCAAGAAAGCAAATTTAAAGAGGAGCATAAAGAAAAGCCCAATTGAAATTGTAGACCAAAAACAAGGAATTTAATAAAAATTCCAAAAACTTGATAATACATGAAAAATAATCTAGCAAAATCTTATTTTCGTATTCTTAACCGAACTTAAATAAACACTTCAAATAGCAAAGAGATGAATGTTGACAGATAGAGTAATGAAAACTTTATTCTCTTTTTAATTTGATTTCCGAGCTCTTAGTACACTTCATAAAGATAAAAACGACAAAAAAAAGTAACCACATCAGTACACCAAAAGAGCATTTGAAATCTCACATGAATATTATGTTCTTGCAAGATCGGAAGGTGTGCACCTAACACATTTGAGGCTAAACGCAAGCCAAGATTTTCGTTTGGAACTTCGGGACCCGAAAAGCATCTCTACTTCCCTGTACGGCTGAAATTCGCTACTATGATGGAAGTGGCAGTGATTCATCGAAAGGTGGTCGCACTCCTCGGTATTTTATAAAGACAGGATTAAATACAAAAAGGGACCTCCATCATCCAAAGTCTGTAAACGCTAACTCCCCACTAAAATGAATATCTTTGATTTCATTGTTTTTATATGGTTTGTCACAATATCTTTTAGTTTCAATTATAGTCCAAAGAAGGCTATATCGGAGATAAATAGCATAGCTGCAAATGCCGAAAAGAGAGGCGAGCATTCGGCTGACAAGATTACACCGTCCATTTATGAAGTTCTAAATGTTGCAAACAAGTCTGATAACGGAAATAATGAAGACCTAAAAAATGCTCAAGAGAATGCTATAGCGAAACTATTATATTTAGTTGAGCCTGTAACAAAGATTAATTCAAGCAAAGAACTAAAAGCGAATCTAAAAACTATAGTCGGTGAAGCGCGGGACATGGTTCAAGACAACGTTGCATTTGTATCTCACGGAATCAAGCCAAATGACTTTGTCAATTCGCAAGGTGGCTTTTCATACGAATTAAATAACGTTGAAAATAATAACACCAAAGAACCGGCACTGAAAATATATCCAAAGGCAGATTCAGTAGATCCTGGGTATTCAATAGCAGAGGAAAAGTTACGCAGTTCAGTTCACATTCCGGACACTTTTGAGTTTGAAAAAAGTGAAAAAGAACCAGTTCTTTTTATTCCAGCAACAGGCGTACCTGGAGGCATGACTTATTACTATACTCTAAGAAAATCGTTGAACTCGACTGGTTTAGTGGACCCTGTCTGGCTAAATGATCCAGACCATATGCTTTCTGATATACAAACCAGCGCAGAGTACATAGCTTATGCTATCAATTACATTGCGGGAATTACTGGAAAGAATGTGACAATCATTTCGTTGTCGCAAGGTAATCTTGCGTCCCAATGGCTGCTTAGATATTGGAAGTCAGCTCGCTCTAATGTTGATAATTTTATTGCAATTAGTCCAGACTTTCATGGAACAACGAAGAATGTCGGGTGCCCTCCACCTAATACCACAGGTTGCCCACCTGCTGCCCTTCAAAAAACTTATCACACGAATTTCGTAAACACTTTATGGAAAAATGGTGGGGGCTCCGCTCTTGTTCCTACCACGATCGTTTATTCTAGCGACGATCAGGTCGTATCGCCTAAAAAAGGATCAAATTCTTCTTTCAGCTTAAATGATGGGTACAAGGCTGGGGTGGAACTTAATGATGTCAAAAAATTATGCAAAGATAAACCTGCAGGAGATCGTTTTTTTCATGAAAGTATGGTCTACAATCCACTTGTCCATGAACTAACAATCGATGCCATAAAGCATGAAGGACCAGGGAATGCGGGCCGGATTGATTTGGATTCAGTATGTCGCAAGTACCTTCACGAATCCTTGAGCGTAGAAGATGCTATTTTGAGTGAAGCTGTTGATATCCGAACCGGTATTCATACGTTGTCTTACTACAAGAAAACTAAAGAGCCTACAGTCAACGAGTATGCAAACACTAATATCACGGAAACTGGTCTCTAAAAAACTACGTAGGTCCCTAATTTCGAAGTAACATACGAACTTATTATTTATCTATGCTATTATACCTTGAACTCACGCGGAGAAAAATTTACTTAAGATGTTTAGGTAATTCTGTCAGTGCTCTCGTTGGACGAAGGACCTTAGGGTTACCTCTTACTCGCTAGAGAAGGCTCCTGCTGAAATGCCCACGATTTTAAAATAAAAGATGTAGCTTTATAACCAAGGATAAAAAACTAAACAAGGTAATAGTTAATTAACAACGAACTCTTATACTTGTCGCTAAGATTCGATTTCGTTATCAGCGTACTGATGCCGACGTTTTTTGTGGAAACATTTATGCTTGCGCAATAAGGTAAAAGGAGGAGGAGAAGTTTGGACCGAGTCGAAAGCGTCTTGGATTTAGACTCAAACAACCTATTGGGATAGGTATTCTTGGGCCTTACTGGGAATCTCAAATAATTTACTGCCTACTGAGAGCTTTAAGCGCAAGATTTGACAATATTGAAAGAAGCAGCCAAGATAATTTGACCTTTCGAATACATACATTTAACCTTGGGAAGAAGGATGTAGCTGCGGGAAGTCGCGATTTCTTTTCGCAGATGCCCAGATGGTTTCTTTTTCTGGCCATCGTGCCCGGTACGTTGTCCATGCATGCGTTGAAAAAAGACACTGCAAGAACGATGATTTATGCGAGGTGAGAATTACTCAGATTCGGGAGAATTTTCCCTTTTAAGAAAATTCTGATGGAGCAGAAGTGCAAGTCCAGAAAGCGTTGGCATGATTCTCATAGGGGGCCCTCCTTGCGAGCGCAAGCACGACACAGTGAAGAGGTGACAGTTGCCATTCAGCGAAATCATAACCCACGCATCTGGCATGCTCAAGATTGCGGTTCACCGTGCTATTTTTCTCATAATTTAATTAATGAAGTCCCTAATGTTCAATCTCTCAGATTCTAGTACATGAAGCTATGTATAGGTAATTTAGTCAATAATATTTCCATTTATGATTAGCTACAAAAAAAAAAAAAGCAAAAAAAAAAAAAGTATTGTGGATTCGTAGTAGTGCCGTGTGCGTAAGTGGCCTATCTCTATTCTGTGTCGAAGATTATGTACAGTATTTTCTCGTTTATCTGATGTAGTATTTGTTCGCTTGAGTATTTATTCATTTATCCAACGTATCATTTGTTCGCTTATCCAATGTATCCTCATTGCCTTACCCCTCAGCTTGCTATTTAACGAAAAACGTTCCCTAATTTTGATCATGTAAATACATCCAACAAGGATGTCCACTATCGAGGAAGTTAATGAGAAGGACACAGGTAATACCAGACTAGAATCTGACAAGGGGAAATCCCAAGTTGTAGAGACACATCTCAGTGCTAGCAACGAAGATGCTACGGCAGAGGACGAAGAGTACCAAGATGAAGCCCATTTCAATTTTGATGACCCCTCTAATTACTCAACGAATTACGTCGATGAACATAATCCCATGGGTTTGAGAAGGCCCACTAGACAGGAAGCCTCTTCCTTGAGAAGAGTCTTAGGAGCGGCCCCTTGGCCATGTTACTTACTTTGCATAGCAGAATTCGCCGAGCGGGCCTCTTATTATTCCTGCCAAGGTCTTTTGAGTAACTTTGTAACATACCCATTGCCTCAGAAGAGCACAACTGGTAAATTAGTACTGGGGACGTCTAGTCCTAATCCTGGTGCCTTGGGCTTGGGTGTGCCTACTGCTAATGCTGTGACTTACACTTTGACATTCGTGGCCTATGTCGTTCCTTTATATGCTGGTTATGTTGCTGATGTTCAAATTGGTAAATTTAAAGCCTTATGGGTTGGTATCATTTGCGGTTTTGTTGCTCATATATTGCTCGTTGTAGCGGGTGCTCCTGCTGTTATTAGCGGCGGCCACGCTATTGTACCCACCGTGTTGGGTATTATTTCATTGGCGTTCGGTACAGGTTTCATTAAACCTAATTTGTTACCTCTTTTGATGGACCAATACCCTGAGAAAAGAGATGTGGTCAAGGTTTTGCCCTCTGGAGAATCCGTCATTGTTGACCGCCAGAAGTCTTTGGAAAGAATGACTTTAGTCTTCTATTGGGCCATTAATATTGGTGCTCTTTTTCAAATTCCAACTGTTTACATCGAAAGAAGAATTGGATATTGGTTCGGTTTTTTTATTCCAATCATAATATATCTCATCATACCATTTGTGTTTTGGTTTGTGGGTCCTAAGCTTAGGAATGAAGAATCGCAAGACTCTGTTCTTGTTAATTGTTGGAAAATTTTTAGGGTTTTATTTAGAGGAAACTGGGTCAAGAGGTTGTGGAATAAAAGCTTCTGGGAATACCCGATGCCTAGTAAGATGAGAGAGAGAGGTGAACAATACTATTCTCAAAAGAAAAAGAAGCCTATTACTTGGGACGACTACTGGCTTATAGATATTAAGCAAGTTGTCAATATTTGTAAAGTTTTCTTATACTTTGTGCCATTCAACCTTTGTGATGCTGGTGGCACTGGAGCGACACCAGCGCTTACTGCGCAAGCAGGATCCATGACAAGCGATGGAACGCCAAATGATATGTACAGCAATTTTAATGCAATTGCAATCATTGCACTTATACCAGTATTGGATTACGTCGTTTATCCTTTATTGCGTAAGCGGAAGATCGAGTTTAGGCCGGCATGGAGAATAACCCTTGGCTTCATTTTGGCAGCTTTGGCTCAAGCAGTCGCCGCAATCATTCAAAAGGAGATTTACAGCACGATTAAATGTGGAGATTATGCCACAGAGTGTGTGGACAAGGGAATATTAGCACCAATAAACGCTTGGGTCCTGGTTGTGCCGTATATTTTATCTGCTGCTGCGGAAAGTTTTGCAAATACCAGTGCCTATGAATTAGGTTATACTAGGGCCCCTCCTCATATGAAAGGTCTTGTTCAGGCATTGTTTTTATTAGCAACCGGTATAGCTGCAGCGATAGCTGATGCTATTAGTCCAGCATTGAAGGATCCGCACTTGGTTTGGTATTTTGGCGCTTTAGCAATCGTAGGTGGTGCATCAGCTATTGTATTCATCATTCATTTCAGGAACTTACATAAGACAATGGAGCAAGAATACAAGTTCAGAGAAGAGCTAACAAAAGAGAAGAATATGAAATCACCTGATGACAACAATTTAGAGTTGGTGGCTTCTATCGGTTCCGCTGCTGTTAAACAATGATATTAATAAAAATTAAGTTTTTCTCTTTCTTGTCCCCTGCTTTTTTTTTTTTTTTGGTTGTCGTTTAATGCATTTTAGGAGGTAAAAGCATGTCGTTAGAAAATTCTATCTCGTACTCATATACTATGTTGAATGGAAGGGCGTCAGCTGATACGAACTCATTATACCTGACATGCTGCGAAAGTAGTAATACAGGTTGCATATAATTTTGTTGCTATACTTTGAAAGATAAATATTCTTTGAGTAATTTAACTATGATGACTCGTTGTTACGGAGTTGATGAAGTCCGCTTTGCGGAATAAATGGGAAAAGTCGTTAGTAAAGATATATGTAGAAGTTGTAAACAGACACACAGATAGAAAGTTACGTAGCGACAAATTAAATAACTCTGGGGCTATATATATATGCTTCATAATTATAGCCGATGTGCAGATGATGTAATAAATTGCTTTTAAATCTTGAAATTTTGAACAAAATAAAATAAAAATAAGAAAAAGTAGGTTAGTACTAAGAGCTGGACCGACAGTTTAATCTTTATGAGAAATGAAACTAAATTATGAGTCTAAAATCAGTTGATCATTGTGTACCATCCATGCAACATCTGTTTACACTTTGGAGCATCCAAAGATATTAAGTTTTTCGGGGCACGAATAAGAGGCATGTGAATTAAAGTTAAACTTGCTTTTGATCAGTAATCTGTAAAGCTTGCCACCTTATCATTTTTGTTATCTTCCCGCTGTGCAGTCGACGAAACCCCCCCTTTGTTGATCCTGTATCTTGCGTTTCTTTACTTTGTCGAAGATGCCTTCATTCGCAGAACTAATCATATTGTTACCATCACTTCCATACTTTTTATTTTTGTTATCGGCTTTTTCACCATTCACTTTCAGATCATCTTCATTTCCTTCATGAACACCATAGGATCCCTTCCTCAAACTCTGATCTAGCGCTTCGAAATCTCTTTTTTTACGCTTTTCACTGGTTGGACAGGTTGATAATCCAAAGTCTATCAATGAAATTTTACCGGTCCCAGAAACAACAATATTGTCCGGTCTCACATCATTATGGCTTATCCCCAAATGATGAAGCTCCTCAAGCCTTAATTTGATAGCATCGTACACTTGATCATAATCCCACTCAGACATAGGTGCCTCTTCTCCTAGGTCTTCAAACATATGCATAGGCTTACTTGGCATTCCATTTAAGTACCCAGACACGATGAGTTTTGGAAAATTTGAAGCAAATTGAGAGTTTGCAATAATCTTGTTAATTTCAAGTTCATCCACAAACATATCATAATAGTCGTCTTTCTCCGGAAAATTTCAAATGCCAGGTCCGGATAGTTGTACAATTTAGTGAAAAAATTGATAGGGAGGATAGAAGCGAGACCAGGATAACATTTGGGGGCATCGTAGACTATACGATAATAAGTGTTGCCGTGGATTTCATCAAAATCGTCGTCGTCGGTATGCTCCTCAACTGAAGTCAACTGACTGCTAAGAGCGGTTCCAAATGATTTGCTCCGTTTGCGTCTACGGGATGGGTCTTCCACAGGTTTGGGAAGTACATTTGCAAATGGGTCAGATCCTTTTGTCTGGCTGGCTACTTCAAGGACTTCATTTAGTCTCTGCTTCGTAGCAAGCGCATCCGTGTCCAGTTTATAAAAAAAACCCTGCAATAGCGGATCGTAGAGTGATTCCATGCTCTACAGTCTCTGGATCATTGATGACATAGTAATTTATGACCATTCTTTCGCCGTCCACAAATTCGTATCCGAAAAAACCAGAAAATGATTGATGGTCTGGGATAAACACTCTATCAGTGCCACAGAGAAAAGCTTGATAAATATATTTCCTTAAGACCAAAGCGCATAGGACTCTAGCGGACCATTCTCGGTTATTAAATAGAGAATCAGTTGGCAGCAATCTCAATGTCCTCTTGTTGGACAAATTTTGTTTATAGTCAGCAATAGCCATTTTCAATTGTTCAAAGCCCAGGCTTAAATAGTAATTTTCCTTCTTGTAGTCACCTATTGCAAAGCAGACATCCGGATACTGAAAACTAAGTGCTGATTCAGCTGTAGAAAGATGAACGATGTCAGGCTTTATTATGGAAGTCCTATTCAAAGGGGGTCTTAAGATTGAGGACGGCCTACCAAATTCGTGGATTCTACAGTGGATCTGACGATAAAGTATCTCGATTGTATAAGATATTTGTCGATCAAAATAATCTTGTACATCACCTTCCACATGGGCAGCGTTCCCGAATGGATAATAGTATCGCTTCTGCAAAAAATAATCGTCGCTGGTATTGGAAACCCTAAGAACGTAATCAAGAGGAGCAAGATAAGTAGATTTGAATTGATCGCAGGATATCTCTCTAAATTCAGCAGTGGTAATGAAGGTTGTGACATAGAAAAGAGCCGGGATAAATACTCTAGTTTTCTAGAGACACAGAAGCACCACCCTTGCTCACTATTGGACCTATTCGGTCTATAGGTAAGTCATGCTCAGGAGCCAAACCGCGTATCCTTAATAAAGGAGTATCCAAAAAGACCCTTGCGTTTCGTTGATTGTCAAGCTGTGCACTTGCATATATGTCGGGATTTATTCTAATGCAATCATTATCAGGATCATCAAAGGTTATATGTTCACCCTTTTCACCAGAAAAGTACATAGACGGCACTCTATAGGGAAGTTCATTTCCTGTAAAGACAGTTAATTTTGGGACGAAGGACCGTACATAGACATGATGGGAACTAAAAGAGCACGAAAAGGTTGGCAAAGTTCACACGTGACCAAAACTTTAAGAATGAGGGAGTACTAATGAGGGAGGACTGATGTGGGTGTACTGATGTGGGTGTATTCACATCAGTACCCCAGGATTTGATTCGATATATAATGCTTTCATGGAAATGACAAAAACGAAGTAAAAAATGCAAGACAAAAGAAGGATGTGAGTATATGTTCATTATAAAAAAATTAAGATTCAGATAAAGGTTGTTATGTAATTCGTTCATTTTACATTCCTAATACACTCTTTCAATTCTTTAGGTTCCCCTTTCATTCGTGAAGCATTTCCATTATCGACAGTGGATGTCAACTTTTCTTTCCAACACCATTTTTTTACTAATTCTGGTTCCAAGTTCCCTTCTACAAAATCAACAATCTTGTCCCCAATTATTGGAACAAACTTCCAAGCATGGGCCGAACCACCAGTAGCAACGAGTACATTCCTTGCCTCTGGATAAAAGTCAATTATGAAATTTGAGGATGAAGTTTGTGTCAACCAGCAAAGTTTTGTCCTATCAAAGGGCAAATCACATAAAGAAGGCATAATCTCTTTTAAATTATCTCTAAGTGCAACTTCAGCTTCTTCTGGGATCCAATCATTTGGACTATCAATAATGGTTCGCGGGTACGAGATTTCTTGTTTCTCTTTCGAAAGTGGATCTGGAGATGATATTGTTATTGTATTCTTATAGCCAGCAGATCTTCTCAAGATTTTGATTTCTCCGTTATACGGAGGAAATATATTTATACCAGTTGATAAATTTGTAGTTATTGACATTTTCTTCCATTTTTCTTGCATTGCGGGAGTTACTTTAATCCAAGCGACTTCAATGGCGCTGGATTTAGAAATATTCTCTAGGCTCACTAGATTACAACTCCAGGAACCAGCTGCAATAATAACCAAGTCAGCAGAAATTGCCTCTCCACTTTTTAATAAAACTCCCTTTGCCTTGTTCGTATCCTTGTGATAGTCTAGTTTTTCAACTTCTTCAAATTTAAAGGTTACATTTGAAAACTTCTTTGCACGATCATAATATGCTTTCACACTAGCACTTGCATCAATAAATCCATTAGCAAGATTAGTATATCCTTTGTCCCACCTTTTTGGTCTTCCTAATTCAAGCTCTGTTGTCGGAGTGGAGTTTTTACCATGAATGCTTCTGAACACTCCCTCCGAAGAATCGTAAGTAAACATCATTCCTTCCTTTCCTTTATTAACATTTTCAGCAGATTCCTTGCTACTGATGTAAATCTCTTCAAAAATATCGTGGTTTCCATCATAGACAAATGTCATTCCTTGTTGATGAAAAAATTTGGAAATAATGGGGTCAGCTTTAATTAAATTCATTGACTCATAAGCCAACTTGCAATAAGTTTCGTCTTTATAATCAAACCGAATACACCTTGTTGTATCAACTGAGCTACCATCAGGAACAGGTGGTTCATATCTATCAACGACATGAATGATACGATCAGGGTATCTCTTAGCTAATGCAATTGTTGTTGACAAACCAAATATTCCAGCTCCAACTATAATAATATCTTTAAAAGATTCCATTGTTTTGCTGGTTTCGAAAAAAAAGGGGAGGATAGAAGTGTAGACCAGTCCCAATTTATATTTCATCATCAAACTCAACAGTCGTAGCCAGGGTGCACAGTCGAAATGCTGCAATTCCGGAATAGGAAATTATTGCGAAAATGTGCGATAAAAAAGTAGGTAATTCTGGCGAAAAACTTCTGTCGTTGGGATATGGCGAGCTCTCATATTTCGCGGTTTTGCAACTATCTATGAACACGATTTTCCTAAGAACAATAAGAGTGTTTAACAATATTATCACCATACGACTTTTATAACCAAGTATATGTTCATGGTATCTAATTCAATACGAATTGATTTAACTAGTTTTTTCCGTTAATCAATTCTATAAAAATTATACTCAAGTAGAGGACTTTACAAATTAAAAGAATCAACATCTGTGATGTTTGTTAAAAATACAAAGGTCCTACCAAATAAACCAATTAGTAATGAAATTTTTTTGTAAAATTCACAGAAAACAAATCGGCCCAGAAATCTATTCCAGATCATTCATTTAATTTTATGTAGTAGTCTCCTACAAATGTGGCCTTTCTTTATCAAATTCATAGTCTTCAGGACAAGAAATCAATTGATTTTTATAAACCCTTGGCCCATTCAACCCTTCTCTTAAACCATTAGGGTCTTTTTCAAAGTCTTTAGCATATCTCCAAGCAAATAACTTTGTATATAAATTCTCACGACCTTCGAGCTTATCAACAAGAAATTGACCCAATACAGGTAACATCTTAAACGCATGACCTGAGCCTCCACAAGCTACAAACAAACCGCTTTTATTTGGAACAAAGTCATAAATATAATCATTGTTAATTGTATCAGTATACCATAAAATTCTACTTTCCCATTTTAAACTAACCAAATCTGGGAAAAAAAGCTGAAGCCATCTCTTCACTTGATGAACAATATGCTGAGGTAAAGAGGTAGATGGTGGGCTACTGTTTGAAGTCTTTGGAATTGACACAACCCTTCCATTTTCTAATTTTTGTGGATTGGTATACTTAGTTTGTCTGACGATGATTTTCAAAAACCCTTCGGGCTCAAGCACTGGAAAAAGGAACATTCCAGCTAGATATTCACGCTCCCTTGAGTGACCACTTTTCCAGCAAACAATAGGAAAATTCTTAGAAGAATATTTAACTTTCAAATCCTTACGATCTTCGGGAATTTTGCACATTAAAATATTTCCACCAGTTGCTTCATTAATGCCATCTAATTCAGGAACCAAAGAAGTTGACCAAGGACCACAATTCACAACGACTAACTTTGCCTCGTGCTTCTTGCCATCCATTGTCATTATCCCACCAACTGTTTGCTTATCGGACATAATGTATTCCTTGAAGGTACCTTTATCTCCACCCAATACAAAATTGACACCCATTGACTTACAAAGATAAGCAGCGTATTGTAAACATCTGGAAGCGTATAGTATCCCAGATGAAGAATCCAATACACCTTCCAAGTAGGGAATTTTTGACTTCAAATCTAACGCGAATTGAATTTTTGAACCATAACCCTGATATTTAGCCCTTTTAACATCTAGATTATTATTAATATCGAAACGTAAAGAAGCAAGCCCTTCTTTAGCAAAATTTTTTCTTGATGCTAATTCCTCCCACCCTACTTGATCATCTAATCTTAACATACCACATAGATCGAGTAACTGTAAGTCAGTGTATTTTTTAGCTTCTGATTGTGGAAGTAGATCTATTTCGCGCTCCCATTCCTGCCAAATTTCGTACGATTGAAAGGCGAGATCTTGATAGTGTTTCTTTTCTGCATATTGGGCCCTAAAAATTTTGTTCATATCAGCAGATGCCGTGTCGGCGCCCTCGAGTAGAGTATAGTGGTTTGCTTCAAAGTCTAATCTGTCAAATACCGTGACGTTATTATAACCATTCTTGGCTAAATGCAAGGCATTGGATAAACCAAAAACACCAGCTCCAACCAAAATTATTTTGGTATTTTTGTTAAGCGTCATCTTCTCTACTTTTTTTTTCTCTTACTTTCACGTTTTCTTCCGACTTCTATATTGAATAAAAGAATGAATAAACACATAAAGAAGTGAAATTGAAGATATATATGTATATATGTCTATGTTGCTGCCAAACGTTATCGCACTTGATTGTCGTCACATTTTCCAAATAAGGAAATAGTGCGACAAGGGGGAAGGCTGCGACAAGACCTTCCAGTCGCTGAATCGGTTCCTTATCTTATTGCTACGCTTTAATGAAGGATAAAAAAAGACTTTATAAAGACACTTGGTTATCTTAGGACTTCAAGATCTTGAGTGCCTAAAGCATACCAACATGTCTGTCGATAGCACTGAAAAGAGGAATACTGATATTCAAGTCTTACCTCTTGAACCAGAAAAAGAATTAAAAAATGTTGACCAAGCTTTCAGATATGGTCTAGAAACTGAATGTATGGAGTTAGATCCTTTAAAAGAGATAAAAGTGGTTAGAAAAATTGATTTATTTATCTTACCCATGATGTGCATATTGATGTCTTGTCAGCTTATGGATAAATCTACAAACTCTTATGCATCTATAATTGGATTAAGGACAGATTTGAAAATGACCTCTCAAGAATATTCTTGGGTAGGAAGTTCTTTTTACCTTGGATATTTATTCTTTGAATATCCTGCCAATATGCTATTGCAAAGATTTCCGCTTTCAAAGACCTTGGGGGCTGCTGTTGTATGCTGGGGGGTAATTATGTGTTGTCATGGTGCATGTCAACTGCCCTCTACTTTTTTGCTTTGTCGTACTCTTTTAGGTATTTTTGAAGCTTTCATGGATCCCGCATATATGCTTATGACATCTCAGTGGTATCGAAAGGAAGAACAGTATATTAGATGTGGTATTTGGCTTGGATTTCAAGGTTTCGGTACAATGCTAGGTTCCGGAATAGCCTATGGATTTTACGAGCATGAGAGTTCTTTATCATTGGCTCCATGGAGATTGCTTTTTATTCTCACTGGAGTAATTACAATTTTTTTTGGTTTAGTGTCGCTTTTTCATGTACCTGACATTCCAACTGAAGCATGGTTTTTCAATGACGAAGAAAAAAAGTATACGGTTGAGAGAATTAGAAGAAATAGGACTGGTTTTGGGAATAAATCTTTTAAATTCACCCAATTGAAGCAAGCGTCTTTAGATCCGTGTATCTATTTGTTCTTTATTTATATGTTCGCATATGGTCTTACAAATGGAGCACTTGGAAACTTTGGCTCAATTATATTGAACGATCAATTCCAATTTCCCACTGGTCAATCACTACTTTTAAATATGGTAGGAAGTGGAATCGATATAGTTTTCCCATTATTTTTTGCATATGTGAACAGCTTGTTAATTCCAAGCAGATTAGCGACAAGTTTTCTCATTGACAGTATTAATTATATTGGAGTATGCATGCTAGCTTTTGCTCCTCCAAAGGGAGCCAAGCTAACAGGATACTTTTTAACCTTTTTAACAACTTCTAGCTGGGCTAATATGAGCTCTGTTGTTTCTTCGAATGTAGCAGGACATACTAAGAAGATTACCGCTAATACTACCTTTTTGATTGGCTTTTGCGCTGGTAACATGGTTGGTCCGCAAGCTTTCATAGGAAGCGAGACTCCAACCTATCCTACTGCTAAAAGAGTTATGGCAGGTACCTACGTTTTAACACTTATCAGCGAAATTTCTTTATTTGTTATATATCACTTCAGAAACAGGAGAAAAGACGATTATCAAGCAAAAGATACTTTGCTAGATGATGCACATTTGTCGTTTGGAGATCTAACTGACCTTGAAAATGCATCTTTTAGATATGTCCTCTAAAGAAGTCGCACATATGTAGTATTTGATATTTAAACTTTTTGTAACATGATTTGTTACTTAATAAATGATTTCAATTTAAAACTCCACGAAGTCACACCAAGTAATTACTACAATAATTGTACAATTAGAAAGCTAGTGAATTATTTAACAAGTTAAAGTAAGGTAAGTAGAATTCAAATCGGAAAGCGAGATCCAATCAACGAAGAAACTACCATTTCTATTCAAATTCCAAACCAGCTGAAGTAATTGAATAGAGGTCCTTATCATTTCACGCTTCGTTCGAGTTAGCAAGTGACACAATTTATCAAGATACCACTCTCTGGTATCTTTTGTAATCAAATCGACTCCTAAACAAAATAATGGTAAAATTAGAATGGACATATTCTGTAATTCATGTTCTTGTATCGATTCAAAAACGTTGAACACGTTTTCAGCTTCCCGCAATAGCAGTTTCACCAACAATATAGTCTTAGGCGACGTAGAGGCCTGTCGATAAATAACCTGATATAAGTATAACGTTGAAACTTTGAATGCAAAAGTAAATTGTAATTTGTGACAAAGAGGAAGTTGATTCGAATCAATTTCCTTATTACGTTCCCTTACACGTCTTTCTAATGTCTCAGCATCTTGAAGGACTTTAACTAAATTTTCTGAGCTCACCGTGTCGTATCTTATGAAATTCTTTGGAACCAAAGCGTTTTCTTTCTTGTTAGCATCAAGAGAAACAGAAATCAAACTCTGAAGAGTTGAAATATGACCATAGGTTTGAGTTACTTCCTTCAATTCATTTAAGGTAAGAGAGGCCCTGTAATTAAAATTGTCGAAGAACGAATAGTCGTTGTTGTTATTTATGGAATAAAAGAAATCTTTCATACTCAAAGAACCGCCGTTATTGCTTTCTAAGTTTTGAATTGACATTCCGGTTGACAACATCATAGTCAACAACTTTAATAGACAGAGCCCAGTAATATTCGAAGATAGTTTTTCAACACCACCTCTCAATGCTATCATACTAAAAGTCAACTTCTGCAATTTTTTCCATAAAGCACCCCTAGCCCCATTTACCATTTCAATAGTAAACAACAATAAAACACACAATAAAGAATGATCACAGCACACAGACGAATAGTAGTTTAGACGCTCTCTCAACTCGCTCAATATTTGAACATGTATAACATGTATTTCACTTTTTTTTCTTAAAAGTTGGGGAGAATTTTGATTAATTCTTAGCAAATCATAGAAAGATAGTACTAGGATGCATTTAAGTACAGTTATATTGCCAAAAATCAAAGGAAGAAATACTTTGAGAGCACTAATTTTTTTGTCGTCAAATTTTTGATTTTCATAAGAAACGGCACAGTAATGCTTAAATAAGAAGTCTGAAAATCGTCCACTTATTGATTCTGGTAAATTAATAAAATTACTGTCTTCTATTTCGCTGGAAACTGAAGCCTCTGCTATGAATAAGATATTTTTTAGATTCGGAATGCTTATTTCAAGATCTATATCATCCAAGGATGAAGCTAAAACTTTCGAAGTCCTATCAGCTGAAAATTGTTTATCCTTTCTAGCGATAGAGTGTACTCTAGTGATCAAATGATTTATCGTAGCGGTGGCGACGTTTTCGCATGACTTAACGTCAAAGGCGTCTGCTTTAACAAAGTTAACTCGTTTACCCGATAGAATAAAATCAGCCAATGATATTGAGCCGTCAACTATTGCATCATGATTCCAAACGTTGACTAGTTTTGTATCTTCGTAAAGCAATGGTGATCCAGCCGTATTATTTATTGATCTTACGGGAATAAAAATGTTTTCTATGCCATTCGTACTTATAATATTAGAATAATTACATTTAGAGTCTACTTTATCTCTATTCAAATCCTTTTTAGTCAGCCCTTTTTTTCGCTTCAACTCTTTGATATCCTGAAATTGGCACTTTTTGCCTGTCTTTTCACAGTGCGTACATTTCTTTCCTGTGACTTCACACTTTTTCTTTCTTCTTTTGCATTCCAAACACCTTTTTCTTTTAAATTGGTGAATCATCATCATCTTGTAATAACGAATTAGTACTTTAACCTGAAATCGAGAGAAAGAGTTCTATTGAGAATTCCCGGTTGTAGATCTGCGGTATTTCTTTACTCTGTATCTTACATATAGAAAATTGTTAGATAACAGATAACTATTTTTATACCATAGAACATGAGCGAACACGACCAAATTTGTCTCACAATGTAAAATACCAATTGGTAAGCTCGAAACATCAATTGGGAGTGTCATGCGAAGACTGCAATCATACGTATGCTTATATTCTTCCACTGCTAACTTTGCTACAGTTAATTAATCCTATCTCTCAAAATTTGTCACCTTATTACTAAAACACACAATCTGCTTAAGTTAGGCTTATAATGAAACTCTGAGTGCATTGTACTATCTTACTTGTTTCACATGACTTTATAATTGAGAAAGAGAGTTCTCCACCAAACACACTCTAAACTACACCAATATATTAGAGCGAACCATGTCGTAGAGTAACCAGAAAGAAAGCTTCGCTCCTGTGAAATTGGACCAGTCATTGTCTGCAACACGAAGTTAAGATAACACCCAACAGAGAAGGGATATGGGTGTACTGATCTAGGGATAACTCGCGCCCTCTAGTAATTTTCTCCCTTCATTTTAAAACTTTTTTTTTCCACTACCCGGCAACGCGATATGGTATATAAATCAAGCAAACTATCAGTATTTTTTTTCCCCCAAACCTCGAAAGTAATTAGGTTTACTTCTTAATTCCCAAGTTCCTGCTTTGGAAAAACCAACAAGAGAAAGTTTGCGAACTTCCTTGTAGCCATCTCCTCTCCTTTAGAAAGATGGCTCTTCTTTAGCTAGCATAAGACCATAGTTTTTACAAAATGCCAAGACTGCAGAAAGTGTAGCCAAAAGTGCGAACAAGCTGAGATTTTGGTACTCCGCGATTCTCTTAGTTTTTGCACCACCAAGAATCTTTCCCTTGCTTGTAACCCTTTCAATTTAATTAGTCAGAAGCAAATAGTTGATGATGTTCCAGGTATTGCTCTCAGAAAGAAGAAAAATTAGCACACTAGTCGACGACGACATTTACAGTTTAGTCCCTTTGACAAGCAAGAAAACTAAATTATGAGTCTGTAATCAAAAAATTATCACATCTTTTATGCAACAATAATGCCACGCAGACATTAGAGGAATCAAAGGAATCAACCTTTTTAGGATATGAACAGACTTTCAAAAATGTTAGGTATTCATACGTCAGCATTTTGTCACGCATAAATTTAAACTTTTTTTTGACCATAATTCTGTAGACGTTATTTGCAAGGTGGAATGAAGTTTGTGAACTAATTTATGAGTTTATGATTTTTTTTTCTCGCCCTGTGCAGTCGACGAAACATCTCCCTTTATTGATCCTGTATCTTGCGTTTCTTTACTTACTTTGTCGAATATTCTTTCGCTCGAAGAATTAACCATATCGTTACCATCACTTCTAGACCTACTATTTTTGGTGCTTGCTTTTTCAGTCATATCTTGCAGATCGTCTTCATTTCCTTCATGAACACCATGGGATCCTTTCCTAAAACTCTGGTCTAGCGCTTCGAAATCTCTTTTTTTACGTTTTTCACTTGCTGGACAGGTTGATAATCCAAAATCTATCAACGATATTTTTCCGGTCTCAGAAACAACAATATTGGCCGGCCTGACATCATTATGGCTTATCCCCAAATGATGAAGCTCCTCAAGCCTTAACTTGATAGCACCATACACTTGATCATAATCCCACTCAGACATAGGTACTTCTTCTCCTAGGTCTTCAAATATATGCATTGGCTTACTTGGCATTCCATTTAAGTATCCGGATACGATGAGTTTCGGGAAATTTGAAGCAAATTGAGAATTTGCAATAATCCGGTTGATTTCAAGTTCATTTACAAACATATCATAGTAGTCGTCTTTCTCAGGAAAATTTTCAAATGCAAGGTCCGGATAGTTGTACAATTTAGTGAAAACATTGGTAGGGAGGATAGAAGCGAGACCAGGATAACATTTGGGGGCGTCGTAGACTATACGACAATAAGTGTTGCCATGGATTTCATCAAAGTCGTCGTCGTCGGTATGTTCCTCAATTGAAGTCAACTGACTACCGAGAGTGGTTCCAAATGATTTGCTCCGTTTGCGTTTACGGGATGGGTCTTCCACAGGTTTGGGGAGTACATTTGCGAATGGGTCAGATCCTTTTGTCTGGCTGGCTACTTCAAGGACTTCATTTAGTCTCTGCTTCGTAGCAAGCGCATCCGTGTCCAGTTTATAAAAAAAACCTGCAATAGCGGATCGTAGAGTGATTCCATGCTCTACGGTCTCAGGATCATTGATGACATAGTAATTTATGACCATTCGTTCGCCGTCCACAAATTCGTATCTGAAAAAACCAGAAAATGATTGATGGTCTGAGATGAACACTCTATCAGTGCCACAGAGAAAAGCTTGATAAATATATTTCCTTAAGACCAAAGCGCATAGGACTCTAGCGGACCATTCTCGGTTATTAAATAGAGAATCAGTTGGCAGCAATCTCAATGTCCTCTTGTTGGACAAATTTTGTTTATAGTCAGCAATAGCCATTTTCAATTGTTCAAAGCCCAGGCTTAAATAGTAATTTTCCTTCTTGTAGTCACCTATTGCAAAGCAGATTACTGGATTTTGAAAATTGGAGGCAGATTTATCTATATCAAGATGGATGACTTCGGGTTTTATCATGGTAGTTGTATTCAAAGGGGGTCTCAAGATAGAGGATCTACCAAAGTGGTGTCGTCTACCATAGATCTGACGATAAAGTGTCTTGATTGTAACAGCAATGTTTTCGTCGAAATTTAGTTGGACGTCATGTTCCACCTGCTCAGCGTCTCCAAATGGATAATAGTATCGCTTCTGCAAATAATCGTCGCTGGTATTGGAAATCCTAAGAACGTGATCAAGAGGAGCAAGATAAGTTGTTTTGAATTGATCGCAGGACATCTCTCTAAAGTCAGCACTGATAATAGAGTTTGTGACATAGACAAGGGCGGGAATAAATACTCTAGTTTCTAGAGACACAGAAGCACCACTCTTGCCCACCATTGGACCTATTCGATCTATAGATAAGTCATGCTCAGGAGCCAAACCGCGTATCCTTAATAAAGGAGTATCCAAAAAGACCCGTGCGTTTCGTTCCTTGTCAATCTGCGCGCTTGCATATATGTCGGGGTTTATTCTAATGCAATCGTTATCAGGATCATCAAAGGTTATATCTTCACCCTTTTCACCAGAAAAGTACATAGACGGCATTATAAAATGAAGTTCGTTTCGCTGTGAAAAGAGAAGTTAATTTTGAGACGAAGGACTGTACATAGATGTTGAAGTGATCTGAAAGACCTTAAAAAAGGATAGCAAATCATACGTTACTGAAGACAAATGAGGCAAGGAGATGAGGGACAAAAGACGAGCGGGCGATAAATAAAGTACAATGAACTGGATGTACTGAACAACATTCTTTACATGAAAATTATTTATCAACTAAATGTAAGGCGAATTTTCTTGTCCATAAAACCTATAGCTTAGAGCATTGAGAGCCTCCCAACGCTACGCCGAATCCTAGTTATATCGACTTTGCTATTTCTCCTTTTAGCATTTCGATATATGGTTTTCATGTTTAAGCAAAACAAAAAAAAAGAAAAAAGGGTTAAGTGTTCTATCGCGAAGTCAACAGTTTGGACCTTACGACAAATGACGAAACTAAATTATGAGTCTAAATTCATTTCATTGTGTACCATTCATGCACCATCTGTTTGGAGGATTAAAAGATATCAATCTTTTGGAGACACGAATAAGTGGGATATATGACTTAAAGTTAAACTTGCTTTTGATCACTAACCTGTAAATCTTGTCATCTTATCATTTTTGTTATCTTCCTGCTGTGTAGTCAATGAAATCTCCTCCTTGATTGATCCTGTATCTTTTTCTTTACTTACTTTGTCGAATATGCCTTCATTCGAAGACTTCATCATGTCGTTACCATCACTTCCATACTTTTTATTTTTGTTATCGGCTTTTTCATCATTCACTTTCAGATCATCTTCATTTCCTTCATGAACACCGTAGGAACCCCTCTTAATACTCTGGACTAGCGCCTCGAAATCCCTTCTTTGACGCTTCTCACTAGCTGGACAGGTTGATAATCCAAAGTCTATCAATGAAATTTTACCGGTCTCAGAAACAACAATATTGGCTGGTCTGACATCATTATGGCTTATCCCCAAATGGTGAAGCTCCTCAAGCCTTAATTTGATAGCATCATACACTTTATCATAATCCCACCCAGACATAGGCACCTCTTCTCCTAGATCTTCGAATATATGCATTGGCTTACTTGGCATTCCATTTAAGTATCCGGATACGATGAGTTTCGGGAAATTTGAAGCAAATTGAGAATTTGCAATAGTCCTGTTGATTTCAAGTTCATTTACAAACATATGATAATATGCCTTTCTCAGGAAAATTTTCAAATGCCAAGTCCGGATAGTTGTACAATTTAGTGAAGACATTGGTAAGGAGGATAGAAGCGAGACCAGGATGACATTATTAGTGTAAGTCATTTGATTAATAAGATCTAAAGACAACGGAACATGAAGATCACCCTTGCGGACGAGGAGCTGCTCTTCTCTAATTTTTGCAGCAATATCTGGGCAATCGGCTACAATCTGAAACAACCAGTAAGCTAGAGAAGAAGACGCCTCCTGTGAAGCGAACAAGAAGGTGAGAATTACTTCCGAGATTTCTCTGTCTGAAAAGCTTCCTACTAGTAATTTGGTCAGGGTCATTAGATCTTTTCTCACGAGCTTCCTTCATCAAGTTTATCCAGGAATTCATAATACAAGTGGGCTTCCTATCTTCTTTCTTGTTACTTTTTACTTTTTGCAGAGCATTCTTCAAAGACCTTCGTGGTTTTATCTGCAAGCTTTTTACCATACCAAGTCTTATTAAATGGTATGATAATGTGAAAGTTAGTAAGCTCTAAAGCAGCCGTGATTTTAAAGTAATTATCGCATATTCCTTTCACTTGTTCCTCAAGAATATAGTCACCGCAAAAGGTTTTCAAGGAAATAGCACATGTCATCTCCTTAAATTCGGAGAAGAACTCTCTAGGCTTTTTATAGCGGATAAACCTTTCGAGGAATGTATCCATATAAAATTGCTGAATAGGAATGTAGACTTCAAGGGCCTTTGGAACGAATAGACCATTAAGAGGACAACGGTAATCTATGTGTGCCTTTCTAGCCAAGAAGACCCAATTTAGATGGACGCAATATTTTTGCTGCCACATCAGCAAGACAAGGTTTGGCAAACTTGGGCGACTGAAGGATTTTTCTCGTAAAGTCTTCGTGGAAGCAATAACAATGAGTTTATGAAAAATAGATACACAGGATAAAGGAGCTGGACCCTATTTGGCTTTATATTCTAACTTAGGATCTAATGATTCTAGGAAGGGCCCAATTATTGGATAAAATTTAAATCTAGGGCCTTCAATGGAGCCTTTTCTAAATTGGTAGCAATTTGGTCATAGGATATACTTAAAACGAGGAAAGCGGTAATTCCTTGGAACCAGGACGCTGAAAGAAAGAATTCGAAAGCTTTTGACGAGAACGGCTGGGTTGTCGACATCTTTTTCAGTTCAGAAGATCTGTTTCTAACTGAATGTATTTCTTCGTAGTTACTTTGAGCCGCTATAAATAAGAATGCTT
This sequence comes from [Candida] glucosophila, assembly GCA_030572315.1. Taxonomy (NCBI): domain Eukaryota; kingdom Fungi; phylum Ascomycota; class Pichiomycetes; order Serinales; family Debaryomycetaceae; species [Candida] glucosophila. The sequence continues at coordinate 5,038 of JAJLZR010000045.1, read as the reverse complement.
TTTTGTTAACAAGGAATACTGTCCCCAGAATTGATACCTGTCATGCTTTTTAGGAAAGGAAACCGAAACAGTCTTTTCATTGTTGGCAGGAAGCTCAAGCTCCTATGTCGTCATTGAGTAATATCTGCGGCTCGCATTTCATCTTGAAAGGGCACCAGAAGTCATAGATGGAAAGGAAATACATGGTAGGTAGATAAGAGAAACGCATTTATCATTCCTACGATAATTTTTTATTTTAGGTTATTCGGATTATTTACGTAGTCAAGATCATCTCAGCTGAAAGAACATAAGATGACTTACCTATTTGTATATGTATGCCTTGTTGTGATGCTCTTAAAGAAGGAGAGACTCCAGCAGAAGCGGGTATACAGGTGTGGGTGTAAATTTTAGCCCCGTGCTCTAGGGTACTGACAAAGTTATACAAAGATGGAAGGAGGACAACAAATTAGAAACGATATTGTGAGTAGAACATGAGTACTATTCGAGTGAAGCTGGCTAGCTTGCCTGTCCTCATAATTTTTGTTGGTTTAGGGCACTGGTGGAAGGGGCGAGTGGGTCATGCAAATGTCCAGTTGGGTTTGTGGAACAGTGTTTCTCAGAGGGTCAATCCACTCCCTTGCTTGATTCTCAAGTAAAGTTAATCCAGAAGCTCCCATTAAGGAAAGCTTGAATTGCTGTTTGAAACAGTTTCCAAGTGGCCAATCTCTAGTTTTTCTTCATCCTCTGGAACTACAAGAGGTACCTCTGGCTGGTAGGACTTTGTCCTCCAAGCAGGTATCTTCTTGTCCCACAATTGTCCGATCTCTTCCAAACGTTTACCTTTGGTTTCGGGAAAGAAAAAGAAAACATGGATAGCCATTGCACCGCAAAATGTTGCGAAAACCATATACGTTTTCCACGTTATGTTCTTGAAAGCGGAAGGAGTAAACATTGCAATAGCAAAGTTCATAATCCAGTTAGCAGCCGTCGTTACAGCCACTCCTCTTTGACGAGCCGCATTTTCTCCCCAGACCTCTGAGCAGTATACCCAGATACAAACACCCCAACTGCAAGCGAAACTGCAAACGAATAAGTAGCAACAAGCAATCACTCCTCTGGCAGCATCCTTATGTTCATCGGGTATTAATATTTTGACAGTGTCATTGCCACCAACGCTATCAGTATGAATTCCGTAGCTCCCAAGCAAACCGCCTACTGCGAATTGGAAAGCCATCATCATTATGGCACCGATGATTAAAACAGGTCTTCTTCCTACAAAGTCCATCATGAACAATGCAGGAATAGTCATCACGACATTGAGGATGTATTGAATGGAGGAGGAGACCAACATAGTGTTTCCTGAGTAACCGGCCATTTGGAATGTGTAAACAATGTAATACATCAAGGTGTTCATACCGGTCAATTGTTGCCAGATTTGGGCAAAGATGGCATGAAAAGTTCTGGTAATGTACTTCTTACTAAATAATTGAGCATAAGTGAATGCCTTAATATTCTCGTCAAGAACGACTTGCTCTTTTATTTCTGCAAATTCGGTTAACACTTCTGGGCTTTCTTTGTTACCCTTTGCGTGGATTTTGGCAATGATCATTTCCGAATTTTCCCATTGCTTTTGCTTGGCCAACCATCTTGGTGATTCAGGAAGAATAAAGCAACCAAGAAACAACAATATTCCTGGCACAATTTGAAGACCCCAGGCTATTCTAAATGATGCCGTGCCGTTAATAAAATGTAATCCGTACGAGACGTAAAACATTATCAAGATACCCAAGGTAACAGACAATTGGAAGATTCCTCCTATGAAACCTCTAATCTTTCTTGGTGCCAATTCCGAACAGTAAACTGGGGCGACTGATGAGCCAAATCCAATTCCAAATCCCGAAATGAACCTCCCAATAATCAATTGTGCCCTGTTTTGGACAGAGGACTGTATAGCAGCTCCAATCATCCAACCCATTGAGCATAAGATCAAAGATGACCTTCTACCAAATGGCTCGGAAAAAAACGTACTGGCGATCGATCCAAAAAATGATCCTAAAGCCATTGCTGAAGTAATAAACCCCTGCATTGTGCTGTCGGGAGAATCAAAATAAGCCAAATAGTGGTCATCCGAAAGGAAGGCCGACATTGACGAAATATCAACACCAAACATCATACCGGATATACAAGATATCACGGCGATTGCATATATGTTATAAATTTTTGGAAACTTGTCCAAAAATTTATTGAAAGACAAAGCGTACTTTGTAAGATGGTCCTCGTAAGCCATTCTAAATCTCTTAATTTGTTGCAAATATCTAAATAATTTCAACCACTTGTGGTATTTTCTTGTGTAAAACTTAAGTCAAATTGTTATCACTGTAGTGAAGTAGAATATCATTGTCAATTAGTAGTCCTTTAAATATTCCTGTTCTTATTGTGAGAGGCAATTATAGCGTCATTGACAAGAAATCGAAATGGACTAAAACATGATCAGGGCTTAATCTTGTTAGACGCCCTTGTTCTTCTTTGAAGCTCACCAAGTCCCAAAGTAAAATTTTGCTGGACATGCATATGCACTGAAAGTTCGAGATTTCCAAATTGGGATAAGCGAATTTCGGCGCGAAAAATTAAGCTGACGGAAAGCGGGGCCAGCTACTTTTTTTTAAGGACAACTGAAACAAGACGACATCTTGGACTTGGCCGTAAACGTTCCGTGCGTGAAAAGTATGCGGCATTCTCTGTCTTCAAAAGCGACATCACCTCGGCTCAGCATGAAGAGCATGCAGCCTTCCGAATGATATCATTTCTAATTAGCGAAAAGTGTTTAGTAAATGTCTAGACTAGGAGATAGAAAAAGGTAGACTGCGCACTGGTTATGCGTGAAGAGGTACAAGCTCGACTAAGTTTCCCTGGTTTTGTCGGAATACCCGGTACACTAAAAAGTAATGAGAATTGTAATTTTTATTTTTTTTTTCCCTTTTTCTTTTGTGTTCTCTTTTCTTTTTTTTTTTTTTTTTTTTTTGCCGAAGTAAATTCCTTCACCTCGGAGTTTGGTCATACGACAAACGAATGAGTGTTATCCGTTGGCAGTCATGCCCTAAAAACACGACAACTCGGACATCAGTTTTCCTGAAGATTTGAGATCACAGTTCACCACTTACTTCCGCCTTCACAGGTAGGGCCGTGGACTTGGAGGTAATCGTAGCAAGAGGCGTTTCCGAGGGTAACTCATATTTGGGAGTCTCTTATTTAAAATAGTGGACGGCTAGTGTTCCACGTAGGGGCTACATCCATTAAAAAAAAAAAAAAAAGAAAAAGGTAATCAGGTTATTAAGCCTTATTTAATTTTTTTTTTTTTGATAATGAGCTGGCGTCTACAATTACAAACTTGCGAGCAAGATGTCAGTTCAAATACCAATCTTCGTAGATCGAGGCCCGCATGGGAACTCATGAATGGTCTGGGCACTCTGTAGCTCTCCTTTTGCGGTAGCTATGCGTCCAGTTTCCTGATCTGTTGCGGTGACGTCTTTATATTTTATGTACTGATATGTGGCTCTGTCTGGCCTGTACTCATTTAAGTGTGTAGCGAGTATAAGGTGTACTTGTTCACTAGTGACATATTTTCGCCTTTTCTAGGTTGATCATTTCCCTTTTGGCACATTTCTGCATATACGTACGGCTAGTTTTTTTTTTCCAGTGCATTATTTTGGTGTGGGTGTACTGATGTGGATGTAAATTGTAGTAAGGTATGTGCGATACTGATAAGCTATAGAAAGCGGGACAGAAACAACAAATTAGGACTGATGTGCTTAAGGATTAACATCATCTTGTTGTTTCAATAGTCTATTCGCATTTTGGTCTTGAGTTTGCTTGTTTCAATCTTTGTATATGCTTTTTTGTGGGATCAGTGGTTTTGCCTGGGTGTACTGATGTAGGTGTAAATTGTAGTCCTATGCTATCCTATACTGATAGGCTATACAAAGCGGGATGGGAATAACAAATAGATCAATTGATAATACCTCTTTCGCTTATAACGTTCTTCAGCTTGTTGATTCTCATGAGTACTTTCTGATAAACTTTTATGGAAGATAAGGAAGACAGGACCACCAAATATGCTCTATTTATGTTATTCTATATAAAAAGTGAAACAGAGAAATTTACGCGAAAATCGGCAGACACCAGCATCGAATGGTTTCATAAACATCAGAGCTACTGACATTTCCTTCATTGTCATGACCCTTACTACACGTTAGTAACATCTGTTTATAAATTGTACACAAAATCGCAGGTACAAAGTTACTTAGCGACAAATTAAAGAACTCTGAAACTATATATATGTTCCATAATTATAACCTATATGGACAACATGTAAAGAAATTGTTTGTAAACAGAGATCAAAAAAAAAAGGAAAAGAGTTGGTTAGTACTCAATAACTAAGTCGACAGTTTGCACTATACGACAAATGAGCAAACTAAATTAAGTTTGAAATCATATGATTATTTCATATACCATTTACACATTATGCGTTTTACACTTTTTGGAGGATTCAAAATATATTAGCGCTTTCTAGACGCTTCACCGTGCATAACTTAAACTTGACTTCTACCATTACTCTGTAGAGGTCATGTGCCACAATTAAAGGAGCTTGCACTGTAATTTCCATTATCTTCCTGTCGTCCTGTCGAAGAAGCATTCTCGTTAGTTGATCCTGTATCTTGAGTTTCTTTACTTACTTTGTCGAATATTCCTTCGTTCGAAGAAGTAATCATGTCGTTACCATCACTTCCATACTTTTTATTTTTGTTATCGGCTTTTTCATCATTCACTTGCACGTCGTCTTCGTGTCCTTCATGAACACCGTAGGATCCTTTCCTAAAAGTCTGGTCTAGCGCTTCTAAATCTCTTTTTTTGCGCTTTTCGCTGGTTGGACAGGTTGATAATCCAAAGTCTATCAATGAAATTTTTCCGGTCTCAGAAACAACAATATTTGCTAGCCTGACATCATTATGACTTATGCCCAAATGATGAAGCTCCTCGAGCCTTAATTTGATAGCATCAT